>JAYKKM010000478.1:4270000-4422500 GCA_035772405.1 Chrysogorgia sp. JL179-B06 | reverse complement strand
CTTTAATCTTCAGTTTGAGGTTTCTCGATATAGTTAGGATTTCACTACTCCCCTCTGTCTTTCGCAGTTTGTCTCTTTTTCCTATCTGCGAGAGACCAACTAATATTCAATTCTGCGTATAATTAAAAACATACACTTTAGAAACTGTTATATTTACATATATGAAAGGAACAGATTATGATAATAGCCTATGAGCCAGGCTATCTCGATTAGCCGGGCTAATATTCTTAGCAAAGTTCTTCTCACGGCTACTGTAGACACTCACAATGATATTTCAAATCAGAACTGACTTTGGTTGGTTGTAAGAAGAGCATAAAGTTTATTCGAGTGGTCTTCTTGGATCGGAGGAAAGATTATCGTGACAACTTAGCCCGGTTATCCAGGCTAGCACGCATATCATATCATATATAAACAGCCTCTTATAGGTTTGAAGGGCGACACTTCAAAAGGTGCTTGCCACTTTAAAAGGTGCTTGCCACTTTAGTATCAGTTTGATTTCTCTTGTGCGGCTTTGGCGATACCATCATATTTTTTTTAAAGTCACACTTGAACAAACTGGAGGGCAAAAATGCCAAGTAATAGAAATTCCGTGGGACTTTAATTGTTAAATATTAATTTGATTGTTGTTTAAAACTGTTAATATTCAGGAGTGTGGAGCCAGTTAATGTGGGAACGGATATTCTGGAGAGTTATAAAAGTATTTTGCTGCGTAGGTGTATTGCGGAAATAGCGCGGAGGAAGTCGTTGGACATTAGACGAGCGAAGGCCTTTCGTCAGAGACTGAAGTGTTATAATAATTTCGGCAAATTAGAGCAGACAGCAACCCAAGTGTAATAAATTGTGTTCATCGTCAATGTAGAACAGTAACTTATCAACAATCCTTCATTCATGGGTGGAAAAAATATTTTTCTTTCTGGGACCGTAGACCCAAAACCCAAAAAATTTCTGCCAGTTCATTTCTTTTTAGCAATGGAATTTAGCAATTATAAAAAATTAGGACTACCGAACTGGAGTGAGATAAATAGAAGCTCTTTTAACCAATATGTAATGATATTTTACATGATTAACATTGTTTTAAAAATAAAAATAATTCAAATTTGTCCTGGTACCGTCATTCACTGGATCAGACTGGAACATTAACCCATTATTTTATCAAAATTTTCTTCACATTTTCTTTCTCTGCTACAGTGCTACTGGAACTTGAAATATTTTCTGGGAACCCAAACATTTTCTGGGACCAATGGTCCCGTGGTCCGATACATTTTCCACCCCTGCCTTCATTGTCAGAGTAACTAGAACTTGGAACTCATTACCGGACTTTTTAAGATTCAAAAACACTCAAGTTTAGTTCATTTAAGAAAACCCTACTTGAATACTACTATGACGCTCTTTATTCCATCTATAACCAGGACGACCCACGTACGTGGAAATCCATTTGCCTAAAATGTAACTCGGCACGTCGCCTCGAGAAATCCCTCACTTGTTGTTGTTGATTTTTGCTACAGACTTTTCTTTTCACCTTAGTTAATGTGCTTGATTGCCGGTGAGACGCTCTAACCATTGAGCCACCGAGACTCAGATGGAGAGCGAAGGTTACAATGATGTACTGGTTCGATTGATATATGTAATGCCTATGCGGCAGTCACTATATATCGGTAATGCTTGGATGTGTCAATATACGCACTACTGTATTGAATGTGGGAGAGTTCCATAGCATTGGTGCACAGACTGAAAAGAAAAATGCACTTTAGCATTTGCGTAGAACTACTCAAATTTTGAGTAAGTAAAGGTTATAGCATGAATATTTTTACGCGATTAGTTGAGTAGAAAACTACTCAACGTTCTGTGTAGAATTTGGAGAATTGAGTAATATTACTCAGACAATGAGTAGAACATCCTCTATATATGAGTAAGGTTACTCAATCTTTGTGTAAAACCACCAGTTTACTCAAATGCTGAGTAAATGTACGCAAAACCTCGAGTAAAGTTAGCATGAGTAAATTTCTACGCAATTACTTGAGTAGTTAGTTACACAACCGGTTCTGAGCAGAATTTGGAGAATTGAGTAATATTACTCAGACAATATCCTGTATATATATATATTTATTTATTTTATTTTATTTATTTATTTATTTACAATCTTTGTGACAGATTATAGTCCCACAGAGCTTTTGCTCCATTACGGGTAACCGTAACATGAGAAATACAATAAGAATTTACAAATTACTGACAACACAGTTTTACAGAAAGACTAGACAAGGGACGACATGAATGACATTTTACACAGACCGTTTTAAATGATTGTGGGACATCAATGTCATAGATTGTTTCTGCAAGGTTCTGGTAATAGATTAGTAGAGTATATGACTGGAAGAACGTAGTGCACGTGAAGGATGATAAGGTACTAGAAGTTCAGATAAATATGAAATTCTAAAAGGGACTGGCAACCAATGAAGTTCTTTAAGAATAGGCGTAATGTGTAATACAAATCGAAAACTCTTAAAGGTTGGTGTACTACCAACATAGTGTGGAGAAGATCTAACATTTCGAGCGAAAGACCTTCGTCAAAGAGTGAAATGTAGGGCCTTTGCTTGCATCCTGTGCATTACAGTATATAAACACCCGCTATGAAGAACCTTCCACCTATATAAGAACCTCAGGCTGAAATTAGGGTTTTTGTGCCCCTCTCAATAAGAACCTGTTTGAGCCTGATATTTGAAATAGGTTCTTATGTCACAAAATCAATTTATAATTCCACTGCAGCAAAGTCCCAAATGAGGATTACACCAACATCTGGGTTGCAGTTCCTTATCTTTTATACAATAATGTACAATACATTTACATGTTGACGAAGATCTCAAAATTCTAGTTCGGTACATCCAGTATTTCAGATCACAATAAATTATAGCCTGTTCAGTTTGCAGATGGTTTATTGAGTTGTCTTTCTCCAGTTTTTTGCATGGTAAAATAATTACAAACCAATTTATAAGAACCTAACACCCTGATTTTTTGTTAGATATCAAATATATAAGAACCTATCCCAGCCTGGTTTGGAAAAATGTAGGTTCTTCATAGTGGGTGTTTACTGTATATATATCTTGGCAGGACATCAACAGTTTGTGGCATTCGTCTTGTAAAATTACTAGTTGCATTTCCGATTTTTAACGACGATTTTGAACGTGTCTACGATGTGAAAAATGCATTTCTCACATTTTGAATAAAATCAAAGAATCTTATTCCAAATATATGAAATGTGACTTGCAGCTTGGTTATCTAAATATAATAAATTGTTTGCATACTCAAGCTTTAATTTGATATTTAGATATATACAGACATATCGAGACTGTTGAGTTATAAGTATATCGCACGTACGAATTACTAGTATACTACGTAGCCCTCCAGTCTCCAGATCTTAAATGTTGATTTTACAGAGGGGGGGGGGGGGGACGGAGAACCTGGAGAAAAACCCTCAGAGAACAGGAGAGAACCAACTACGTACTTTACTCACATGAGTCTGACGTTCAGAAGTCAACACGGCTATACCCAGATGAGATGGTCACCCATGATCCAAGTACTAACATCGTCCAAGAGGGCTTAATAACTTCAAACCTCAGTGATGAGGGGCAACGCGCTTTACTCTACGTGCTATGTGTGCTTCCCAAACCCTTCCTCTCCAAACACTTCCTTCCCTCCCCAAACACTTCCTTCCCAAACACTTCCTCCCCAAACCCTTCCTCCCCAAACCCTTCCTCCCCAAACCTAGAAATCAGTAGAAATGCCCCCATTAGCATTAATGGCAGTGTGTCAATGTAGCTTTAGTCTTTAATCTGACCATATCTAACACAGTTTCTGTTTGCATTGTCATTATAGATGACTGGGAAAGCCCAGACCGATTCATCGTCCGGTATGTGAAATCTTGATATATGAAACACAAGCGAACATTGAGGACGACGTCTCTAAACAAATGCGTTTTTTTATCTAAAACATCTAAACCTCGTTTTCGAGTCATACGGTACACATAGTCATACGGTACACACATAGTCATACGGATTACGGAACATAGGAAAACAATAGCGCAGCATTAAGTACCCAACGCGACGAACGACTTCTTTGAGCATTTTATTTATACACGACACAAATATACACGCAAGACTCAAAAGTAGTCACAAAACGTGTTGTGCTGCGTAGGCAGTGTAGAAATACAAATCATATATCTAAAAAGGTTGGTGTACTGCCGAAATAGCGTGTAAAGTTGTCTAACGTTTCGAGCGAAGGCCCTTCGTCAGAGAGTGAAACGAATGGCCTTCGCTCGAAACGTTAGACAACTTACACGCACCTTTGTACACAAAAGTACCTTCCCATTTTCAAGAACTAGTGTAATCCCAATTCTAACCCTAACCTTGCCAAAAATAAAGACCAGACAAAACCAGAAAGGTCCTTTTGAGTCATCCCTTTCGCCATTTCCAAGAAACACAAAGGAAGATAAACTTTATTGTAACGTTCGCTTGAGCACTTTGTAATAGTAATGAATTATCTATTGCTTGTTCAAGACTTGAAGTTCATGTGACAATGATACAAGATATAAACTTGTTCATGTGTTAATGAGATTATAGAGCAGAATATCGAAAGATGACAAACCAGTACCACGAACAAGGAAGTACAATACAGGATTAGCCAATCGGAAACTTAACCTTCCTCTTGACCTCTGAGTATTTGGGATATCAGTACAATAATTATACAATCGCTCCTACGCCACAATATTTAATCACAAATGCTTTTTGAAACCAGTGCTTACTGCTTTGGTGAGTCCGTAACTTCTCTTTAATAATTTTTTGCTGCCACTGTTTTTTAGGTCAGTCTTCCAAATACCTGACTGCTCCTGCTATAAGCAATTTCCATGTTGAGGTAGGTTAGAAAAACGTAGGTGGTTGAAAACCACAAAATGAGAGGTTATTTTTGTCACCATGCAAACGTTCAAAATAGTTTAATACTAATTTTCCTCTCATTTTATGACTATTTAGCATTTAGCTTCCTTTCCGCTGGGGCCTGGAGATAAGGTTGTTTCTGCAAAGGAACGTGTTGAAAAGGCCAAGGCGAGTGTTTTTAAGATATGACTTTACAAACTGTGATTAATCGGGCCGTTTTCCTATCCTGCTGCATGTTATGTAAACACTTTAGTAACAAGAAGCATTCGCGGGCTTATGTCTCGATAGTCGCATGAGTAAATGCACTACATAATATTCACCAGGGTAAGAAAATGAAATCGGCCCGATTAATGGCCCTTACTGTACACACTAGATCCCTGAGGGATGGCCAATACTGTACCTCTATGGAGAACAGTTTAGATGTAACTGATAAGGTTATCCAGGTACTCTGGTTTCATTCTGTAGTAACACTAGACCCATGAGGGATGACCCTTACTAGACCTCTAGGGTGAACAGTTTAGGTATAACTGAGAAGCTTATCTAGGTACTCTGGTTTCCTCCTGTAGTGACACTAGAACCATGAGGGATAGCCCTTACTGTACTTCTATGGAGAACAGTTTATATATAACTGATAAGGTTATCCAGGTACTCTAGTTTCATCCTGTAGTGACACTAGATCCATGAGGGTAGACCCTTACTGGACCTCTAGGGAGAACAGTTTAGATATAACTGATAAGGTTATCCAGGTACTCTGGTTTTCTCCTGTAGTGACACTAGACCCATGAGAGATGGCCCTTACTGTACCTCTAGCGAGAACAGTTTAGATATAACTGATAAGGTTACCCAGGTACTCTGGTTTCCTCCTGTAGTGACACTAGATCCACGAGGGATGGCCCTTACTGCACCTCTAGCGAGAACAGTTTAGATATAACTGAGAAGCTTATCTAGGTACTCTGGTTTCCTCCTGTAGTGACACTAGAACCATGAGGGATAGCCCTTACTGTACTTCTATGGAGAACAGTAGATATAACTAACTAAAGGTTATCCAGGTACTCTAGTTTCATCCTGTAGTGACACTAGACCCATGAGGGATGACCCTTACTGGACCTCTAGCGAGAACAGTTTAGATATAACTGATAAGGTTACCCAGGTGCTCTGGTTTCCTCCTGTAGTGACACTAGACCCATGAGGGATGACCCTTACTGGACCTCTAGCGAGAACAGTTTGGATATAACTGATAAGGTTACCCAGGTACTCTAGTTTCATCCTGTAGTGACACTAGACCCATGAGGGATGGCCCTTATTGGACCTCTAGAGAGAACAGTTTAGATACAACTAATAAGGTTATCCAAGTACTCTGGTTTCCTCCTGTAGTGACACTAGAGTAAGACCCATGAATGATGTCCCTTACTGCTGCTCCTCTATGGACAACTGTTTAGATATAACTGATAAGGTTACCCAGGTACTCTGGTTTTATCCTGTAGTAACACTAGACCCACTAAGGATGGCCCTTACTCATCCTCCAGGGAGAACTGTTTAGATATAACATAGTTATCTAGTATAACTAAGAGAATATACTAAAGAGTTTTTTTAAGAATTTTGAGTAATAAAGGGATACTCCAGCCAAAATAGTTCATATGAAAGATCGTACTGACTTTAGTTTATTCCCAAAGTTTCAGCATTTCTATCAATATGGCTAGTTGAAGTTGAAGTTTGTTCAATTTCGACGCCATATTTGTTTCTCAATTATGACGTCACTCAGTGATTCCGTCTAAGAAGCTCCCCTACTTTCCTGCATGAGGAACTAAATAGTTTATTTCGACTAATTTTTGTCCAAAGAGCATTCACAACAGCTATCACTATGTGATCGCCATCAAAACAACTCCACTACCGATAAAGAATCACTCAATGACGTCATATTTTCAAAACCAATATGGCGTCAAAATTTTCAACTTCAACTAGCCATATCTTCTTAACTAAATTGATAGCAATGCTGAAACTTTGGAAATAAACTAGAGTCAGTAAGATCTTTCATATGAACTACATTTGTATTTTGGCTGGAGTATCCCTTTAATCAATGAACACGAGTGTGATAAACGAATTAACATTTTTCAACTTCTTGTTGATGTGTTTCAGGAGCTGATAACGAAGGGTGAACCATGGACGAAGGAAATGGAACTGTCCGTGACAGACAAAGAAGTGGTTTTACTAGATTGTGAAACAAAACAATTGATCGAGCGATACCCGTTGTCTAATATTGATTCTGTTCAGGATGTCAGTGATGATCCGTTGTTGAAAAGCGTCTTAGTGTTCTCTACGATGCAAACTCCAGAAAAATATGCCGCAGTTCATCTCTTTCAATGTGACAAAATACCAGTAGGTTTTAGTATGCCAGCAAGGAATTAAAAATTACATATATATATATATATATGCGCGAGTCACCAGTACTGTCCCGCAGTTGTCACCGACCATTGCGGTTGTATAAGTACGGGTCACTCTTACATTTAGATTGTTCCATAACTGCACTGATGAGCTGTAATACGTGAAAAACACGTGTCTGAAAAAAGCTGTAATACGTGAAAAACATGTCTCTCTCTCTATATATATATATCGTTTATGGCAGCAGTCGTTAAAGATGTCGTTTACCGCATTATTCGCCAAAGATTTATCGCAGATGTCGTTTGTTTCTCGCCAAAGATGTCGTTTGTGGCAAAACTATGTTAGCCAAAACTACGTTATAGTCATAATATATCATATAATATACTCTTTGTATTTTGGTTTATAATTCGATTGCACGTGGCTGTCAACCTTGATCTTGCCCTAGCGCGCGTTTGTTTAAAGTCTCTCTCCACTGCTGAACCCATAATCGTACCGTTGCATTGTCTAACAGCACCGTAATTTAGCTCCTGTATCTTTTAGGCTAATGTGATTGCTCCGGAGATTCAGAAATTACTTCCGAAGGTAAAGGTGAGGTTGCTATCATCATCATAATCCTTTGGCCTCGGTCGAGACACGTTCTACAATGTCTCTCCTCACTTCACGTTCCATCCCTAGTTTCGACATGTTGCAGGGACAAAATTTTGTCCCCGCGACAAGATTTCGCATGGTGCATACGACGGAATTTGTCCCTGCAACATGTGCCCGCGATACGTCCCGCGCGATTGGTCGCCTCGTGTGTCCCAACCTTAGAACATTTTGTCATTCAACTATAGACGACTTCCACGATCATGCGCAGTAGCAACAAATATTCAAATTTTCATCGTAGGTAAAAACAACTGTTTCAGCTGGAAAGAGCATATTGAAAATAGTAGAAGTGCAAAGTTTGAAAGGAATTGTGTAAAAAAGGAAGAAGTTACACAATCAGAAAGTTGGCCATTTCAAAAGGAATTTATTAGTGATTTAATAAGGATTTTGGCTTGGCGGGCGGGCGTTGCACGCCAAGCCAAAATCCCTATTAAATCCATAGTGAAGATCAAAACTTCCGAAGTGTGTAGCTTTCGCACTATTTCCCCGATTTGTTTCAAACTTTGCACTTTTACTATTTTTAATATGATCTTTCTAGCTAAAACAGTTGTTTTTACCTCATATGAAAATTTGAAATAAAGTTGCTACTGCGCATGACCCTGAAACTCGTCTATTCACTTCATGTAGAATCTATATCAATAATATTGTATTTAGGGTGATATAGGCTCTTCAATGATACGATGAATAGTCCATAAAAAGTCATTAAAATCTGTACTAAAACTAGGGTAAGGAGCTTGGTTTTAGTTCTGCACAATCAGTCTAACATCTTGTATTCCTTTCCGTGTAGCAGGAAAATTCCAAAATGCCGAATGGCCAGGTTCATGGAGCACCAGTCCTCCCTCCACCTCCCGACCAACCAGCTCCATTGCCGCCACAGGTATGATGAACTAGCCAAGGATTGGATAGGTCACTTTAGAAATTGAAATTCCCCCAGCTAAACCACGGTTAATAGGCAATACGTTGCTATATTTTTATGCATTTAAAGTATAGCATCAAACTTATTAGCTATGTTTAAAACACGGGCAGCAGTGTTTTATCGGGTTTTAAAAACGAGGCGATGACCGAGTCCAACTATTTTAGTGATTCAAGCGATTTTCGCTGACAAAATCGAAGGAAAGGTTTATGTAAATCAGGACGAACCTTTATCACATATCAAGACACGATACGGTCATGTTTCCCTTTGTGTTTTCTTCATTAATTATGAGGAAATGGCTAAAAGGGAGGACTCAGAAGGACCTTGGTATTAGGATTAAACTATAGTTCTTGAAAATGGGAAGGTGCTTTTGAGTTATCCCGTTTAGACTTGTCCTTACAAAACAACTGAAAAGTTTTCAAAAATTGCGAAAAAATTGAGGAAAAGAGCCATATAATAAAAATCTTATTAACCTCATTTTGTTGGTCTTTATGGCAAAATTATCCCTCCCTTGGTCTTTTTGCAATGAAATAAAGTTCATATTTGCCAAAAAAGATGAACAACGCACGTTCTATAACAAGAAATGTAAGCGCTAAACTTCCGAAACTTTGTGCGCCATTGCTGATTTGAGCCCGCGATTTCAAAGCAAATGTGTGACGTCAAAGACTCGAGCATGACGATAAGCACTGATCTCTAAATAAAGACTGGATCGAGCAACTATTGTTCAGAAAATGAAGCCGGAAGTAGCTCGTGGCGGCCATCTTGTTGGGACCACGTTATATAGTTTTACTGTAGGCAACAGAGACTATCTGTCTCTGATCTTTTATGGTGTTAAAATGAATCAGTTGTCGAAGGTTTCCCCATAATATAGAACACAAACTACGGTAACAGTAGCTATGATAACAGTAGCTATGAAGCCAAAAGTAGCTCGTGGCGGCCATATTGGAGTGCCATGCGCTAATCCCGGCTTCATAGTTATTGTAATGGAGCCGTAGTTTGTCTTCTAAATTACAGGAAAACCTTGTGCAACTGATTCATTTTAGCATCTTAAAAGATCAGAGACAGAAAGTCTCTGTCTCCTATAGTAAAACTATATAACGTGGTCCCAACAAGATGGCCGCCGCGAAATATCCCAGGCTTCATTTTTTCGCGGCATCCAAACAATAGTTGCTCGATCCAGTCTTTATTTAAGAAATAAAAAACGTGTCCCGTGTGATTATTGAGTTATAATGGCAAGAGAGATGCGTGTAAAACACGAGGCGATAGCCGAGTGTTTTACTAGCTTCTCGAGTGCCATCATAACTCGATAATCATACAAGACAAAGTTTTTATTTCTTTTATAAAAGAACACCATTAAATTAACAATAAAGCCATGAAAAATTTAGATTTACCTGTTAGAAGAGGCGTTGCTATGTGCGTTGCTAGGAAGCCTTTGTTGAAAACACGTTGGCGATTTAAGCGATGAAAATGCACTCAACGTTGCATTTAAAACATTCTGTTGTGTTAGTACCTTGATTAGCTTTGTATCCATGTATTCTTTGACTTCCTTTTGTGATTTAAACTACTTAAAATCCGTCAAAAACGAGACAATCTACGCGAAGAATCACGTCAGCTTATGCTTTATTGAGTTATAATGCACGGTTTTTGAGCTCAGTAACCAATCAGATAACGTGTTGTCGCTCATTTACTTCCGGTTATTTTATAATTAAAGATCAGTGTCGATAAGCCATGGGTACTTTGTCTTTGAGTCTTTGACATCACTTCCACAACATGTGCGAGTAATGGCATCTTCATAATCTTGTATAAAAACAGTCTAAAAAGGCGATTAAAATAAGAAGGCCATACTCTCTATAAATATGTAAAAATATGGAACACACAAGGAAAAAAGCTCAAGTGTGAAATACGTCGGAGTGTCTGTATATGAATTGTGGGCGGGTGCAGAGGGGAGCGGGTTCAGTAAAGGGAAGTTTGGTGTATTATCTCCAAGTTATTCACGTTATTTTTTTCTTTATTGATGTGCACAGTGTTGTAACGTTATCCATTTTGTTCTTTTAACTATACACCGTAACTGTACGATGATCTACAATGTTCACGCGAAATCCTGATTCAAAAATTCTCTCGAATTTTCGTGGCGATTTCCTTGGCATATACAGCTGGTTGTGTCATGTGCCAAACTTGCACTGGCCTCATCAAAATTTCGGTGCAATGATTTCGGTGGATTTCATTGATACTTTGTAGATCTGACTGCAGATTATGGCACCCTCAACTCATCAGCCGAAAATCACCACTAAACACATACACCATCACTATTTTGCGCACTCATCAATATGCTTGTGCAATCACTTGCAGTTGTAATTTATGCATACTCACCAATATGTTTGCGCAATCACTTGCATGGTAATTTATGCATAGCATTAATATGCTTGCGCAATAACTTGCAGTTGTAATTTATGCATACTCACCAATATGCTTGCGCAATCACTTGCTGAGGTAATTTATGCATACTCATCAATATGCTTGCGCAATCACTTGCAGTGGTAATTTATGCATACTCACCAATATGTTTGCGCAATCACTTGATCTGGTCATTTATGCATACTCGCCAATATGTTTGCGCAACCACTTGATCTGGTCATTTATGCATACTCGCCAATATGTTTCCGCAATCACTTGATCTGGTCATTTATGCATACTCACCGCCACTTTATCTGGTCATTTATGTACAGTCACCACTATGCTTGCGCAATCCGCTTGCTGATGTAATTTATGCATACAGTCACCCATATATGCTTGCACTGATATCACCACCTCCCTGACGCATGCGCAATCGTACCCAACATTCCATAGGACACCTCTTCGTTCGTTCTCATTCTCAGGAAATGATGGATTTAAAACAACGATCTCTTGTCGCTCAGGGTGTGGCAGCGTTCTCGGCTGCTGTAGCACACAAAGAGAACAATATACCCAGGCCCCCCTCGTCACCGATCAAGATCATCCATGGTGAGAGATATGGCGAGGCATCGTCACCAGACTCAATGGAGGCGTACATCAACAGGGACGTGGTAAGGAAACTAGTAACAAATAACTCCAGTCGTCCCCTCCAGCCATGTCAGCGGTTGTAATCGTTAAAGTGTGGGCGCGAAATAACGGCAGGACAACGGACAATGTCCGACCAAATCAAGGCACTGTCCGGTCAAATTCTCGCCTTGCCGGTCATTTTGACTGGTCACATTATGACATTAATCAAAAGATAATAATAATAATAAAGACGTATTAGGAGCATTATACAATAGTCTCAATGCTCTTACAACAATATATATATATTCTTAAAGTTACTTTTAAAACTAATTACAGTTTCATTATAAGATAAAGCCTACTACATATGTTAACACTATGAACAATAACTATTAATTTTAAAAAAGAAAAGTCTTAACTGCAGACTTAAAATTACTTAACATTTCAAAGCTTCTAATTTCCTGTGGTAATGAATTCCACAGTTTTGGCGCTGCAACCGAGAATGCTCTGTCTCCATGAGTCACCGTTTTGGATTTTGGCTCGAGTAGCAGATTTTGCTCAGATGATCTCAAAGTACGAGTAGGTTTATATTTAGTTAGCAAATCAGTAATATAAACAGGCGCCTGGCCATGCAAAGCCTTGAAAGTAATTATTAGTATCTTAAAAACAATCCGTGATCTCACCGGCAACCAGTGAAGATTACGTAGCGCAGGGGAGATATGCTCCGATTTTTTAACCCCTGCAACAAGTCTAGCAGTTGTATTTTGAATTCGCTGTAACTTGCTCAATTCAGTATCTGGTAAGCCATATAGGATGCTATTACAGCTGTCAAGTTTTGATGTTATGAATGCATGCACCAACTTCTCACAGTCCTTTTTACTCAAATATTTCCTGATCTTGCCAAGATCAAACTAATTGAAAGATCAAACTAATTGCTCAAAAGACGAAGTAGAAATAAGTTCAATTGCGTGCGGCTGCAACTGTCAAAACCAGCACTGTTATGTTATGTTTCTTTACTATATCAATCAAATGAGGCGATAGCCCACACCCAACGAACTTGTTTGAATTTATTGACGGCAGACGGATTTCATTAATTAACAAGCGTCGCATTATTCCGAAACTTTCCAGAGAGCAGCCGACATAGAACATCTACTTTATAGAATAAATGAATCTGGACTGCTAATTAAATAAATTAAAGCTGAAAAGTATCGGTATTTCATTTATGTTGACACGATACCAAGGCTGAGCGTGCCGTTTTCATCTCGTACCACCGCTTAGAAATGATTTTAAAATTGCTCCAGATAATTAGGTGACGGTTTTGGACATTTTCAGTCTTGTATCGCGTGTAAACGCAACGGCTAGTTGTCCGGTCATAAAAGCGGCATGTTCGAGCTAAAATTGACTTGGCCGAACATCTTGATCGGCGATCAGCTAGAAGTTATTTTACTCCCTGAGTGCTCATCTCACGTTTGGGAATTTTACATATCCGTAATATTTGGGTCTTCCTGAGGAAAATCATAATATATATTGTCAGCCGAAAATTTGATCTTCATGGAGCTTTTCGCTGTCAAAGTTACCGGATGTCACGTCACAAGAGGCTTTTCAAACCAGTTTTATTTTGTAATACTTGCCACAAAAATGCCTTTTGTGACATCACGTCCGATAACTTTAACAGCAAAAAGTCCATGAAGATGAAATTTTCGGCTGACCAGATATATTATGATTTTGCTCAGGAAGACCTAAATATTACGAACATGTAAAATTCCCAAACGTGAGATAGGCACTATAACACTGGTTGTTACGCTCACCAAATAGCTTTCCTTTTTCTTTATCCACTTTAATCCTGTTAATATTAGTAATAATCCTAGTAATATCCTTAAAGTCAATTGTTTGAACCCAGGAGCATCGTTATAGAAGTGTGCAGTTGATCGTGCAGGTTGTTGTAGTACACCGTTGCAAAGAAGATGCGGGCACTATCCCGAGGAAGGTTTAGTAGTGAGGAAGGTTTGAAGTGAAAATAACGCCTAAAAACATCGTATTGAAAAAACGCAGTAAGTACCGTCATGTAGTATGGTACTGTAGCAGTATGGCAACAGTGTAAATCACGCTATTTATGAATGTCACGAAATCCCAAATTTATGCCATTTTGGGGAAGGTTGTGAAAAGAAATAGCTGAAGATGATTGCCGCTGAGGCCATCGTCGAAACGTCGGTCAACGACATTAGTCATTCTCAAGACTACAACAACCTGGACGATCAACTTCACACTTCTTAGTTATCTTAGTTACCTTAGTTATTCTAGTTAAGTCACACTAGTTATCCTAGCTATCCTTAGTTATGTTAGACGATATATAATGATATATAGTGACCGCCACATAGGCGAACTGTACATCATTGTAACCTTTGCTCTCCATCTGAGTCTCGCTAGCTCAATGGTTAGAACGTATCACCGGCAATATACCATAATAATGGACCGGTCATTAATTATTGCTGGGGTGGGGGCCGAAGAGAAAATGGTAGGGTAACTGAAAATTCTAAGACCTAAATGGTTAGGTAAAAAAAATCACTTCTCTGAAGGGTTGGGTAGCAAAAAAATTAAGAGTTCATCATTTAAAATTAGAATCTCATCATCAGTTCCCCTTAGTCATCATTGCACATTAGCTTTTATTATTGTATTCCTCTGCTTATTTTCCTTGGATTCCTGCTCTGTATATGGAGATGATAATCTGAAAGTTACAGTAGGATCTGTCTGTCTATCTATTTGGGTTTGTTATTAAAACTTGTATCGACGATATGCTGGGAATTGGGCTTTATCTAACTTTTTTCTTCTTGCGTTGGGTAAAAGATTTTCTTTACCCATAAATGGTTGGGACGGTTAAATTTCTGATCTTAATTTGGTTGGGTAAAAAAATGAATGGTCCCTAATGAAAAGTATATAGGCTGCGTCGCGAAGTTACATTTAATAACAGAGGAGTAAACCTTCATATTGTCTTTTGTATTTTATGTTTGTCCTGGTTTGTCTTGTCGTTTTTAAGCTCAAATCCTCAGAAAATGTTTCTAAGTTCCGGACAGGTATCGAACCTTGTAACCTTTTTTTAGGTTTTATCTAATCTGAATGAAATCTTCATTTTTCATCTCATCACAGCAAATTCTCAACCATTGTATTGACGACATCGAAGAACTCGTCTTCAAAGTGAAGCAAGTCGGTGAAGCGTGGAAACAACACCAGTCCAAAGTTAAAGGGAAGAAAGTGAAGAGCGGGAGACGAGAATGTGAGTAGCGAACAGTAGCCAGTGGTTGGGGGACAGCAGTGGGTAGGGGGTCTACGGGGGACAACAGGGGAGTAGAGGACAATGATAGGACCATAGAAAGGGTATCAAAAATTAAAGGGAGTGAAGAACAGGAGACGAGAATGTGAGTAACGAACAGTCCAGTGGTTTGGGGGACAACAGTGGGTATGGGGACCACGGGGGACAACAGGGGAGTAGAGGACCACGATAGGACCATAGAAAGGGTTCCAAAGGTGAAGGGAAGAAAGTGAAGAGCGGGAGACGAGAATGTGAGTAAGGAACAGTAGCCAGTGGTTGGGGGGACAACAGTGGGTAGGGGGTCCACGGGGGACAACAGTGGGTAGGGGGGTCCACGGGGGACAACAGGGGAGTAGAGGACCACGATAGGACCATAGAAAGGGTTCCAAAGGTGAAGGGAAGAAAGTGAAGAGCGGTAGACGAGAATGTGAGTAAGGAACAGTCCAGTGGTTTGGGGGACAACAGTGGGTAGGTGGTCCACGGGGGACAACAGTGGGTAGGGGGTCCACGGGGGACAACAGGGGAGTAGAGGACCACGATAGGACCATAGAAAGGGTTCCAAAGGTGAAGGGAAGAAAGTGAAGAGCGGGAGACGAGAATGTGAGTAGCGAACAGTAGCCAGTGGTTGGGGGGGACAACAGTGGGTAGGGGGTCCACGGGGGACAACGGGGTAGAGGACCACGATGGGACCATAGAAAGGGATGAAATTACAAAAGTTAAAGGGAAGAAGGTGAAGAGCAGGAGACGTGTGTTGCCAAGTTTAAAAATGGGACACTTTTCATTCCGTCTTACCACTTATCTTAAAATATATTTTGCAAAGGCAGTACTTTCTTCTCAACTATTTTAAGACCCTGAGTTGGGGTCCGATCCAGTATCGAAACTGGATCTCCAAACTGATAGACAGTAACCATAAAACGTGTTGTGCTGCGTAGGCAGTGTAGAAATACAAATCAAATCAAACCATGTTCCTTTTCCAGTTCAAGATCGTACTCCTCCAATGGAAGAATTTATTGACGCTTTTCAGAAGTTTAAATACTCATTTATTCTGCTGGTGAGTCGATTAACGTAGTAATTTCTTTTAAACAATCGTCCAATCAATTATCACTATTAGCATCACGTGACAGTCCAATAATTAACAATTATTGGACGAGGTGTAGCATGATATCGAGAATTATCAAGGCCGAGGTTTGTGTTATCTGCAGAAGCCGAAGACTGAGGAGGATAACACAAACCGAGGCCTTGATAATTCCATATGTACTTCTAGTACGTATTCCATATAAGGAAGTGACCGACGAGCAAATAGAAGGCATTGACGAGCAAATAGAAGGCAATAACGAACAGATACATGGCACTCGTACCAGCCCGCTGGATGTGGGATTATTAACACGTTACGATATGTTCGATTATCCGCTCTTTTTAAGAAAACTACGTTTGCTAGCAGGATAAGCTGTACGCATATTGTAAACAGATCATTTATCTTTGTTTTAATATATATTGTAGCTTTGGGAGTTGATTATTTCTCAAGAAAACGTTCGTCGAAGACAGCCGTGTTTTTGTTTACAAGATGGTATCCGTATTAGGAAAATTATATTTTGGCATGTTCGATTATCCGCGCTTTTAAAGAGAACTAAGTTAGCTACCGGGATAAAGCTGTACGTATGTTGTAAATAGATAATTTAACTTTCCTTTGATATATTCTATAGCTTTGGGGGTGGTTTATTTCTCAAGAAAACGTTTGCCAAAGGGTTAGGACCTTTGTTGTTTTGGGGGTCGGTTACAATCCAATTAACAAGGAGACTGGTACGAGGGTTGAACGTGTCAGCTATTTGCTCGTTAATTCACTCTATTTGCTCGTCAATGCCTTCTATTTGCGCTTCCTTATAAGGAATACGTACTAGATACCCCTATCAATAATTCTCGATATCATGCGAAAACCTAATCCAATAATTGTTTTATTATGTATAAGAAGTGCTAAAGTAATGCGTCGTTGAAATGTATTTAAAGTTTTAAAAGTTGTTTTTTTTGTTTGTTTTTTTATTCAATATCCATCTTGAGTTAAAAATACAATGGATTTACAGCATGTATCGTATGATCAAGTAAAATATAGCTTACAAAACTACAGTGTTAAGGTCATTCTAAAAAATCTGGTAAAAGTACATAATTTAAAGTGCCCCTAACCTCAAAATATTTTATTGTTTTATTTGGAAGAACTTTTAAAATGATAAAGTAACTTCTTTTGAAGATTTTCACTTCTTCGCTTTCTTTTTGAGATATATCAGTTTGTTTGATATGCAAATATCTGGGATTTCGTCACACATGCATAATGAGTTATCAGAGAATGTTATATATCTTTGCGTTCATGAAATAAAAACACTAAAGTGTGAATAACACGTGTGTGCGTTTCTCCCACTACATCAAACTTCTTGATTTTAAATGATTTCGTTCGAGAATGAAAGAGATATACACATTTCTCCAATAAGTCATTATGCATGTGTGACGAAATTCCAGACATTTGCATATCAAACAAACTGATATATCTCAAAAAGAGAGCAAAGAAACGAAAATCTTCAAAAGAAGTTACTTTATCATTTTAAAAGTTCTTGCAAAGAAGACAATAAAACATTTTGAGGTTATGGGCACTTTAAAGGATACTACTTATGTATTTACAATAAAGAGATTGCTCTTGGAATAAAAGACATTTGGTGTCGTTTAGTGCCTGAGACTACTGGAGGGCGGCGCTTTCTAACTCTAAGATTGTAGGAGTTGGTTATGGAGTCTGGAATTAAATTGTTACAGGGTTTTTTGGACCTTTTTTGATTCTTTCATACACCTTGAAGTGCCTATGCAACGAAATTTTCAAGTTGAAGAAAATGGCTTTAAAGTAAAGTTTGAGATTACTGCTTTCGATTGTGAAAGTTTCAGGGCGAATAATTAAGGAAAGTGTGTTTGTTTAGCGTTTAAAAAACTGGCTTTTGGCTCAAAAAGTTGAGACATATTTTATTCCACAACTTATGACATCACTAGGATCTACATGAATTCTTATTGTTATCGAACAGACTGTTCAAAACACCCTTTAGAAAACTAAACTCTCGTGGAAGAGTGTGCACAAGGGTGTGTAAAATTTATTCATAACGAGTTATTTGTTTTAAAATATACATGGTCGAAGCCGTATCCAACTTAGTCGTCTTATGAGTAATTAAGAACGTACCGTCGATTTTCGACATCTAAAACATATTCGTAAATAGTTCATTTATGAACTTCAAAATTTCTAATCACAAAATGAACGACAAAATCCCTTTATTTTCTCTTTATATACACGCCATTGCGGTAAGAGTTTAGAAAGCAATCGAAATTTGGGGTCTGGGTCGAGTGATGTCATTAGTTGTGCAAGTATGCCAACTATTTTAATGATGTCTCAATTTTTAGGGGGAAAAGCAGTCTACAAACGCTAAATAAACATACTTCCATTTAATTGTTCGTACTAAAACTTTCACAGTCGAAAGAAACGATACCCAATATTACTTCAATGTTGTTATTTCAAACTTATAAATTTCGTTGCATAGGCACTTTAACAGTGCTAACCTTAACAGTGCTAGTATTTAAATAAGTTATAGTGGTCCATTTTCTTTTGCCATAAACAAGCTGACAACAACAAGATATTGGAATAATGATGTCATAGCTACACTTTTTGAAACATAATATTGGAACATTGACGTCACATGAAGCTGATGTCATGAATTAGCTGTATGCTAACAGCCAATCAAAATCGAGATAAAGTAGAGAATGCATAATAATTTACAATGTAGGACAGCAACATATTCGACAGCAACCTTTTGATTGTTTACGTGCGAAGAAACATCTTTGTGTTAAGATATTTTGTTCGATATAATAAAACACCTATTGGATTCATCTTCTCCCAATATTACAAAATATTTAAGTCTCGATTTGCGATATCAGGCTAGACCTTCGGTCTCGCTCAATATTGAATTCTCTACTTAAATATTTTGTAATATTGGGCTAAGAGGAATCCAATAAGTATTAATATTTATCAGAAAGTGCCATAAATATATAAAAACACCAAACATCAAATAGACATTTTAATATTTCTTTATTATTTTTGTATTTTCAGGGCAAATTGAGACCACACATTCAGAATCCCAGTGCGCCAGATCTTGTTCATTACCTCATCATGCCTCTGTCGTTGTTGGTGAAATGTACCAGAGGGTAAGATCAGCATCGAATTAACATAGCACAGGGACAAAAAATGGCCCAGCATGTTGCACGCCATAAAGTTGGATAAATGTTGTCTAACAATGTTTGATAGACGATATATGGATGATAGCCAAGTTCAAATCCTAAAAAAAATAATATATGTCTGTAACCTACTGATTGCCAGTGAGATGCTCTAACCATTGAGCTACCGAGACTCAGATGGAGAGCGAAGGTAGAGCGAAGGTAGAGACTCAGATGGAGAGCAAAGTTAGAGCGAAGGTAGACACTCAGATGGAGAACGAAGGTAGACACTCAGATGGAGAGCAAAGGTAGAGCGAAGGTAGACACTCAGATGGAGAACGAAGGTAGACACTCAGATGGAGAGAAAAGGTAGAGACTCAGATGGAGAGCAAAGGTAGAGCGAAGGTAGACACTCAGTTGGAGAGCAAAGGTAGAGCGAAGGTGGACACTCAGATGGAGAGAAAAGGTAGAGACTCAGACGGAGAGCAAAGGTAGAGCGAAGGTAGACACTCAGATGGAGAGCAAAGGTAGAGCGAAGGTAGACACTCAGATGGAGAACGAAGGTAGACACTCAGATGGAGAGCAAAGGTAGAGACTCAGATAGCGAGCAAAGGTAGAGCGCAGGTAGACACTCAGATGGAGAGCAAAGGTAGAGACTCAGAGTGGAGAGCAAAGGTAGAGCGAAGGTAGACACTCAGATGGAGAGCGAAGGTAGACACTCAGATGGAGAGCAAAGGTAGACACTCAGATGGAGAGCGAAGGTAGAGCGAAGGTAGAAACTCAGATGGAGAGCGAAGGTAGACAGACACTCAGATGGAGAACGAAGGTAGACACTCAGATGGAGAGCGAAGGTAGACACTCAGATGGAGAGCAAAGGTAGAGCGAAGGTAGACACTCAGATGGAGAACAAAGGTAGAGCGAAGGTAGACACTCAGATTGAGAGCAAAGGTAGAGCGAAGCTCAGATGGAGAGCAAAAGTAGAGCGAAGGTAGACACTCAGATGGAGAGCAAAGGTAGAGCGAAGGTAGCCACTCAGATTGAGAGCGAAGGTAGAGACCAGATGGAGAGCGAATGTAGACACTCACACTCAGATGGAAAGCGAAAGTGGACACTCAAATACTCAAATGGAGAGCTAAGGTAGACAGTCAGATAGAGAGCGAAGGTAGACAGTCAAACACTCAAATGGAGAGCGAAGGTCAGATGTAGGGCGCAGGTAGACAATCAGATAGAGAGCGCAGGTAAACACTCAAACACTCAAATGGAGAGCGAGCGAAGGTAGAGACTCAGATGATGCGCGAAAGAAGAGACTCAGATGATGCGCGAACGTAGAGACTCGGATGGAAATTGACGATCGTCCATGTATAACTGTTTTTTTACAATACAGTACCTGTTTGATCTCCCTCCATCTAAGTCTCTACTTTTTCTCTCCATCCAAGTGTAAAGCAGTGTATATATACAACACATAGGATAACATGTTAGTTTTTCTATTTATAGACCTGAACAGGCCAGTGTGGTGGTCCATCCTCTGATGACGTCAGAAGGCGTGGAGTTATTACGCAGTTGTTTAACGCCAAAAGAAGCTGAATTTTGGCACTCGCTTGGTCCCACTTGGACACTGTCAAGGTGTGTATTTAACATCGACATCATGGAGTTATTGATTTGAAACTTGGCATGGTGGTACATGCAGCAACAGGAAATGGCTAAAAAGGATGTCTCAAAAGGATATTTCTGTTTTTGGCTGGTCTTTATTTTTGGTTAGGTTAGGATTATCGGTTAGGCAGTGGCGTAACGCTCATTAGGTAGGGATTAGGGACCGGTCATTATTAAAAATTGGGGGTGGCACCGAAGAGAAAATGGTTGGCTAAATAAAAAACAAACCAACTCAAAGGTTGGGTAGAAAAAAAATGTAATGTATGTTTCCAAAGCATGATCACTCACTCAAATACTATAATATAAGAAAGAAATATAATATGCCAATACAATAATTATGTCAGTCAGAGTCATTATCTTGATCTTTTTCACATTCTTCATGTAACATCATCAACATCAACAGCATCATCATCATCATCATCATCATCATCATCATCATCATCAACATCATCATCATCATCATCATCATCAACATCAACATCATCCTCATCATCATCATCAACATCATCACCAACATCATCATCATCATCATCATCATCATCATCATCATCATCATCATCATCATCATCATCATCAACATCATCATTATCATTATCATCATCAGCATCATCACCACCATCACCACCATCACCATCATCATCATCACCATCACCACCATCATCACCACCATCATCACCATCATCATCATCATCATCATCAACATCATCCTCTAACATCATCATCTTCCCTCATCTCTATCATGTGGACAAAGTTAAAGTTTTGGGGTGGGTATTTATTTTTTAATTGATATCTGAGGTTGGGTAAAGAAAAATAGTGACCTTTTAATGGTTGGGTCAGCAAAATGTTTACCAAGAAAAACATTTCTCTTCGGTGCCACCCCCCATGTTAATAATGACCAGTCCCTTAGATCGAGAACTAAGGGCCCTCGATGGCCGACCCAGTGAGGCCCCTGCCTGGAGTAAAAGATTATAATGAAAAATTTATAATTTGTTTTCTAATTTTGGAGTAAATAATCGTTACTGTTACTGCAGATATTGTACTTTGTGAGTTATTTCTATCCCTATATATATATTCAGCTAAATCTACCACAAGCCTACATAGGTAAATGAAATAGTTGTTATGTTCTTGATGTTCAGGAGTGACCCGCACTGGAGCAATAAGCCAGCGGGGCATTACGAACCGAAATTCAAAAGTGGTTGGGTTCCTCCGGAGATTCTTGGTTCTGGTCGCAGTGTCCCAGCGGGCGTCGGTGCTGCTGTTGCTGCTAATGCTGCAGCGAGGACCAAAGCAGATCAAGCGAAGGTAAAACTTGCACTTTTCTTTTTTAATATGATGAATAAGATTACCGGCCGTTCCTTCCTCGCGTCCTCCCTTCATCCCAATCCTCCCGTCCTCCCTTCCTCCTAATCCTCCTTTCCTCCTAGTCCTCCCTTCCACCTAATCCTCCCTTCCTCCTAATCCTCCCGTCCTCCTTTCCTCCTAATCCTCCCTTCATCCCAATCCTCCCTTCATCCCAATCCTCCCGTCCTCCCTTCCTCCTAATCCTCCCGTCCTCCTTTCCTCCTAGTCCTCCCTTCCTCCTAATCCTCCCTTCATCCCAATCCTCCCTTCATCCCAATCCTCCCGTCCTCCCTTCCTCCTAATCCTCCCTTCATCCCAATCCTCCCGTCCTCCCTTCCTCCTAATGCTCCCTTCATCCCATCCTTCCTCCCTTCTTCCTAATCCTCCCTTTCTCCTAATCCTCCCTTCCTTCCATCCTTCCTCCCGTCCTCCCTGCCTTACTTCCTTACTTCTATTCCTTCCTTCCGACTTCTCGCCGTTTTTTGTTTGTTTGTTGTTTGTTTGTTTGTTTGTTTGTTTGTTTGTTTGTTTGTTTGTTTGTTTGTTTGTTTGTTTATTTGTTTATTTATTTATGTACTTATTTGAACGTTTATAGAAAGTAGATAAAGAAGACGAGATAAAAAATAACCCAACTGTGTTGGCAGCTGCCGCCAAGTTCAAGAGAAGTACCGGAAGCAGTGAGCCAAAGTCGTAAGTTACAATAATTCCCCTTAAGGCCCAACTACACGCAACGATTTTATAGTTTTGCTCTACTAAAATTAGAGGAAGTAGCTTGGCTTTAGTTCTGCACAATCAGTATAACATGTTGTATTCCTTTTCGGACAAGGAAACCTTCACAGCACATCAACGCAAAGCTCAAATTATAAAACATTTTGACATTCAACTATTCACATGTACACACGTAAAAACACACAGTCTGTTTTTACCTCTTAACAGCCAGTAACATGGTTGATATCGACAGGCTTGAACAGGGTTGAGCTGGCCAGCTTGAACAGGGTTGTCAACAGGACTGTTCATGGATGTTGGAACAGTATTGTTCATGGCTGATGATCGAACAGGCTTGAACAGCATTGAACAACATTGTTCATACATGATACAACATGTTGTCAGAGCATGATGAAATAACAAGGTTGAACAGCGTTGTTACAACAGCCATGAACTTGGTTGTTCTATCAAGCTGGTTTTTGCATGTTCTCACATCCATGAACAACTGCTGTCGATTCAACAAGCCTGTCACAACATGTTGAAACATGCTTGAACAGTGCTGTTATTTTAACAGTCATGTTCTATCATGTTGACAATGCTGTTACAGGCATGTTGAACCAACAACCTTGTTACAACCTGTGAGATTTTTACGTGTGTAGAAAGTAATATTGTATTTGAGGTGATAGCCACTATAATACTGTGCAGACATTTCACTGTCGTTTCTCATTTGAATTTAACTGTTCGTTATCCAGCCCAACTGACAGTCCAGCCAAAGGAGCAATCTTCAAAAGAGTGAAAGCTATCTATTCCTTCACTGGTAAGAATCCAAAAGAACTGTCGGTAAACCAAGGGGAAGAACTCATGGTATGTATCAAAGTGTTTTTCATAAGATAGTGTAAAGGACATTGGCAACAGAAAATAACTACTTTTTAACTATATTACTTAGACAATACATGGACGATCGTCAAGCTCATATCCTCAGAAAAATTAGTCCTGGGAAGGAGTAGAAAAACGACCTTAAATCGTTAGCCTGTGTAATATACACCTGTAATACAGTCTGTGAAAACTCGCACGATAGCTTGTCGACCCCCTTCTGAGCTACTCAGATCTGAGTCGTAGATTTTGATTGTCCAAATCACAACCCTTGACTTATTCCAGTTACAATTGGTTCTCTGGGAAGTCTTGTGAGATCAAATAATCCAATCAAATAAACAATTATGAATCATATGAGTATTAAACCACTCAAAATCTACTACTCACATCTGAGTAGCTCAGCAGCGGGTCGACAAGCTATCGTGCGAGTTTTAACAGACTGTATTACAGGTGTATATTCAGGCTGTACACAGGCTATAAATCGTAGGCCCTCGGAATCCCTATCAGTTGGGTTTTCCGTTTACCTAAGAGTGATAAACTGAATAGTTGAACGCTTGAAACACGAGCCTGGCTCGGATAAATAGGGCAACCTTATCCTGCGTGATCGACTCTAAATAAATCATACATACAATCATACATACATACATACAACCTGTAACCTTCTGATTGCCAGTGAGATGCTCTAACCATTGAGCTACCAAGACTGATAAATGTACTGCCTATGCGGCAGTCACTATATATCAGTAATGATTGCATGTGTTAATATATACACTGCTGTAGGATATATACACTTCTGAGGATACGAGCTTGATAATCGTCCATGTATCGTCTGTCTACTCCAACTGAACACATTGTATTTTCTGTATAACGAAGCAGTTATCCAATAGCAATGTTTGGGTTTAATGTTGTTTAAATATTAATAAACCTAAAACAAAGGATTTGTGCACCGTCAGGTCCCCCCTCAACATGAATTGCATCTCCATCGCTAGCCCCTTTGAAGTTATGCCGCGTTTCCAGACCATGTATTTCCATTGACTATGGCACAACCTCTCATGCTCAATGCTATGTATAATTCAGAGGGGCGAATGCAACATTATGCAAACATCAGGGTTTAACATATTGCCCTGCCATCTGAGTTCCAGTGGCTCAATGGTTAGAGAGTCTGGCTAGCATTCAGAAGGTTACGGGTTCGAGTCCTGTCTGGTGCTCAGAGTTTTCCTGAGTATTGAGAACTTAACACAGCTTGCACAGCAAAACCTTTACAACTTTACAAACATCAAGCTGCAACTACCTAACTTAACTAACAACATTTGACTGGAAATTGACTGTCACAACACGACTTGTAGTCCAATAAGTATTTGTTATAACGGCAGGACTCGTCCCAGGTTTAAATACCGTAATTAACCTTGCTCTGCCATCTGAGTTCCAGTGGCTCAATGGTTAGAGCGTCTGTCTAGCATTCAGAAGGTTGCGAGTTCGAGTCCTGTCTGGAGCTCAGAGTTTTTCTGAGTATTGATAACTTAACACAGCTTGCACAGCAATTAACATTTACAACTTAACAATAACTTGTTTATGCAACTGATATTGTACGGTTTTGCTGACATCCGCAAGTTTATTTCTGTTTTCTAGATCTTGGATGACAGTCGTCAGTGGTGGTGCGTAAGGAACTCTAATGGCTCTGTAGGTTTTGTACCGAACACCATTTTAAACGGATCAGGTGAGACATAAGATAATAAGAATAAATAAGAAATCTGTCAAATTCTTTAAAGTGCCCCTAACCTCAAAATGTTTTATTGTCTTGTTTGGAAGAACTTTTAAAATGATAAAGTAACTTCTTTTGAAGATTTTCGTTTCTTTGCTTTCTTTTTGAGATATATCAGTTTGTTTGATATGCAAATGTCTGGAATTTCGTCACACATGCATAATGACTTATTGGAGAAATGTGTATATCTCTTTCATTCTCGAACGAAATCCTTTAAAATCAAGAAGTTTGGTGTTGTGGGAGAAACACGCACACGTGTTATTCAGACTTTAGTGTTTTTATTTCATGAACGCAAAGATATATAACATTCTCTGATAACTCATTATGCATGTGTGACGAAATTCCAGATATTTGCATATGAAACAAACTGAAATATCTCACAAAGAAAGCGAAGAAGTAAAAATCTTCAAAAGAAGTTACTTTATCATTTTAAAAGTTCTTCCAAATAATACAATAAAAAATGTCGAGGTTAGGAGTGCAAGGAAAACTATATAGTCAAAAAATAATTAAATTTTAAATAAAAGGCCTTCAAGTATAATATTTAGAAATGTTAATAGTTTTACGGTATCTGCTTTTGTGCTCGAGAGATAACGTTTTCATTCTCGTATTTTATGCTTCTGGACGCCGCCATTTTAGAACTTCAAACTTGATGTACAGCTGTGGTTTTCATTTAAATTTTGACATAATTGAGTGCTTGTCTTTTGTTCCTTGCACTCGATGACGTCAAAATTGAAAATAAACCCCGCTGGACATCGAGTCTGAGCCGTTGAGCAAACTCTAGGATGACACAGTAGGAAACTTTGTCATGTGTTTTGCCGGCGATTGTGAAAAGTATATAAATCCGGCGTTATTTGATTCTTTCTAGGTTCTGTTGGCTCATCTGTCCCAAGCCTGCCATCGTCTATAGTAAGATGAATTTAATTACTTTATGTAATGGTGGTGGTTGGCTGTGATGATGGTAATGATGGTGTCATGGTGGTAATGATGGTGCACGTGGTGGTGATGATGATGGTGGTGATGATGTTGGTGATATAGATGATAATGATGGTTGGCTGTGATGATGGTAATGATGGTGACGTGGTGATAAAGATGATGATTATGATGGTGATGGTGGTGGTGGTGATGATTATGGTGGTTGTGATGATGGTGGTTGGCTGTGATGAGGGTAATGATGATAACGTGGTGATTATGATGGTGATTATGATGGTGGTGGTGATGATGGTGGTGATGGTGATATAGATGATGATGGTGGTGATGGTGATGGTGGTGGTGGTGGTGATGGTGATGTTGGTGTTGATGATGATGGTGGTGATAGAGATGATGATGGTGTGGGTGGTGATTGACAGTGATGATGGTAACAATGGTAACGGTGGTTGTAATGATAATGATGATAATAGTGGTGATAATGGGTGATGGTGGTGATAATAAATATTGATGTGATTTTATTTGATATTTTTAGACCATCCCATCTCTTCCCATACACACTACCAACGGCCACGTTCGTCGTCACGGATCCTCCTCCTCGGATTCCTCATCAGTACCTGTGTTCTCCAATCAATCATCTTTGTCCCAGGAAGGTTTCGCCAAACTGAACAATAAATCAGAAAGTCCAAAAGTCAACGGAGGTTTGATATTATTTTTCTCAAAATGTTTCTGTAATTTTAATATTCTTCTTCTTATGCTATATATGTTCATGCTCATGCTCATGTCTTTGATCGCGCTTATGCTTATGCTCGTGCTCATGATTACGCTCATGTTTATGTTCATGCTCATACTCGTGTACATATATGCTTATGCTGATGTTTATATATGCTTATGCTCATGCTTATGCCCATTATTGTTTATAGCAGTGTTATGTTTATACTCATCGTTATTGTTATTGTTATTCTCATTCTTATTCTCATCTTCACCTTCACCTTCATCCTCATCCTTCTCATCCTTATCCTCACCCTCATCCTTTTCCTTATCCTTATCCTTATCCTTATCCTTATCCTTATCCTTATCCTTATCCTTATCCGTATCCTTATCCTCATCCTATATCCCCATCCTTATCCTTATCCTCATCCTCATCCGTATCCTCATTCTATATCCTTATCCTTATTCTTATCCTCCTTATCCTCATCCTCATCCTAATCCTTATCCTCATCCTCACCCTCATCCTCATCCTTATCCTTATCCTTATCCTCATCCTTATCCTCATCCTAATCCTTATCCTCATCCTCATCCTTACCCTCATCCTCATCCTTATCCTTATCCTCTTCCTTATCCTCATCCTTACCCTCATCCTTATCCTTATCTTCATCCTCATCCTTATCCCCATCCTTATCCTCATCCTTATCATCATCATTATCCTTATCCTCATCCTTATCCTCATCCTCATCCTTATCCTTACCCTCATCCTTATCCTTATCCTTACCCTCATCCTTACCCTTATCCTTACCCTCATCCTTATCCTTATCCTCATCCTTATCCTTATCCTCACCCTCATCCTCATCCTTATCCTCATCCTTATCCTTATCCTCATCCTTATCCTTATCCTTATCCTTATCCTTATCCTCATCCTCATCCTTATCCTTATCCTTATCCTTACCCTCATCCTTACCCTCATCCTTACCCTCATCCTTACCCTCATCCTTACCCTCATCCTTACCCTCATCCTTATCCTTATCCTCATCCTCGTCCTTATCCTTATCCTCATCCTTACCCTCATCCTCATCCTTATCCTTATCCTCATCCTCATCCTCATCCTTATCCTCATCATTATCCTTATCCTTATCCTTACCCTCATCCTCATCCTTATCCCCATCCTTATCCTTATCCTTACCCTCATCCTTACCCTCATCCTTACCCTCATCCTTACCCTCATCCTTACCCTCATCCTTACCCTTATCCTTATCCTCATCCTCATCCTCATCCTCATCATCCTCACCCTTATCCTTATCCTTATCTTCATCCTCGTCCTCATCCTCGTCCTTATTCTTACCCTCATCCTTACCCTTATCCTCATCCTTATCCTCCTCATCCTCATCCTTACACTCATCCTTATCCTAACCCTTATCCTCCTCCTTATTCTTATTCTTTATAACAGTGTTTGTAAAATTTCTTTCTTGAACCAGGTACTAGTTTTGAAAACATGATTCATTCAAAGGCAGGAGCCTTGAAGAAAGTGGAAGATATTCCTGATGCTTCAATAGATAAAAAGAGACGTAGGTTTATAGTAATATTTCCTTCTACCATTTATCGTAAGAACTAAATTATTACTAGTTTCAACGTGTTTTGATTCTTTAATAGCGAAGCGCACAGTTATTATTTATAGAACCAAAATTGAGACAAACAAACCAAATTTGAATCTCAAGGGATTCCTAAATAGCCATTTTCTATTGTTGGGAATGCAAGAATAAACAAGAATAAATTATAAACTCAGACAAACATGAATACTGACGTCATCTGTGCGCTTCGCTCACTGATCTCGAAAGAAGACTGGATCGAGCAACTGCATTGTTCAGAAAATCAAGCCAGAAGTCAGCCATTACTAAGGGACCAACTGAGGATCCTACGAGGTTTTTTGTTGTATTATGTGCTCTTGCCATCAACAAAATAAATTATTTAACTATAAAGAGGACCAGAAGACATTTTTCAAATTACTGGGCAAAACGATTCATGACCTAGTAATGGCGTCTGTCAAATTTTTCGATAGGGGTATCTAGTACGTATTCCTTATAAGGAAGCGCAAATAGAAGGCATTGACGAGCAAATAGAGTGAATTAACGAGCAAATAGCTGACACGTTCAACCCTCGTACCAGCCTCCTTGTTAATTGGATTGTAACTGACCCCAAAACAACAAAGGTCCTAACCCTTTGGCAAACGTTTTCTTGAGAAATAAACCACCCCCAAAGCTATAGAATATATCAAAGGAAAGTTAAATTATCTATTTACAACATACGTACAGCTTTATCCCGGTAGCTAACTTAGTTATCTTTAAAAGCGCGGATAATCGAACATGCCAAAATATAATTTTCCTAATACGGATACCATCTTGTAAACAAAAACACGGCTGTCTTCGACGAACGTTTTCTTGAGAAATAATCAACTCCCAAAGCTACAATATATATTAAAACAAAGATAAATTATCTGTTTACAATATGCGTGCAGCTTATCCTGCTAGCGAACGTAGTTTTCTTAAAAAGAGCGGATAATCGAACATATCATAACGTGTTAACAATCCCACATCCAGTGGGCTGGTACGAGTGCCATGTATTTGTTCGTTAATGCCTTCTATTTGCTCGTCAATGCCTTCTATTTGCTCGTCGGTCACTTCCTTATATGGAATACGTACTAGAAGAACTAGAAGTACATATGAATTTTTCGGGCTTCATTTTCTGGCATCGGAGGACAATAGGTTGCTCGACCCAGTCTTCTTTCTAGATCAGTGGCTTCGCTATTAAAAATGAGGAACCTTTGCAAAGCTGAAAACTAGACGTTAAATGTTACACCGACATAAATGATCAATAGCTAAATACGAATTATAAATTTATAAAAGGATCAGAATTTCTGAACATTCTATAATTGTAACTCCGCAAAATGTTCCTGAGACTGCTAACTTATAACATAGAGGGATCAGAGTTTCTTACATCCCATAAAACAATTCGTATTGGGAGGCGAATTCAGTCGCAATTTGTCTGAATATTCGTTATATTCGTGCAAAAATTGCCTTGTCATTTGGGCAAAAATACCCAAAAAATAAATTACTTTTAAATAAAAATGGCTTTAAGTATAATGTTTAGAAATGTTAATAACAAGTTTTACGGTATCTGCTCTTGTACTCGAGAAATAACGTTTTCATTCTCGTATTTTATGCTTCTGGGCCATTTTTGAGTTTGCTCGATTGCTCGACGGCTCATAATCGAGGTCCAGCGGGGTTTCTTTTTAATTTTAACGTCACTTGAGTGCAAGGAACAAAAGACAAGCACTCAATTATGTCAAAATTGAAAACAAAACCACCACTGTACATCAATCTTGAGCCGTCGAACAAACTCTAAAATGGCGGCGTTCAGAAGCATAAAATACGAGAATGAAAACGTTATTTCTCGAGTACAAGAGCAGATACCGTATAACTATTAACATTTCTAAACATTACACTTAAAGGCCTTTTATTTAAAATTGATATTTTTGGTACAGTTCTCTTTAACGGAACAGCAAACAATCCAAGCAGCACTAAATATAGAGAACGCTAGAACTACTTGGCTAATAACCTGAATCGAATGTAATATGAGAAGCAGTAAACCAAATAAATGAATGGACGCTTTTGGGTGGAGACATTCGTAATTGTTATAATTATTTTAAAACATTTGATTCCGGACTAAATTGTGAACACTAATAGGACACAGACATTCATGTGATATTATACAGTGATACTTCTCGAAGGATTACTGTGGTTAATGTTTTGTTTGTATTTTCGTTTTGTTTGTATTTATATTTTGTTTGTATTTATGTAGTATCCAGTGCAGACCTGTTGAATGATGAGCTGAGGAATAAAATATCGTCCGACAGCCTGTTAAGCCCGGTGTCTATAAATCGTTCAAACTGTAAGTTTTACGAGTGATGCAAACTTTGTTTTTTTAATAACTTTATCACCATATATAATAAAACAAAATAGACAATAATAAAGAATAAAAATACAATAATAGTTAAGGTGATTGGTGGTCAGACAGAGCAAAGCCCCATTTGAATTTGACTACCATCTACACATGTTACACAAAATTAAAAACAAAGGTATTATCCACAATATAAGAACTTGTAACCTAAATTATTTTGGGCCTCTATTATTCGGAGGCTCATAATTATTCAATAGCTTGTTACATAGATGTTGTTTTAACTTCACTTTAAAGTGCTAATAAATACAAAAAAAAAGTAAAAAGTATAAATTTGTGTTTTTCCTGTCTCTGTAGCCCAAGAATCCGCCATAATCCTAAGGAATCAATCGTCAGCCTCAGATGTGCAAAACTGGATGCAATCAAAGCATTTTAGCAGCGAGTAATGTTCAACTTCGCTGTTTATTTAATTCAATAATGTTGTCCTTTATTACAGGACGTGTTTTGTGGAAATCCTCTTCTTCACATGAAAGTTTGAGCTCAAGTTCGAGTCCCGGACAGGAATCGAACCTGCAGTAACTTTCTGATTGCAGGTGTGGCGGGTCTGAGATTGTCACCGTGCTGAGATTGTATATTCACTTACTGCGGCGCATGCTCGAAAAGTGGTTGCATTCAGCACGCGCTGTGCGGAGATTGTATCTGGAATTGTATAATCGAATGTTAATGACCAGTTCAAGTAAACCTTTTGCCTTGAAACGATTGATTCATGACATTTTCAGTTTGTGGATAATTTCCCAGGAAGAAATCTAGAAATTAGTTGAATCTGAAATCCTATGTTGTTCAAAGTTGAAACATTGGCATGGCGTTTAATCTTGGCTCAAATCGCTCAACCAAAGTTATCTAGCTCAAACCTTTTGTGCCAAATTCCGATTGCGCCTTATCGAAGGGAATGAGCATCTTGGTATATGTGCGAAAATTCCTTCATCAACTACAAAATCATTGACTGAAATAAAAGTGCTGTTACTCAACATCATCGTGCGGACTCTCAACCTGAACAATATAATATCGTATTGGTAACGAAGTTACTTTTATAAACACCACAAACGTAAAACTGATTGTACAACATTGTGAACATGGAAGTTGAGAACTTGTAGACTTAACAAACAATAAACAAGTTTATCTAATGAACAAAATTATCCGAGAAATCGTTCCTGGATTATATCTACCGACATATATCTTCTTCAAAAACACGATGTATACAAATTAGCAATCTTAGCACGGGAAATGTTTATTAAAGGCTCAAACGGTCAGTGCACATGTCCATGACTATCTCAGCACGGTACAATCTCAGACCACCACATCTGTGAGACACTCTAACCATCGAGCTACCGAGACTCAGATTGAGAGCGAAGGTTACAATGATGTACTGGTTCGATTGATATATGTATATATATATATATCGAAGTTGGTAAAAAAACTCGGCTATCGCCTCGATTTTCTACACACTTCTCGGTGTTTTCAAATCAGATAATAGAGCCTTCTCGTTTATGATATATTACATAACACGTTTCCACTTAACATTTCATTTTTCATGTTATTCGCAGGGCGATGGCCGCTATGCAGTCGTTTTCGGCCGAGCAACTCAGTATGTTGACTCGCAATGACATTTCGCATCTGATTGGCGTCTCGGAGGGCAAGAAACTTTACACACAACTTTCAATTGAGAAATCTGGTGATTGTTGGCAGGTAAGTGTTGAAGAACTTTCTCCTTTTATTCATAAGTGACAGAGAGGATTTTTAAATAATGATGTTAATCAGACATAGTTTGATGCTACTTTTAAATAAAAGGCCTTTAAGTATATAATGTTTAGAAATGTTGTAAATGTTAGAAATGTTGTACGAGCAAGCTGCAAAATGGCGGCGTCAAGAAGCATAAAATACGAGAATGAAAACGTTATTTCTCGAGTATAAGAGAAGATACTGTAAAACTATGAAAGTGCATATAACGTCTGTGGGCATTTAACATATTTGTAATCTATGGATTGTCCTGAGATAAATTGAAATACAACTTGGCAGCTGAAAATTTCATCTTCATAGACTTTTTTGCTGTTAACGTTGACGGAAGTGATGTCATAGCGGGTATCTGCCCACACGAAAACCTCTTTACAGATGCCCGCTACAGCTATGACATCACTTTCGTCAACGTTAACAGCAAAAAAGTCTATGAAGATGAAATTTTCAGCTGACAAGATATATTACAATTTTTCTCAGGAGAATCCATAGATTACAAATATGTTAAATTCCCACAGAGACGTTACAGGCACTTATATTTCTAAATATTCTACTTGAAGGCCTTTTATTTAAAAGTAATTAATTTTTTGACTGCAGTTCCCTTTAAAATACGAGTCAATGACACTTTTTGTTTATTGGAGTTGTGTTTTTTTACTTACAGCAAATTGTAGTTCATCGTGGTGTTTCAGAGCTTCAGGTAATACATAATTAATATAACCAACATGGGTAATAACACTATTAACTTAAATTGCCTATCTCACGTTTGGGGATTTTATATATTCGTAATATTTGGGTCTTCCTGAGCAAAATCATAATATATCTTGTCAGCCGAGAATTTCATCTTCATGGAGCTTTTCGCTGTTAAAGTTATCGGATGTGATGTCACAAGAGGCATTTTTGTGGCAAGTAACAAAAGAAAACTGTTAAGTTGTAAAGGTTTTACTGTGCAAGCTGTGTTAAGTTGTCAATACTCAGAAAAACTCTGAGCACCAGACAGGACTCGAACCCGTAACCTTCTGAACACCAGACAGACGCTCTAACCATTGAGCCACTGGAACTCAGATGACAGAGCAAGGTTAATTACGGTATTTAAACCTGGGACGAGTCTTGCCGTTATAACAAATACTTGTTGGACTACAAGTCGTGTTGTAACAGTTAATTTCCAGTCAAATGTTGTTAGTTAAGTTAGGTAGTTGCAGCTTGATGTTTGTTAAGTTGTAAAGGTTTTACTGTGCAAGCTGTGTTAAGTTGTCAATACTCAGAAAAACTCTGAGCACCAGACAGGACTCGAACCCGTAACCTTCTGAACACTAGACAGACGCTCTAACCATTGAGCCACTGGAACTCAGATGACAGAGCACAGTAAAACCTTTACAACTTAACAAACATCAAGCTGCAACTACCTAACTTAACTAAAAGAAAACTGGTTTGGAATGCCTCTTGTGACATCACATCCGGTAACTTTGACAGCGAAAAATTCCATGAAGATGACATTTTCGGCTGACAAGATATATTATGATTTTGCTCAGGAAGACCCAAATTTTACGAATATGTTGAATCTCCAAACGTGAGATAATAACCCTCCAAAATATTCTTTAAGTGGCACTACGATGGAACATTGACTGTACGTTGTTTTTTATTATATGATCGACACTCGATTAGATTTTGCTTCTTTCTAACTAGGCTGTGATGAACCGACGAAAGAACTTAAGTGAAGAAGAAGATGTAAGTCGTTAATGTGGTCGAGAATAACATACAAAGGGAATATTACACGGTGGCGAGACCGTGTGATGTTCTATTTATTATACGGATAATAAATACACTTCGGCCAACACAAACTTCTTTACAATCGACTGAAGTTCACGCGGCGGAATCTCTTTTATTTCCCTGTCCTCGTTTCTGTAATAACTTGAAAGAAACTCCTTGAAAATACTCAGGTCGTACAGCGTTTTTTCTTCGTATTATCATTCTCTTGCTGCTCGCAGAATTAATTTCCCTAGTGGTTACCACACATGTCTATGAGCTGGGAGACACAGGTTCATATCCTGGATCGGACCACCACTCAGGGTCTTAAAAATAATTGGGGAGAAAGTGCTGCCTTTGCAACCAAATCATCAAATGGTAAGACTTCAGGTCTTCTCGGATAACGACCTTAAATCGTAGACCCTCGGAACCCCTATCAATTGGGCTTCTAGCCTGTTGCGGTATTCCGTTCACCAAAGAGTGATAAATCTAATAAACTAAACTAAATTAATTTCAACTTCAACTAGCCATATCTTCTTAACTAAGTTGATAGGAATGCTGAAACTTTGGCATTAAACTAAAGTCAGTAAGATCTTTCATATGAACATCTTAAAAAGTTCAAGTTTAACTTCTTACCAAGTTCATGTAATAGATCAAACAGAGTGTTTCATCCGATATTCAGTCCCCGAGAAGTAGGTTGAAAAACGAGGCGATAGCCGAGTTTTTTAACCGAATGCAAGGTGACTGGATAAAGGATGGAACACTCTTTCGAGTGTTTGATATTACATCTCGAACGAATCAGTATTTTAAGAGAAATTTTAGGTGGAATTTGTCAAAATCCTATGCTAATTAAGACCAGGTATTCAGTTGTCCGTCTCGGTGCTGATTTCCTTTGTTTTCGGCTCATGAATTATTAATGAGTTTGAGATGAACACATGAACTTCTTAACTAAATTGATAGGAATGCTGAAACTTTGGGAATAAACTAAAGTCAGTAAGATCTTTCACATGAACTTCATTTTTGTATTTTTTGTTGGGGTACCCCTGCGATGTCCCTGTTGGACCATACGCTTGGTTGGTGACATGGCCTATCTTTTTTCTTTAGTTTAGCGACGGTATAAGGAGTATTGTGAAAGCTGCACAATCAGATCGTCACGATACTTGGATCGAAAGGAAATTGACCAAACGCCCTTCGTTGGAGAATCTCCAAGATGTGCACGACAAGCGTGCCGCTAACCCAGAAATAACGCGTCAAACGTCGTACGAACTGAAACGAAAACCCGAGCAACCCGCGCCAAGCAAACCAAATCCTCCACCCACCGCTCCACGTGTTGCTCCTAAACCACGCCCTCCCTCGTTCACCGCTCCACCACCACCAGTCGCCACCAACCTCCAGCCGGCTCCTTCACAATTCACTGGAATACCCCCAGCTCCAGTACTGGTTAGTTTGTGATCACTATACCTCACTATAGGGACATTTATACCGGGAAAACAAGCCTCGGCTAATATAAGCCATAACTTAATGTGCCTATAATAATAATAATAATAATAATAAAGACGTATTAGGAGCATTATACAATAGTCTCAATGCTCTTACAACAATATATTCCTAATGTTACTTATAAAACTAATTACAGTTTCATTATAAGATAAAGCCTACTACATATTTTACCACTATGAACAAAAAACTATTAATTTTTAAAAAGAAAAGTCTTAAGTGCTGACTTAAAACTCACTAAAATATCAATGCTTCTAATTTCCTGTGGTAATGAATTCCACAGTTTTGGTGCGGCAACTGAGAATGTTCTGTCTCCATGAGTCACCGTTTTGGATTTTGGTTCAAGTAGCAGATTTCGGTTGGATGATCTTAAAGTACGAGTAGGTTTATATTTAGTTAGTAAATCAGTAATATAAATAGGTGCCTGGCCATGTAAAGCTTTGAAAGTAATTATCGTGAGTATCTTAAAAACAATCCTTGATCTCACTGGCAACCAGTTAAGATTACGAAGCACATAACATTACAAAGCCTATCCGGGGTTTGGGTATTTTACATATTCGTAATCTTTGGGTTCTACCAAGAAGAAATGTAAAATATCTTGTCGTTCGAAAATTTCATTCATGCCTTTTTCCCTGTTAAAGTTGATTTACTATTTACAGGAAATGACGTCAAAGCAGGGGACACGCGAAGTCATTGCACACTAATCCAACAGTGAAACACAAAGAAAGTTTGGCTCCGAACTTTAAACACGCCTGTTTGGACAAAATTCGCTCAATTCCCAATCTTTCTTTGTATTTCACTGCTGAGTCAGTGTGCAATGTTTTTGCGTCTCCCTGCTTTGACGTCATTTCTCGTGAATAGTAAATCACTTTACTGGGGGTAAAAGGTATGTAGATGAAATTTTTGCACGACAAGATATTTTACAATTCTTCTCAAGAGATTCCAAAGATCACAACTATGTAAAACCCCCAAACCACAGATAGACACATTATCAAACACTCGTATAGACGTGGGTTAAAAAATCAGATCACACCTCCCCTGTGCTTAGTGACCTTCACTGGTTGCTAGTAAGATCAAGGATTATTTTCAAGATACTGTTGATTACTTGAAAGCTTTACGTGGCCAGGCACCTATTTATATTACTGATTTACTGACTCGATATAACCTACTTGCACTTTAAGATCATCTAGCAGAAATCTGCTATTTGTACCAAAAACGAATACCATTACCCATGGAGACAGAACATTCTCGATTGCCGCTGCAAGACTCTGCAATTCATTACCAGAGCAAATTAGAAGAACTGAGATTTAAATAGTTCAAAAAGTTAAATAATTCAATCAGCACTTAAGACTTTCCTTTTTCAAATTAATAGTTTTGTAGATATCGTAGCTTTATTAGTTATAAAAAGTAGTTTTGAAATTGATTTATTGCCATTAATATACAGTAATTCTGTTTGTAATGTACAAGCTGTCGATACAGATGGCGAGGAGACCTCATGAAACCACTAGGCTTATCTAGTGAGGTCACCTCACACTGCAAATTTCAAGGAGTCGATCACACCCCAAAAGAGCCATTCCGTTACCGTTTTTTGAGACAATAACTCCTCTGGAGCTGTGTCGATTCCCTGAAATTTACAGTGTATATATAAATGCAATATTTTACTTAATTAAGCGTTTTATATGTACGGCGTAAAATTTATCTTAACAAAGCTGGTAACTTAAGTAACTTAAGTAATTTATTGTTGTAAGAGCATTGAGAGTATTGTATAATGCTCCTAAAACGTCTTTATTATTATTATTACTGTCTTCTTCGCGCAACTTGATGTTCGGTTGGTGTTCATCAGTGCCAGCTGTCTACACCCAGTAGACTAAGGTGACACTGGGTTGTTTAGTTTTCTAATGTTTTTCTTAGTATCCTTGCTGTTCCAAGTAGCGTCTTTTTCTGGATTTGCTCAATCTTCACCTTGATTCCAATCTTTTCTATCCACTGTTCCAACTTTTTACTCACAGCTCCTAGAGCTCCAACTACAACTGGAACTACTTCTACCATCCTCATCCACCACAGTCTTTTAACCTCTCGCTTCAATTCATCATATTTCTCTATCTTTTCTCCTCCCTTCTTTCCGACTCTGTTGTCTCCCGGGATAACAATATCGATTATCATGCATTTCCACTCTTGTTTGTCTACTATGATTATCATATCTGGTCTTCTACACTCTATGTATTGGTCACACTGAATCATAAAATCCCAAAACATCTTTATCTTATTTGATTTCACCACCCCTTCGTGGGTATGCTCGTACCACTTGTCTACTCTTTCTAGATCATATTTTCCACATAGTGTCCAATGAATAATCCTTGCCACGTTGTCATGGCGTCGTTTGTACTCTCTTTGAGCAAGCTTTGTACATTCATTGATTAGATGTCTCACGCCTTCTCCTTTTTACAACGGTGATTATACTGTCTTGTCAATGTTGAACTTGATGTAGTTAGTTCTTAATGCCTGTTCCTGGGCTGCACATATCAAAGCCTCTGTTCCTGGCTTTAGATCAGCCATCGCCACATCTTCGCCTTGTCAATGTCATTATTTTTATTATTAAACGGCCATTTAGTTCGTGACTAAAATAAGCCGCGACTGTGTTCCCACAAAAAACTCTAACAAATATATTCTTCTGTTTAACTTTGCAGATTCCAAATGACCATCAAGTCGACGATCTTCTTCGAGAACACAAACGCCAACAGGAACTTCTTAAGGTTCGTACGGCAGCATCATTTTATTGTATCACACGCTTTTCTTTCGGACACACAAGGTTTAGCGAGGACACTTTGTGAATTGAAAACAAAAAATAAAATTATCTGAGGACATTACTGTTGCAGTTCGTAAAAGCTGTTTGCGTTAAACAGGAGCTGTAGTCAGATACTAAATTTTTTGCAAAGGTATTTACGTCACCACTCGTCTCAGACCCCTGATAAGTAGTATAGAGAGTGGGGCTACGAGCTCATTTTTTACACATTCAATATTGAACGCGAATATAATCGCCAAAACATCACTAAATTTACACCAAATCCCAAGCCCCCAAAAATTCGATGTCATTTCGGTAATTCTAAATTTACAACATACATCAAATAAGACCACAAACTCGATTTATATGCTAATAATGTGACATTTCAATATTTTTGCATGTTTTTTTAAAAATAGAATGTGTCGTTTCACATTTTTCACATATTTAAAAAAGAAAGTGTCGTTTCAACATTTTCACGTATTTAAAAAATAGAGAGTGTTGTTTCAACGTTTTCACATTTTTTTTTCAACAAACTACTGCTGTCTCAACTCGCGCGCGAAAAAAACCACTAGATTTTCAAGTCTAGTGGTGATGTTTATCCAAATGGATAGCAAAATGGTGCTCTTTTGATTGACTAACAACATTGACTAACAAATAGCCAACTACTCTACGAATTAGTCTGTTTGTTCACTACTCTCAGTGTCTACCACCTCGCTCCTAAAATGATGATCGTACACGTGTTTCGATGTTATAATTCCTCCCGACAACAAGCCCAAGAAAGGTACGTACGGTGTCACAATCGCGACAATACTCTCAACGTCTTTCTTTAGTAACGGATCTTTTTGTAGTTCGTCGTTTAGTTCCTCAGGGTTCTCGATAGCGTTCAACCCATCTAGTAAGCTGGCGAATTTGCTGATTAGCAAGTCGGTGAGAAAAGCGTTTGCGATCTCCATTCTCTTCAACTCGTGTTGGCGCCATATCTTATCAATAACTTTCGCGGACGCTTTTTTAATGTACGCTTCGGACTGACTTACCACACCGTCACCGGACAGTCTAATAAGTTCGGATCTCCTAACGTCAATGTTGTCTTCCACAGTTGAGGTGTCGTCAGCCTCCTCAACTAATTCCTCAATCGTGGGGTTTTCCTCACTTTTGCGTTTTACCATCACGCTATTACTTATACCCATATTTTATTGCGGAATAACAACTTCGTGACTGTACGGATAGCGCAGTGAGATTTCAAGTCTAGCGTACTTATTATTTTTTAATGCGGTCACAATCGCCGACGCTTCCTCTTTGCTAATGTTTCCAAGATAATCGTCAATAACAACCTTCATATCACTTCTGCTCGGACAGTAAAAGCAAATGAGCTTACTAATGTTTTCTCTATACGGTTTTGCGATCGACGTCAGTTGTTGTGTGATGACAATAACGCTCAACATAAAATGTCGCGCACTAAAAGCCAAGTTGACTAATTGACTAGTCCTATTCTTGACGTCCTGCCCACTTGCACAGTCGTCCAACACAATCAGAGTGTTAGTGCCTTTAAAAACGTTAGTCACACACTTGAGAACAGCGTCGACATTGTCCTGTGTGCAGTCTATCGCTAACACATCAGGGTCGCGTACATATTTCCAATCTTGATACGCTTTGTTCCACTCGAAAGTAGGACAAATCAACACAATGTAGTCAAACTTACCACGATACTCAGACTCCAATGTTTCCAGCAAATAATGCGTCTTACCACAAGCTGTCATCCCAACAATTAGCGCATTAAACGGAGTTTCCATTAAATTACGTTTGATTTAATACTGGATTGACTGCAACCCATTGTTCATGAAGTTGACCAGCCCATCACTCATCACAAACACCCTACACATAACATTCGCAGTCGTCGCTTTCTTAGTGATTTCAAGAAGCACGCCGGATTGTGTGTTTACGATTTTCTTGCCAGTGGCGACGTTGTAATTATCTTGAACGCTCCTCAAGTCAATGACCAACGCAAAACTATTTTTATAGAATTTCTGTATGGTCATGAACTGAGCGTGTTCCTCACCCAACCCAAACAATCGTTTCGCTTCTGCGTAGAACTTCGACTTTGGGATGCCTTGTGAGTGCACACTATTTGGCACACCTTCAATTGTGACTCTAACACTCTCGATATTTGGGTAAAGAAACTCCTCGCTGTCTGTTCGCACCTTATTCGTGAATAGCAACACAATCGCCTTCATGCTTTTTCTTGGCAGATTGACATTTTCATTCACAATGGTTGTGCCCTTATCCCATTCAGTGGTTTTCATCAATGTAACGTGTTCGTATGACAAACTACGACCACTTGCATAGCCTGACGTTATTTCATCAGCAAGCTCCTGATTATCGATCGTCTCGTACTCAAGCTCGAGGTTCTCCAGAGTGTATCCACCCACAGCGCTACCGGATTGCGCCACCATGATGTCTGTGGCCTTCGGAAGTGTGATCACATACTGCAAGTTGTTGTTCATGCTAAAAGGAGCGTACAACCCGTGGTCATTCATGATCTTGCCGAGCTTTATCCGCTGTTTCGTCCCAATCACACCAAACATCAACGCGTCACTAACTTTAGCGACGTTCCCACTCGTCGCACCACTGTCATCCTTAGAAATTAGCTTTCTCAAGTTCTCACCACCAATACCATAGTCAATCATTTGGTCTCGCGCAGTAACACTTTCCCAAAGGTCGCGATAAACACCAATGTAATTTTCCCCATTGTTGTCATACACAGTTTCCCCAGCTAGTTTCACAACAAGTTTCTCGACCAACAACTTGCTAACATTATTCAAGAACCAGCTTTTGGCGTTCGCATTCTTAAAGTCGAACACTAGACCCAACGATCCAGGCACCAAACAGCTACTAACCTTGAGCTTCGGTATGTCAATGTAGAGTTCCTCACCAGGACTGACTTTATTAGGGTTCAACGTGATCACATGCTGTGTTCTCGCCCCTTTTATGACACCCATGGTCGCTCGTCTAAAACCGGGGCTCAACTCTGCTGACGTGACGTTCATATACTTTACATATGTTTTATCACTACCGTTTTAGCTTGTAATAATCATACACAAACCACGCAAGTACCACCGCGAGTACCCACAGATTTTGAGCCAACCAAGCGAGACCCTTCACACCCAACGTCAACGCATTGTAAACTAAATTAGCCAATCCAACAGCCCATGGACCCATCTTCATTATCGCGTTCTTAACAGCCTGTGCGAATGACTTTGTGGCCACAGCGCCTTTCATAACAGCGGACCTCCCAGCGATAATAATAGTTGTTATAATCCCAGCCACTGAAATTGCCACAGCGCTCAACCCAACCATATTCTCTTTAGCCCATTCCTTGAATTTCTGAAATCTGTCAATGTCGACTTCTTGTTGCTCTCTAACCTCCTCTATTTGTCGCTGTTCAATAGTTCTGTCTCGCGCTTCTCCAAGCCCTACAGCGCGTTCTCTCAATTCAAAGATAATGCTTTCGTCGTCTTCACCGTCTAGTTCACCTAACGTTGTATTTATTGCTTCTTGAAAGTGGTCTGCTTGTATTTGCAGCGCGCCATCGTCACCTACTCTTGATTCACGCGACACACCATCACTTGGGTTAAGCACGCCATTCAGCTCGCGGTTTTCATCTGGTGTTAGCCCATGTATGTCAGCGCGGTCCACTTTTGTTTCAATTACTGGGAAGTCATCTGGGATTACTTCTGTTGTGACGACTGTTGTTTTCTGTGTTCTCAGGGATTTGACCAACTAACTGTTTGAACTGCTCGATCGCGTTTTTACTACTCGCATCTTTACTGTAGATCAAACCTTTTTTCCCAGGTATTAGAATTCGTCTGTGTTTCCCATATTCACCATCTTTGTTTATCGGTTTGAAAAGAATAGACCCCGATCTCGTCACATATGATCTGTTGACTACGCTCCTCGACGCGTCGTCACGACTGAGTTTTTTTTCGTACAACTCGCGTATTTTCTCATCTATTAGCTCGATTCTTTTTACTTCGTTTTTTACTCTATTTTCTACTTGCTCTTTGTTGTGCGCTTTTAGCTCACCAAGTCTCCTCTCAACTTCGTCCGACTCTCCAAAAGCTGTATAGAAACTTATGTCATTGACGTCGCCATATGGCTCCTGTTCAACAAACTCTACTGATGGGACTTCTGTGTTAGTTCCCCCTATTGTCACCGTTTTACCATCATCAGTGTCGATAAATGACGTTTCTTCTAGCCCACTTTGTCTTCTAGCTAGCTCACTTTTTTCCCTATACATGCGGTCGCGAACTTTAATGTAATTAACGCGAACGTCTCCCCTCCACACTTCTTCTCTCATACCATACACCATGGTTATCTCGCTGAGCTCCTCTTTAGTCTCGATGATCCCCTCTTTTAGTTGCTCAGTACTCACGTCTTTGTACTCATCGAGGTTCTCCATCTCGAAGCCTTCCCCACCTCCTTCAGCCATATTACATTAGCTCACGTTTTGAATATCGCTTTCTGGTATCCACGAATTATGTTTGCTCTCATAACCCAACCATTTGACCAGCGCCATCTTCTTCCCTTTGACTTTCTTTCTTTTCAACACCTTCTCAACTCTGTACACATCGTCACCAGGTTTCTTATTGACTAGTGATAATTCCTGTTCGTAAAATTTACCAATAATCTGTTCACCACTTATGTCCTCAATTTCGTACACATTCGGATCACCACGAATAACTTTCACCACTTTAAACAACTCTTCAGTGAAGTTAGCTTCGTAACCCTTTGTGAACACACTCTTGTATTTACTAATTCTCACTGACTCGCCAACTCTAAACTTTGGCAATGGGTTGTCTGCGAAATGATGACCAAACAAAGTGGTCCACACTTCACCCTCATTTGACTTATTGACGTCCTTCGGTTTCATCATAATACTGCGGTTCACATTGCTATTGTAATTGCTTACAAACTGGTCCAAAGCGTCAATCCATTTGTACGTCCCGCGGCTATAAAAGTACTTCCACATAATACTCTTCAGACTTCTATTAAAACGCTCAACAACAGCGGCCTTTTTGTCGCTCTTAGTGCTGAAATACTCAACACCGTGTTCTTTCAGCAAACTTTTAACACCAACGTTGTAGAACTCAAGTCCATCATCAAATTGCGCTAACTTAGGTGTGACCCCAAACCGATCTTTAAAGTCGACCAACAATTTTCCAACAGCCTTAGTCATGCTCTTAGTGTCTTTTCTGTAAACTGCAATACCAAAAGCGTATCTACTCAATATTTCAATGCCTGTCAATATCCAATAATAACCTCCGTTCTGTTTCGAATACTTACTCATGTCCACTAAATCCATTTGAAGCTCTTCACCAAGAAATCCAACAAAAGTCGCGCGGAACTTATGTCTTCTCACAATAGGTTTGTACCTAGTGTAAGTGTCCTGCGCTGTCAACCATTCTTTCACTGTTTTTCTAGTTACTTTCAATCCGTCTCCCAATGCACTTTGATACAGCCTCTCTACACCACTGTACCCTGTCTTGGGATTATAATAAATGTCTCTCAACCCTTGTTCTGTTTCCACACCAAGCTCCATATAATTCACACAATATACAGTTCCAATAGCACCGCGCCAATTTTGAGACCACCATTATTTGGTTTGACACGAAATGTCATACTTGAGTAAGCACCTTTTTTAATTCTCACCTTGGATTCAATGTCCACATGACGTTGCACCGACCCATTCAAAGACTGTTCAGTGGGTATTGGCAACGTTGTGATCACACTGCTTCGCTTCCCATCAATACCCACATTGCTCTCAGAGTCAACAATATCACATAAGATTTCTATGTACTTCAGACCTCTGAGAATGTCGACCTCGTTTGGGCTGGTGTACACCTTTGAGTCACCCTTAATCACCCTATCCTTCGCGAAACCAAGTAGAGGCCCAATGCTGCCAAGATTAAATGGGACGCTAGTCCTAACCTTACATCTACTTGTGAACGGCACTTTCTCTATCTCAAGGTCCACACCCTTACTATCTTTAAAGTCTTTTTTTAATAGTCTGACTAGTGTGTCGAAGTTAGTATACCCTCCACTCGTTATCGTACTTTTAAGATCACTCGAAGGGTAACTAAACTCGGAGAGATGAGAGGCGTCGCCATCTAATATGTTATTGTAGTCCCAAAACACAGTGGCTGTCTTAACCATAATGCATGGGTTATCGTGCGTGATCATCACACTGTTGTCAAAGGACACAACCTTTTCTTGACCTTCAATGAATACCGTCAACTTTCGCATTATGTATAACATACGGTATATTATATGCAGAAAGCCCTTCATGACTACTATGGAAAGCACTACAAACGCGCGATGGCTAACACATCGAAGGCTACACACGACGCGAAGGCAGACCTCATCAAAAAAGTACATCTGAGCCAAACGTCAAAAGTGCCTCTGGTAGATCCACAGTCTCCGTTGGACCTCTAATCAACACTACAACCCTGACCATATAATATAGTGTGTGTTATGTAGATGCTAACAAAAAGAAAGCAAGGTGAACTAATTCTTCTTAGTGAGTTTCCAAACGCGCAACTAAACAAGTTTGAGTTTGGGTACAACCTCGCAGACGACAATAAAACAGTCAAGACCGTCGACATTTACTTCAAGTCAGGTCCAAAGTACTCTGACATGATAAACATAAAGTCATCAAAGTTCACGAAGAACAAGGGCTTCACGAAATTCCTTAGCAACACACCAAGATTCCCAAGAATATGGTCGAGCGATGGGCGTGTCCCAAAGTTATTACTGACAGAGACCCACAAGAGCTACAGAGAAGTTGAGACGTTTCCACCATACGTCCTAAATTACCCAACCCACAATTTTGACGTCTTTGTTGACGACAATAATTCCTTCAAATCAGACCTACCGAAAATATTCATTGACACCAAAAGACGTCACAACGACAAGGCAATTGGTGGTAACGTTAACACAGTTTGGACTCTACTCGAGAGTTACTATCAAGCGATCGCAGGTATGTACATCGCTACATATCGCTCAGGGGTGTCTCTACAAAACTTAAGTTATCACGTCGACGTCCCAAAGCAAGTCGTGGGTCTCATGAGGTTCCACGTGTACTTCACCATTCGTCGCGTGATGTTTCGTTTGAGTAAGAGTCAAGTTGACATTAACAACATCTTAAGACTGTACCTCCCTGACTGGCGACTTTTGAAAGGTCATGTACCATTGACTGATGTTGACAATAGATACATCAAGGACATCCAAGGTGATTATCGTCGGTATTGCCCGAGACACTCTGACGGGTTCACACCATTAGGACAAGAACTACTAAACCAATCGATTGAAGTTTACATGTACGCCATTCTTGGAGCCCAAGCGAGGTCAAAGCAAAGCATCGTGGGAACTAGAGCTAGTGCTCGAGAAACGCAACAAATCTTTAGAGACATCGTTGAAAACGCTGTGGTTCAATATTCACCGAGTGTTTGGATCAACCTTATGAACAAAGCGATTAGTGACACCAACGTTAAGCTAGACACAGCTGTGACACCCAACACTTGGCTGATCCCCAGAAGCATGGTCTTGTTAAAGGACCCCATCGTTGGTTACAATAACGTGCTAAGAACTTCGTCCGAAACTGGGATGACGTTTGGGTATAATGACGGGTTGAACTACCACCGAGCGTCAAAAGCGAAGCACAAAAAAGTCCACCAAGCGGCAGGACTTCACTTGGAAACTCTAGTTACGCCACCTGCAAAGAAAACAGTGGTCACCACCAATCAAATAGCGCAGACCACCACAAGTAAGTCAGACACGACAACGCTAGCGATAATCTTAGGGTTCTCAGCAGTCTCTGGCTATCTACTAACCAAATACACCTTGAAGTAGTAATGAGCCTAAACTATGGGTATGAGTCTGACGACCCTCACGATAAAATACTAAAGAGAACGAAAAGGCATCTGGACGAAGATCCTAAACTAAGCGCGACCGGTGGAAGGATGTCTGGACTAATAGACATGCAAGGCTCAGCGATAAAAAACGTAGCAGACCCAGTCGATGACTCAGACGCCACGAATAAAAGAACTCTAGAGCAATTGCTATCAGGTTTCCTCAAGAGTCAGTCATATAATCTTGTGCTCGACTTCAACGTTAGCACACACGCCTTAAAAAACGTGGAATTTCACGCCAATGGTTCAAACAATGTGAAAGCTATTGGTGAAACAAGTAAATTAGTGCAAAACAACCCGACTTATGGTCCTATTATTGGCATCAGCAGTGTAAGCCAAAGTTTTCTATCCCCTGTGTTAACACCAATCCCACTTGAGTCAGGTCTCCATTTTAATTGTCCCAGTATGCAATGGTGTGACCTTTCCATTTTTGTTGTGGTGAGGTTACCTGCTCGCACCGCTGGATCAAATTGGGAGACAATTATATCGAACGACGACGGTCAGTGGGATAAGTTCATAGGGTACAAGACTGGTATGACTAATGGACTCGCGTATGGTGGCAGCGTCCCAGCAATGGAGAGCATATGCACTATTCCGAGTGGTGTTGACCTCACCAAAATGCATATGATATCAATACATTGGCAAATGGACAATTCACACGTCAGGGTCAACAACGTCAAGTCAGCCGACTCAGACTTCGTAGCGAATATGGGAAAGATAGGCACACCCTATGGAACAATTTTTGGGATACATCGACCAAGAATACCACTCGCACCTTATGCGTACCCATCGTTGATAGAATTCTACGGTGTGAGAATCGTGAGTGGCTACATGACGAACCGAGACATCATAATCATGGGTGGAGAAATGATGAAGGAATATGGTGTAAAGTAAATGGGAGCGTGTGTTTCGAGACCTCACGAAATATATAAAATAAATAAGACGACTGATCACATGTTCAAAGCTGGCGGGTCGTTTGGCCGCGGTGACGTGACTCTAGAGCTCCACGCTGAGATTGGTATGAGGTCTAAAAAGACTTACGGCGAACCTATTATGTTACCAGAGTCAGACACTGTGGGAGTGGTAGGAGACGTGACCTAAGTTAAAATGGGTTGGCTTAGAAAACTGGCTCGTAACATTAGAAACTTTTTCAGACGACGTAGAAAACTGAGGACTAATAAAACACACTTGCTGCATTGGTACACAACAAACCAGATCTATAAAAAACCTGACACCTATGTCGAGTAGTTTTTGTGAGGCTATAGTAATGGCAACCAACTCAGTGCAATTATTCGATGGTCACCAAATCACGACGGTTAATCACAACGGTGAAATATGGTTCAAAGCGAAAGAAGTCGCGAGCGCTCTAGGTTATGCTCGACCAAAAGATGCAGTGCACGACCACGTCGAACCTGACTGTAAAATGAAGATGGAACAGACCTCGTTTATCAACGAACTTGGGGTCTACTCATTGACGTTCTCGAGTAAATTGGAGCGCGCGAAACACTTTGGAAGGTGGGTGCACTCAGAAGTCTTACCAAGCGTTAAAAAAAGTTTAGCTGACGTTGGTCTCAAGCACAACCAGTTTAAAATGATCACCGAGTTCGACCTTCATACGAAAGTTGTTGGTTTTCTTAGGAAATATTATCCAGAAGCTATTTTGATAGCCGCTTGTGGTGAAAATCAAGACACTTCGAGTAAAAGAATAAATTCGTGGAAAAAAGGTTACCAACGTGGAACACCTGACTTAGTTATTGCTAATGCAAACCGACAGCACAGCGGACTCGTGATTGAGTTCAAGAACCCGGGTGGCACAGGTAAGACACCCAAAGAGCAGGAGTCTCTGCTACTCAGATACAAATCCGCTGGGTACCTAACACTCTTGTGCGACTCATACGACGACGCTATTACCACGGTAGTAAAATATTTCTTTGACGTTGGGTTTCAGTGCTCTCAGTGTTTTCGTAAATTTAAAAATAAATCAGCGTTAAGTAACCACGAGAGACACTATTGTAAAGAGACTTTTTAGACAGCGAGTAATAAGTCGAGTTAGCACTCGTTCTCGTTGTTGAGACGACACTTGAGGTGACAACTGCTCTAACGTTTTTAAAAGATATTTTTTTAACTCGATAAAAATATCTGCGAAACTTTCTCTCTTTATTTCACAAACCTTCTGACCACTGTGTGAAAAAATGTTTCTATGGTACATTGGACGCTTTATGTGACCAATGTCTAAATTTAAAAAAGTGGGGTATCCGAGAACACCCTTAATTTTGTGTGGAAGGATGGTGGCGTCTACACACTGCACGATATTGCTCAGCACCACCAACGAATGATGGTCCTGGATTGTATCTCCAATTGAATGACGCTTCAACAGTTGTTCCGTAAGTGTCACGACAAACGGCGCAATACGCTTTTAGAAATGTGATGTCGTCTGCCATTGGGAACAACGTGTCAAGTTCACCAAGTCTTTTTAAATGCTCTGTTGTTATGAGACCACAAATAATGACGTGAATACCAGCTTTGACATACTCGCGAATAACTGGGAGTAGATCAGAGTACCAATGGCCCTCATCAATGCCGATGACGTCATAGTCAGCTATCTCGGAAGAACTCGGGAGGTTGGTGATTAACTTCGCAGGTAAACTGTCTGATCCGACAACAATGGTCTGACGATGTGTGGAGAACGCGTGGTCAGTTCGCCTAGTGTCGCCTGTGTTGTTCATGTAGAGGACTTTGAGCCCTGATTTACTTAACGTGATTAACCTACGAAGAGTCTCTGTTGTTTTCCCTGCGAACATGGGCCAATCACGATTTCTAGTTTACCGAGTTTCTTCATGATTACTATACCTCCAGAGAAATGTTCTCTCCTGTTGCGGCAACTGTTGTTCGTTGTTAAATATCCGCTGAAGCTCTAAGTTTTTAAGGTGGGACTGTGAGCTCTCGTGTCTCAAGCGATGCAGTGGGTCGTTGGTGACCACACCGCATGGGTGACAGGTGTACACGTTTTCGTCTCTCGCAAAGTGTCTGTGGGCGGGCGAGAGTACGTGGTCCCTGATATCATCCGCACCCAGTATCTCATTACACCCCACCTTGCAAACGTGAACGTCGCGGTTTGCGGCGAGCTCTAGCCACGCTTTGGCTTTGGTTGGGCATGGTTTCCACATAAGGGTCGCTAAGAACACTTGGAGGAAATTACCGAGTAATGTGGCTGTGGACCCACGAGGGTTGTTCAAGTAGACATCACTTGCTAACATAAGGTACTTGAATGATGAGTAACACCACACAGGGATTATGCCAGCTAATGTATCAGAAAGCTCGTTGGCTCTCTCCTCTCGAAGATCGATCCAAGCGTCGAGAAGATACCTCGTATGGCGGACCTGAGAGCTAAGCCGTTTTGGCTGCCCTTCAGGGTCAGGGTCGAACAGTGTGTATGTTGAGAAGTACTTGTTTAAGACGCTAGGCCCAGAGGCGTCTTGTGGGGTAGACACACTGGTAAAGGCCGTTCTCAGCATGTTGGCAATATCCTCTTCGCTAACCTCTCGGGCTTGAGTCATTATGTTATACTCCCAGAAAAAATCCTAATTTTTAGTGCGTTTGGTCTGGAACTGTGAGATACCTGTGAGGTCATCTGTGAGACACCTGTGAGGTCAACTGTGAGTAAGATAACACGTGATAGTGTATTAGATGGCTGAGGACTCACAGACGGTTGTTGAAGCGAAGATCACAACTGATGTGAAGAGTGTTAAGGTGAAGGACCCAAAGCGTGTCGCTGCTGGTAAAAAGTTGGCTGAGATATCGAAAGCTGCGAAAGAAAAGAAAATGCGTGAAATGATAGTCAACGAAGAACAGGGTAGTGAGTGGAGCTATGGTTATATTGTCGGAACACTTGGTGTTGTCATCGCCGCTGCTTCGCTATGGTACACAATTAGCAGTGAAAAAGAGACACGATTAGAGCCTGTGAGCACTACAGCAGCTAGTGTGTCAGAGAGCCACAAAACTCGTCGTCCAGCGTTAGACACGTTTGATTCTTAAACAAAACACACGACAATGTATATATGTCCGCGATCGATCGAAAAAAACAAAACACAAACTACTAACTATAGGCCTATTTTCTTTACTATCAGTTGTTGCAAAGTTATTTGAAGGGCTGATTTCAAATCAGCTTATTGTGTATCTGGAGGCCAATGACATACTCTCTCAGGAGCAAGCTGGGTTTAGAAAGAACTACTCCACACAAACTTCGCTCCTTGCTACCACTAATAATTGGTTAATTAATATGGACAAAGGATATTTAAATGGAGTGATCTTTCTGGACCTAAAAAAAGCTTTTGACTGTGTAAACCATGAAATTTTAATTAGAAAAATGGCTCTGTATGGCTTCAGTGAACACACGCTGGATTGGTTTACATCATACCTTTCTAATAGAATCCAAATTTGCAAAGTCGAACAAGTCTTATCAAAACAAGAAATTATCAAATGTGGAGTTCCACAAGGCTCCACTTTAGGGCCTTTGTTATTCTTAATATATATTAATGATTTGCCAAATTGTCTTCTGCAATCTACCGCCAGTATGTTCGCTGATGATACAAACGTAACGACAAAAGGAAAGTCAGCTGTTGAAATTGAAAATATATTAAATATAGATTTAGATAAGATTCATCAATGGTTGTTAGCAAATAAATTAACCTTAAATAAGGAGAAAACTGAGTATATGATCATTGGCTCAAGACAAAGACTTGCAACTGTAGATAATGACCCAAATATAAAACTAGGGGAAACTCATATTAAAAGAGTAAGAGAGATAAAGACATTGGGTATTATTGTCGATGAACAACTTTTATGGAAAGGCCATGTCAATAATGTTGTTACTAAAGCTTCAAAAGGAATCGGTATGCTTCGTCGCATGAAAAAGTTTGTTCCTAAACCAATTTTGATAAATGTGTACAATGCTATAGTTCTCCCACATTTTGACTATTGTAGTCTTGTTTGGGACAATTGTAGTATTTGTCTACAAGAAAAATTGCAAAAAATGCAAAATAGGGCAGCAAGAGTCATTACTGGAAGATCATATGATGTGCCATCAGCGAACGTGCTGGGGGAATTAGGCTGGAAATCGTTGGAAGACAGAAGGAAATATAATAAATTATTATTTATGCATAAAATAAAACACAACACACTTCCAAATTGCATGACCAGCATGTTTAGTGTTAACAACAATTCAATATATAGTCTACGCAGTAATAACACTGACTACGCCTTACAAAAACCCAATACAAATTTTATGAAGAAAAGTATTGCTTATTCTGGTGCTAGTCTGTGGAATAATCTACCAAAAGATACTAAAAGAAATAAATGCTCACTAAAGCAGTTCAAGGCTATTCTCTCGGGCAACTAAGTCTAAGTATTCGGTTAATGGTTTTGTAGTTTTAAATAGATTTTAGTTAAGATTATGTATATTTGTTTATTTTTTGTCTGTTGTATATTATTTATATATTGTATATCCTGTAATTTTTAATTAATGTATTATTGGTATAAACGGCCCCTTGGAAACCAGATGCCTACGCGCTCTGAAGGGCTACCGTTTTTAAATAAGTTTAAATACAAAAATACAAATACAAACTTATGAACGAATTGTACGATGCGCTACTTGTTACGACTGGTGCTGTGGCAGTGAGTATGATTTCTAAAAAGGCTTTGGGAGAACCATTGGGAACACCAGAGACAGTGAAGGGCACAGTGAAACTCGCTGCAGCTGTTGGTGCAGGAACGCTGTTAGTAAAATGGATGCAATCGAAAAAGTGGATACCGACAGACCCATTCAAATCAACGTAAGTTAATGGTGAGTGTTGTGGCTGGAGGGATTTTTAACGCAGTGTCTTTTGCAGGCGCTGGCTTTATGTTTTCAAAGTTCAATCACGCAGGTTATGAAGCTGAGATGAAAAGGCATAACCATGCGTTGGAGCAGTTAGCCAGCGCGAAAGAAGCGTGGTATGAGAATGAGGTCGCCAAGAAAGATAAGATCCAGCGTTTACGGCAAATGCTCTCAGATGCTAACGCTGACATCAATGACACAAACCATGCGTTGGAAGAACTTAGAAGCGTAATGACCATACAGTACAGCGGACGAGTGTTCACTGAGAGTCCGAGGGTTGCGGATTACTACCAACCGAGTGCGGAAATGAAGGAATACCAATTGTTGTTTGTTAGCGCGCTAGGTTTGGGTAGTGGAATAGCGGTGTGGGTGCTAACTCGGTAAAAAAAATGTTGGAGTAGTATAAGAGTGATGGACAAACTTATGAGGCAGATGAGTTACGGCTACACAATTGACGAAATCGCGAGCGAGACGCAAATTGAGTGTGGAGGCACCCCTAGGCTCTACTACTGCTCGGATTGTGACGTTGTGAAAAATGTGACTGAATGTGGTGGGTACGCGTGTCCAAAGTGTGGCGATATCGAGTGGGGCTACGTTCAGAGTTATGGTGACATGAGACTCACACGACTAAAAAGCGTTCACAAACGGTCTTGGTGGATGGGGAGGAGACTACGGAACGTCGTGAAGGGTGAGCACCTTGAGTTGGTAAAAGAGGACTTCTTGAAAGTTGTCAATGCGTTGTACTCATGCAATTTGGTAAAGGGTAGAAATGTCAGCAGATATGGGTACTACATTATTAGGTTGTGCCACAGAAGACGAGTCGAGACACTCAAGAAGGTGTCAGACCTCAAAGACGGGAAGGTGAAAGACTTGTTTGACGACAATCTGTTTGGGGTGGTGTATCCAAAGTTGGGATGGTGTGAGAGTGGTGATCGCTATTACAACGAGTGGCTTAGGAAAAAAAACAAGTGTAGTATATAGAAGCCATGGATGACGTCACAGAAAACTCACTTGTTAGAAATGGTGCAGCCGTTGTAAATCCACTAACAGGTAGAGCAATCAACGTCCACGGGCGAGTCTACAATCAACTTGTTAGAGATGGTGTTTTTAGTGACACGACAAATGTCAGCACTATTAATCCGCTGACAAACAGGCGAGTTAACGTTGGCAGTCGGACACACAACCGTCTTGTTAGAGATCAGGAAGCGCGACCCGCAGTTGAAGACCATAGCCCACGGCTGTTGAGTCAAGCGCTGAGAGGGTTCACCAGGTCCTATGGAGTCGAGGTGGTTAACGATAGAGACATCAATCAGGTAAACGGCAGTAGAAGCGCTGTCATTAATCTTTTGAGACGTGAACTAGGTGAGACCAACGGAATGAAAGTGGTAGAGACAGTTAAGGTCACTTTTGAGAAGGCTTTAGAACTCGATAAGACCACGTACAAAACTGCCTACTTTAACAGTGAAACGTTTGTCGTCATTAACGAGCGTGACATCGAAGGTGTTGCCAACCGTGGGTCGGAACAGATCTTGACGCGGATAGCCGGGTGGTTATCTGAGGGGTCTGGGTGGACTATCGACAAAATAGATGCACACTACGTTAATATCGCTATTTATAGACCTTTGAATGGGAGTAGCTACATCGCGTTGCCAAAGGAGCTACGCAATAGTAAGAAAGGTTTGATAAACGTGAATAACGATGATGACAACAAGTGTTTTAGATGGTGCCACCTAGCGCATAAGTTCCCTGTTGGAAAAAACTCTGATAGAACATCAAAGTATGCTAGGTATGTCAGTGAGTTGAATTATGATGGAATTAACTTCCCAGTCACACTCAAAGATTACAACAAGATCGAAAAGGCTAACGAAATTAGCATCAACGTTTTCGGGTATGAAAATAAGCAACCATTCCCTGTGTATGTTTCTAAGGAAGCGTACCCTGACCACATGGACCTACTGTTGATAACTAATGACGTGGGCAACAAGCACTACGTGTACATTCGCGATTTCAACAAGTTTATGTACCGTCAGACAGAGCATAAGGCTAGAAAACATTTTTGTAGACATTGCCTGCAGTGTTTTAGTCGAGCGGACGTGCTTGAAAGTCATGTTGAAGTATGTTTGGTCATCAATGGGAAGCAAGCTATTAAAATGCCGCAAAAAGGTGCGAAAGTGAAATACGAGAATTTTAGTAGGCAGCTAAACGTACCATTTGTGGTGTATGCAGACTTTGAGGCTATCACACAGAAGGTGCACACAGCAAAGCTGTCAAGCGAGTGTAGCTACACAAATGCTTACCAGAGACACGTTGACTGCGGTTATGGGTATAAACTAGTTTGTTGCTATGACAATGAGTATAGTAAGCCAGTGAAAGTGTATCGTGGTGAAAATGCAGTTAACAAGTTCATTGGGGAGATGTTAGAAATTGTCAAATATTGTAAAGAGACGTCTGAGAGTCACTTTAACAAAGAAATGACGCTGACTGATGTCGATAAGAAGAATTTCGACGAGGCTAAGAGTTGTCATATTTGTAGCGTTGAGTACACCAGCGCTGACGTTAGAGTGAGAGACCACTGTCATGTGTCAGGTAAGTACAGAGGGTCCGCACATCGTGAGTGTATAACGTGAACTTTAAGTTGACTGACAAAATTCCTGTGATCTTTCATAACTTACGCGGCTACGATAGTCATTTCATTATGCAGGAGATTGGTAAGTTTGGCCAAGACATAAATGTGATACCGAACAACATGGAGAAGTACATGGCGTTCATGCTTGGAAAAAACTTGGTGTTCTTGGACAGCTTTCAGTTCATGAGTAGCGGTCTAGACAACTTGGTGAGGAACCTACCAAGGGACGCTTTCAAATACACATCAGAAGTGTTTCATGACGAGGGGTTGACACTTATGACAAGAAAGGGGGTCTATCCCTATGATTACATGGACTCCTTTAATAAATTCGATGAGCGCGAGCTACCCTCCAAAAAAGATTTCTACAGCATTCTGAACGATGAACACATCACGGAAGAAATGCACGAGCGTGCCATCGATGTGTGGGACTACTTCGACGTTGAAAGTATGGGTGGGTATCACGACCTGTATTTGAAAAGTGATGTGCTCTTGCTTACCGACGTTTTTGAGAACTTTAGAAAGACATGTCATCGCGAGTATAAATTAGACCCTTGCCATTATTTCACATCGCCTGGATTGGCTTGGGACGCTATGTTAAAGATGACTGGAGTAGAACTTGAACTATTGTCTGACATTGACATGTTCCAGTTTGTAGAATTAGGTATGCGTGGTGGTGTGAGCTACATATGCAACAGACACGGCGTGGCGAATAATAAATACATGGAAGGGTATGACAAAGAGCAAGAGTCGAAGTATTTGATGTACCTTGACGCCAACAATTTGTATGGATGGGCAATGAGTCGAAGTCTACCCACGGGTGGCTTCAAGTGGTTGACTGAGAAAGAAATAAAAAAAGTTAATCTATGCGACTATCACAACGATAGTAAAAAGGGCTTACTGCTTGAAGTCGACTTGGAGTATCCAGCTCATTTACATGACCTACACAACGATTACCCGGTGGCTCCCGAGAAGATGGAGATAACTGTCGACATGTTGTCAGAGTACTGCACGAAAATCAAAAATAAGTTTAATGTGAGTGTTGGCGGTGTGAAGAAGTTGGTGACTAATTTGAAGGGTAAAAAAAAGTATGTGTGTCACTACGGAAATCTGCAGTTGTATGTGGATCTTGGATTAAAAATCAATAAGATTCATAGGGTCCTACAGTTTGACCAATCCAAGTGGTTGGGCAAGTACATCGACTTTAACACAGTCAAAAGAACCGCGGCTAAGAACGCTTTTGAGAAGGACTTCTTCAAGTTGATGAACAACAGTGTGTTCGGAAAAACGATGGAAAATTTGAGGAAGCGTGTGGACGTAAGATTAGTGACCACTGCGAAGAAATTAGAAAAGCTTGTCTCGAAGCCGACGTTTGTGTCTTGCAAAATATTTAGCGAGAATTTAGTCGCTGTCCACAAAGTTAAAGAAACGTTGACACTAAATAGACCCGCATATGTGGGTATGTGTATACTAGACTTGAGTAAAACGTTGATGTACAATTTTCACTACAATTATATTATGAAAAAGTACTCTAGCGACACCTGTAGATTGCACTTCACTGACACTGACAGTCTGTTGTACTCGATCAAAACTGACGACGTTTATTCCGACTTTATGATGGAGTGCGAAAAGTTTGATAATAGCGACTACCCTGCAGACAGCCCACTCTTCTTTAGAGAGAATAAGAAAGTTATTGGGAAGATGAAGGATGAGTGCGCTGGAACGCCAATTGTCGAGTTCGTCGGGTTGCGCAGTAAAATGTACAGCTATTTAAAAGAGGGTGGAGGTGGCGGGAAAACCGCTAAAGGTATTAGAAAAAATATAATTAAAAAGGTAATCAGACACGAAGATTACAAAAGCGTGTTACTTGAGCAGAAACAATTGCGACACACAATGAAGACCATTAGAAGTGTCAAACATCAGCTCGGTAGTTACGAAATTAATAAAGTGTCGCTATCCTGTTTTGATGATAAACGATACCTTTTAGAAAATGGTATTGACTCCTACGCGTATGGCCACAAAAACATTGTAGTGAGAGACACCACTGAGAGTAGTGAACAAACAGACTAATTCGTAGAGTAGTTGGCTATTTGTTAGTCAATGTTGTTAGCCAATCAAAAGAGCACCATTTTGCTATCCATTTGGATAAACATCACCACTAGACTTGAAAATCTAGTGGTTTTTTTTCGCGCGTGAGTTGAGACAGCAGTAGTTTGTTGAAAAAAAAATGTGAAAACGTTGAAACAACACTCTCTATTTTTTAAATACGTGAAAATGTTGAAACGACACTTTCTTTTTTAAATATGTGAAAAATGTGAAACGACACATTCTATTTTTAAAAAACATGCAAAAATATTGAAATGTCACATTATTAGCATATAAATCGAGTTTGTGGTCTTATTTGATGTATGTTGTAAATTTAGAATTACCGAAATGACATCGAATTTTTGGGGGCTTGGGATTTGGTGTAAATTTAGTGATGTTTTGGCGATTATATTCGCGTTCAATATTGAATGTGTAAAAAATGAGCTCGTAGCCCCACTCTCTATACTACTCTGATAATTTGTCGCATAAATCAGGGTAGAGGATGGAAAAGGGATTTTCCAATGGATTGTTTTTACTTTAACAATATTTTAATACAGAATCTTAGTTTTGAATATTTTTCATTTAAAAATATCAAATAAAAATATTCGTTTCATAGGTACTTTAAGTAAAAGACATTTAAGTATAATATTTTGTAATTTAATAGTTTTACAGTGCTCTTTTATTTGCTCTTGTACTCGAGAAATAACGTTTTCATTCTCGCATTTTATGCTTCTGGACGCCGCTATTTTAGGCATTTTAGGCGTTTGCTCGGTAGCTCAAAATCAGTGCTCAAACTCGATGTTCAACCGTCGCTGACATCGAGTTTGAGCCATCGAGAAAACTCTAAAATGGTTTAAAATATTATTTCCAGGATCAACAAAGGCAGTTGACTGAACTTCGCGCACAACAGAAACAAAAAGAAGAAATTATGAAATATGAAGTAAGTGAATATCTTATATGCATATCTAGGATAGAGCAAGATAGGATAGGATAGAGAAAGATAGGATAGGATTGAGCAAGATAGGATAGGATTGAGTACGATAGGATAGGATAGGATTGAGCAAGATAGGATAGGATAGGATTGAGCAAGATAAGATAGGATTGAGCAAGATAGGATAGGATTGAGAAAGATAGGATAGGATTGAGTACGATAGGATAGGATAGGATTGAGCAAGATAGGATAGGATTGAGCAAGATAGGATAGGATAGGATTGAGCAAGATAGGATAGGATTGAGCAAGATAGGATAGGATAGGATAGGATAGAGCAAGATAGGATATGATAGGATAGAGCAAGATAGGATAGGATTGAGTACGATAGGTTAGGATAGGATTGAGCAAGATAGGATAGGATTGAGCAAGATAGGATAGGATTGAGCAAGATAGGATAGGATAGGATTGAGAAAGATAGGATAGGATAGAGCAAGATAGGATATGATAGGATAGAGCAAGATAGGATAGGATTGAGTACGATAGGATAGGATAGGATTGAGCAAGATAGGATAGGATTGAGCAAGATAGGATAGGATAGAGCAAGATAGGATAGGATAGAGCAAGATAGGATAGGATAGAGCAAGATAGGATAGGATAGAGCAAGATAGGATAGGATAGGATAGAGCAAGATAGGATAGGATAGAGCAAGATAGGATAGGATAGGATAGAGCAAGATAGGATATGATAGAGCAAGATAGGATAGGATAGGATAGGATAGGTAGGATAAGATAGGATAGAGCAAGATATGATAGGATTGAACAAGATAGGATAGGATAGGATTGAGTACGATAGAATAGGATAGGATAAAGTAAGATAGGATAAAATAAGATAGGATACATCGGATTGAACAGGATAGGTTTGAGCAGGATAGGTTTGAGCAGGATAAAATCCATAGGATTGCGTAGGATAGGATTGAGCAGCATAGGATAAGTAGGATAGGATAAGGGTACGATAGGATAGGATGATTAGGATCGGATAAGATTTGGTAGGATAGGATAAGATTAAGGGTTGGATACGATACCAATGGTAAATGGAAAAGTAGGGAAAAGGAAAGGAAGCAAATGAAAATGGGGCAAATGTAATTTTCATGTTTTCATTTTCCAGGAAAATCGAATACGACTTGAACAGCAGGTGAAGGACCAAGAAGTCATGTTGAAACTTTTGCAAAGTCAGCAAAATCAACAACAACAACAACCCTCCCAGCCAGCACCTCGTGTCCAACCCAATATGGCGGCGGCCATTCAGCCAAACATAGCGGGTGCCGTGCAGCCTCATGGATCCTACGTTTCATACGTACCTGTGCAAGCCATGCCTGGCATGCAAATGCCTAGTATGCAAATACCTAGTATGCAAATACCTAGTGTCCAAGGATTCCAGGCAGCCCAACCAATATATACCATCCCTCAGATGTATGGAGCCATGCCTCCCTCTCTTACCTTTCATCCAAAGTAAAGGTAAGGTTGACATTGTGGTTGATGGTATTCTGGGTTCCTGATTCGTGTCACACCCTCACCTTTCACCCAACCTTTTACCGCCAAACATTTGCCTTACCCAATCCATTTCTCTTCGGTACCAACCCCAACATAAATAATTGAATGATGAAAAGTTGAAAAATTGAATGATACTATTTCTTTCTTCTCCAGACATGGTGTGCGTGGATCACATCGCTCGACAACAGTTGTGTTTTGGTTGACTACCCTAGTAAGTCTTAGTGGTGAAATGAAATATTTTCAAGATCATCGCATGTCTCGCTATATATTATATATACAGGAGTTGGCAAAAAAATGTGTCCATCCTTGAAAATATGGTTTGGTATAAGTTGTTAAGTTCGTCAGCAGTCAGCTGTAACCGGAGGTCACTCGCCGTAGGCCACTCGCCGTAGGCTCCACTTTCTCTAGCTAATACCCGTAGGTAGGGGTGGGCCTCCTAACCACATACCACAGTAACAGCAGGTCCCAATTTAAAGGAAGGCTCTCGGTGAAAGACCGACCTGCCATTCTCACTGTTCATTGGGTTATGACAACGCTAATTTTCGGTCTCCCGGGACCGATATCTGAACACGACGCACCGTAATTTTTACAATTGCAATTTTCCCATAGTGGGTAGGGGAGCAGTCATTAATTCCACCAGAGAGGGGGCAGAAGGAAAAAGTGCTGGGCCATGAAACTATAAATCGTGGGGCTAATTGGTGGGGCTACGAAAACATTTGGAAAACCTTTGATGCGCCATGAAACCTTTTTGATTAGTATCAAAATTAATTGAAGAAAACAAATATTTATAACATAGGAATTGATATACAGTACGCTATGTAAGTCCAAGAAATATCCATATCACACCCAAAGAAAAGTTGTTTTGAGAACCCATTGCCCCCAGAAATTATGTACATGTATATATAGTTTGGATTTCAGTGGTTCGAGACTAAGAGTTCAGGAATGAGAAAATCCGGCTGAAAACAAAGTTGATTGTTTTCCTTGCTCTATATGGCAGACTACCTTCACTCCTGTGTTGTCGGTATGAATGAAAATTTAAGATGTGCTGGGCCACGAAACTAAAACAAAATGTATAGTTGGGTCATGAAACAATCCAGGGAAATTTGGTTGGGTCGCCGAAACTTTAACAAGAATTTTCAGTTTTCCTTCTGCCCCCTCCTGGGTGGAATTAATGACAGCTCGTTAACCCATCCAGCTAGTGCATCTCGAGTATGATCTCAAATTCAAATTTTAAGCTGGACACATGCGTTCTAAAAACATATTGTTTTGCATACTTTTCTGTCCTCTAATACAAGTTAACTATCACCAAATTAAAGTGCCCCTAACCTCAAAATGTTTTATTGTCTTATTTGGAAGAACTTTTAAAGTGACAAAGTAACTTCTTTTGAAGATTTTCGTTTCTTTGCTTTCTTTTTGAGATATATCAGTTTGTTTGAGATGCAAATGTCTGGAATTTCGTCACACATGCATAATGACTTATTGGAGAAATGTGTATATCTCTTTCATTCTCGAACGAAATCCTTTAAAATCGAGAAGTTTGGTGTTGTGGGAGAAACGCACACACGTGTTATTCACACTTTAGTGTTTTTATTTGATGAACGCAAAGATATATAACATTCTCTGATAACTCATTATGCATGTGTGACGAAATTCCAGATATTTGCATATCAAACAAACTGATATATCTCAAAAAGAAAGCGAAGAAGTGAAAATCTCAAAAAGAAGTTACTTTATCATTTTAAACGTTCTTCCATATAAGACAATAAAAAATTTTCAGGTTAAGGGCACTTAAATCATATTTTCAAGGATAGCCACCTTTTTGGCCACCCATGTATATATATATATTATATATACATATATTTGTGTTCTAAAGTATATATAGAAATGAATATAATAGTGGTAACAGCACTTAGGGTTCGAGGTATAATGGTGACCATGTTGTCTGCAACCACGCAAATCAACGCGGTGAACCGCTGACAAAATATAGCGGTTTTAAGGCTCACCCTGATAAACCATTGATCCTAACCGTCCACTCTGTGGTTGATTTGTTCACTATAATACCTCCAATATGTTGGCAATATACAGAGCATTTTCACTCGATCCTCAGAGATTCAAAGGACATAGAGTAGATACACCAATACGTCACGTAAAAACGATTCATTGCGTAACAATTATAGAGGGCAAGACAATTTCCAACTAATAAACCGATTTCCAGAGATAACAAAGTTTTTCCTACACATGTATAACCAAAATTCCCCGTGTTTTGATAACTTTGAGGAAAGATATCTTGAAAACGAAAATAGCTATCATCACTTGTCGAGATTTCTCGCACAGAAGAACGTTTTCACATGTTCAAATCACTGATCTCTAAATAAAGTGTTTGGATGCTGCGAAAAAATGAAGCGGTCGGGAATATTTCGCGGCGGCCATCTTGAAGAAACAGAGACTATCTGTCTCTGATGTCCCGACTATCGCCGCGATATGTGGGCGACAGAGACCATCTGTCTCTGATATTTTAAGATGCTAAAATGCATCAGTTGTCCAAGGTTTTCCCATAATTTAGAACACAAACTACGGCCCCATTACAGTAACTATGAAGCCGGAAATATTTCTCGGCCACCACGCGCTAATTCCAGCTTTATAGTTACCAGATGTGTGAAGTTCGTAGTCTTTAGAAAGACTGTTGTTGGTGACTGACGTTTCGACGGTCTCAGCGGCGGTCGTATGCGTTTATATGTTGTCATAGGCCGTCTAAACGTCAGTCAACAACAATAGTCTTTCTAAAGACTATTTACAACAACCTGCACGATCAACTTCACACATCTAATGATACTCCTAGGTTCAAACTATTTACTTTGTTGCTGTTATGCAGCCTTAGTTTGTGTTCTATATTATGGGAAAACCTTGGACAACTGATTCATTTTAGCATCTTAAAAGATCAGAGACAGATCAGAAAGATCAGAGACAGTATCTGTCGCCTCTGTAGTAAAACTATATAAGGATGGCCGCCACGAGCTACTTCCGGCTTCATTTTCTGAACAATACTTACTCGATCAATAGGTGTTTGAACGATGCGTTAGCAAATTGCGATGAATCGGCTCTATATGGTTTAGAAGCATGTTAAAGATGAGAAATTGGAAAAGCCATAAAAGGGATGACTCAAAAAACCTTTCTGTTTTTGTCTGGTCTATATTTTTGGTTAGGTTAGGGTTAGGACTAGATTAGTTCTTGAAAATGGGAAGGAGTCATCCCTTTTAGCCTTGTCCGTGAAACTGTCAGCATAATTATTGTGGGCTCATAATGTTAAAGGCCTGGTCAAACGTGGATGAGAGTTGATGAGAGTTGAAACTCACGCTTGCGTTTAACCGCCAACTCTCATCAACTCTCATGCAATCTCGTCCACTCTCGTCAACTCTCACGTACTCTCGTCAACTCTCATGCACTCTCGTCAACTCTGATCCACTCTCGTCAACTCTGATCCACTCTCGTCAACTCTCATGCACTCTCGTCAACTCTCATGCACTCTCGTCAACTCTGATCCACTCTCGTCAACTCTGATCCACTCTCGTCAACTCTCATGCACTCTCGTCAACTCTGATCCACTCTCGTCAACTCTGATCCACTCTCGTCAACTCTCATCCACTCTCGTCAACTCTCATGCACTCTCGTCAACTCTCATGCACTCTCGTCAACTCTCATGTACTCTCGTCAACTCTCATCCACTCTCGTCAACTCTCATGCACTCTCGTCAACTCTCATGCACTCTCGTCAACTCTCATGCACTCTCGTCAACTCTGATCCACTCTCGTCAACTCTGATCCACTCTCATCAACTCTCATGCACTCTCGTCAACTCTGATCCACTCTCATCAACTCTCATGCACTCTCGTCACCTCTCATCCACTCTCATCAACTCTCATCCACTCTCATCAACTCTCATGCACTCTCGTCAACTCTGATCCACTTTAAGCTGCTTCAAATTTTGATGAGAGTCGATGAGAGTTTTAGTTCGTTTGACCGGTGCACGAGAGTCGATGAGAGCTATAAACGGCTAGCGGTTTGCACTTTGCAGTGGCAGGCTCGACAAAATGGCTGATGTTTCTGAGCGTTTTTCTGAAACTCAGCCTCAGGAAAACCAAAAACAAACGACGTTGAAGTCATTACCCATAATAAAAAGAAAAAAAGAAAAAGCATCGAAAAAAGAATGGAGTAATGATGAAATCCTTCGACTTATTTGTTTACATAAAATTTTAAAATTCGAGCCTAGGCCCTAAGACTGTGCTTCGCGCGGTTTTTAAACTCTCATCAACTCTCATGCTCGTGGTCATTTGACCGAGCAATGAGAGTTTAGGAAAAACTCATGCAAACTCTCGCCTGCCAACTCTAATCGACTCTCGCTCTCGTTTGATCAAGGCTTTACTCTTTTCCTATTTCTTTTACTCACCATGCATGTAAACCATCGGCTATTTTGTCCTTACGATTATTGAGTTCTGTCAATGCTCTCTATATAGTAGTTTTGTTGTGTTGTGTTGTAAGTGAAAGATTCCATAATGGTGATCCGCGATGACATAAATCACTGTAGACTAAATATAATCGATGGTTGTAACGAAGTCGATATTATCTTCGTGTGTATTTACGAATAGTCACGAAAAAATCAACAAAAATGTATACTTAAATTATTTTTGTAGTCATGCGTATAGGTTTCAATAAATGATAAATGAAAATATGGCTTCGTTTTCGCGTTTGGTGTTTGACAGCGCAACCGAGATTTGAAGTAAAAATGAAGCTAGTGCATGAACTGCCGAATTATAGCGTAAAGAGGTCCTTCGTCCAAGGCTAGACTTTGAAATACGAAGAGCGATCATTAATCTAGTTATGAATATTGCATTAATATTCATAACTAGATTAATGATCAAATAACTTTAAAAAGAGCCATAACAACATAATATATATATGTTATTTACCGGCTGGGAGGTCCGTACTGGAAAAATATTTTCCTGAAGTCTCAGAAGCGGCCCGAGACCGAAGGTCGAGGGCCGCTTCTGAGACTGAGGGAAAATATTTTTCCAGTACGGACCGACCAAAACGGTAAATTACGTGTTTATTTTTTTCGAGCAAAGTCAAAAAAATTGCAATTTTTTGGCGCGAAAAGTTGCGAGAGGTCCGTACTGGTGTGATACGGACCTCGTACTCAGCCAATCAAAAGGCTCTATTTTAGTTACGGACCTGAGTTACGGACCTCAAAAAAATAAAATTTAATACTAACGTTTCGTTACTAAACTCGTAACATCATCAGAGTGACAAATTACAATAAATGAAGGAGGCATATATATATATATAGCTAAACTGTTACATAAATAGAAAGTGACAAAATGTTACAAAGGAAATTAAAAGCGAGACGACGGAAGAACAAAGGACGTGTCATCACAGATTGATAAACACACCACGGTGAAGGAATAAATTAGAAAAGTGTTAAAGGACATTGGCAACAAAAATTAAGTTTGTTAAATACGAAAGAACTCGTAAAAGGATAGAGTAACACCTTTTACAACTTTCTCGTATTTTACTTCATTTTTTAATATTTTTAATATTTTGATATGTAAATGAGATGGTGTCTGACGTCAGGTGCAGGGTAGAGAATTTTCACTCATTAAAAAATGTCTTATATCTCAGTGATTGCTATTAGTATACAACGTTCATTATCATGAGGAGTTATTATACGCAGATTTTCAAGTAAATTTGTGGAACAAACTTGAAGATTGAACTAATATTTTAATGAGTGAAAATTCTCTACCCTGCACCTTTCTGGTATTGTCTCTCCCCATTCTGGTATTATCTCTTTCCGTTCTGGTATTGTCTTTTTTCGTTCTGATATTGTCTCTCTTCGTTCTGGTATTGTCTCTCTCCGTTCTGATATTGTCTCTCTCCGTTCTGATATTGTCTCTCCGTTCTGATATTGTCTCTCTCCGTTCTGGTATTGTCTCTCTCCGTTCTGGTATTGTCTCTCTCCGTTCTGGTATTATCTCACTCCGTTCTGATATTATCTCTCTCCGTTCTGATATTGTCTCTCTCCGTTCTGATATTGTCTCTCCCCCGTTCTGATATTGTCTCCGTTCTGATATTGTCTCTCTCCGTTCTGGTATTGTCTCTCTCCGTTCTGATATTGTCTCTCTCCGTTCTGGTATTGTCTCTCTTCGTTCTGATATTGTCTCTCTCCGTTCTGGTATTGTCTCTCTCCGTTCTGATATTGTCTCTCTCCGTTCTGATATTGTCTCTCTCCGTTCTGATATTGTCTCTCTCCGTTCTGGTATTGTCTCTCTCCGTTCTGATATTGTCTCTCTCCGTTCTGATATTGTCTCTCTCCGTTCTGATATTGTCTCTCTCCGTTCTGGTATTATCTCTCTCCGTTCTGATATTGTCTCTCTCCGTTCTGGTATTATCTCTCTCCGTTCTGATATTATCTCTCTCCGTTCTGATATTGTCTCTTTCCGTTCTGATATTGTCTCTCTCCGTTCTGGTGTTGTCTCTCTCCGTTCTGGTATTGTCTCTTTCCGTTCTGATATTGTCTCTCCGTTCTGATATTGTCTCTCCGTTCTGGTGTTGTCTCTCTCCGTTCTGGTATTGTCTCCGTTCTGGTATTGTCTCTCTCCGTTCTGGTGTTGTCTCTCTCCGTTCTGGTATTGTCTCTCTCCGTTCTGACATTGTCTCTCTCCGTTCTGATATTGTCTCTCTCCGTTCTGATATTGTCTCTCTCCGTTTTGATATTGTCTCTCTCCGTTCTGATATTGTCTCTCCGTTCTGATATTGTCTCTTTCCGTTCGGATATTGTCTCTCCGCCGTTCTGGTATTGTCTCTCCCCCGTTCTGATATTGTCTCTCCCCCGTTCTGGTATTGTCTCTCCGTTCTGATATTGTCTCTCTCCGTTCTGGTGTTATCTCTCCCCCGTTCTGGTATTATCTCTCTCCGTTCTGATATTATCTCTCTCCGTTCTGATATTGTCTCTCTCCGTTCTGGTATTATCTCTCTCCGTTCTGATATTGTCTCTCTCCGTTCTGGTATTGTCTCTCTCCGTTCTGGTATTGTCTCTCTCCGTTCTGGTATTGTCTCTCTCCGTTCTGGTATTGTATCTCTCCGTTCTGGTATTGTCTCTCTCCGTTCTGATATTGTCTCTCTTAAAATATAATACATGTTCTTATCATATCTCTAATTAACTACGCCCTTATCTAATAATTATCTACTTATCTACTAATAATTGATTTCCTAGTATGTACACGCACACTTGCGTGACACATCTAATTACCCCCATGTTACCCACAAATAAACTAATCAAGATAATGATACTACATAATGATTGACAACAACAAGACAAACCTTACCTAACTAATTTACCCAACTACACGTAACTCTACGTACGATTAACTATCAGTCTATCCTAACAAATTGATTAATGATATACAAGCTTTATAAACACACAACTGCTATGTTTTAACAGTTAGTAAAGTCGTAAAGGTTTTGCTGTGCCAGCTGGGTTAATTTGTCACTACTCAGAAAAACTCTGAGCTCCAGACAGGACTCGAATCCGCAACCTTCTCATGAATGCTAACCAGACGCTCTAACCATTGAGCCACTGGCCCATTAGAACTCAGATGGCAGAGCAAGGTTAATTACGGTATTTAAACCTGGGACGAGTCGTGCCGTGTGTTCACAAGTATTTGTTGAATTACAAGTCGTGTTGTGACAGTCAATTTCCAGTCAAATGTTGTAGTTGGTAGTTGCAGCAGCTTGAAGTTAGTAAATTGTAAATATTTTGCTGTGAAAGCTGTGTTAAGTTTCAATATTCAGAAAAACTGTGAGCTCTAGGAAAGGACAGGACAGGACAGGACTCAATTATATAGTGACTCGATGGTTAGTGCGTCTGGCTAGCATTCAGAAGGTTGTTCATGGTTCGAGTCCTCTCTGGAGCTCATTTAAGCAAAACCTTTCGACATTACGAAGAGAGTTTACAGACCTGTTTAGAAAAAAAACACTCAATGTCTTTCCTTGTCCCTGACTTTAGCAGGGGAAAAGGCATCAAGATGAAACTTTAGTTGATCGGATAATATAAAAATTGAAATTAATCGACACGATTGTTGATTCGACGAAAAATTGTTGACCTGAGCGGGATTGGAACTCGCACTTTCGGGATTCCTGTTCGCTGTTCTACCAGTTGAGCTACCGCGCCAACTGCATCTATAAAGTGCACGAAATATTGTCGCGACAACTTAACTGTATATGAACATCTGTAAGGATGTGTATTGTATTGTATTGTGTTTGTATTGTGTTTGTATTGTGTTTGTATTGTGTTTGCATTGTGTCTGTATTGTGATTGTATTGTGATTGTATTTGTATTGTATTTGTATTGTATTGTGTTTGTATTGTGTTTGTATTGTGTTTGCATTGTGTCTGTATTGTGATTGTATTTGTATTGTATTTGTATTGTGTTTGTATTGTGTTTGTATTGTGTTTGCATTGTGTTTGTATTGTGTTTGTATTGTGTTTGTATTGTGTTTGTATTGTGTTTGTATTGTGTTTGTATTGTATTGTATTGGGTATTGTATTTTATTGGGTATTGTATTGTATGGTATTGTATTGTATATGATATTGTATGGTGTTGTTTGTATATAGTGTTGTATGGTATGGTATGGTTTGGTATTGTATTGTATTGTATTGTATTGTATTGGTATTGATATGGTATTGGTATTTGTATTGTATGGTATTACCGCGCTTTCTTCTTTGCCAACTTGTTTCTCTCTCAGATAAGCAATAGATGTAGGGCACTTCACTAAAAGTAAAAAAACTACCCAACACTTTAAAATGGAAAGTTTGGAGAAAATATGGCGAATTATACAACCGTAGAGCACAACTCCGGCAAGTTTGAGTCTTCAAATTTTTTTATTGATACGCGTGTGTCTTTGCCCGCATGAGAGCCCGCATGAGAGCCCGCATGAGAGATGAGATGAGAGAGATACCTGCGGAGGAGGCTAGCGCGTGTCGAGGTAAACTGTCTAGTGTATGATAAGCTATTCGTTTTTAATGCATATTGATATTTTTGGAAAATCATTGATTTTGTTTTAATCTAATGCGTTTACATATTGTGTTTATTTAACCCTTACCCACGCCTAGAGTGCAATGCTAACCCTAATGCTTAACCAACCTCGTAATGAGGTTGATGCTTAACCACTGAATCACTGATCTCACTGAACTATTATTGTTCAGAAAATGAAGCCGGAAGTAGCTCACGACGGCCATCTTGTTGGGACCACGTTACATAGTTTTATTGTAGGCGATCTGTCTCGATCTGCCTCTCATCTTTTAAGATGCTAAGATGAATCAGTAGTCCGAGGTTTTCCCATAATTTAGAACACAAACTACGGCTCCATAACAGTAACTACGAAGCCGTGGCGGCCATATTGGAGTGATCGGCCGCCACGCAGCCATAGTTTGTGTTCTAAACAACGGGAAAACCTTGAACAACAGATTCATTTTAGCATCTTAAAATCATTGACAGATAGTCTCTGTCGCCTATAGTAAAACTATATAGTGTGGTCCCAACAAGATGGCCGCCGTGAGCAGCTTCATTTCATTTTCTGAACAATAGTTGCTCGATCCAGTCTTTGTTGCTTGGAGGAGCGACAAAAAGAGTCTGGGTATAGGGCATGCACGTCACAGGTCACGTGATGGAACACCCATACTGCGCACACCAACAGCGCGTCTATTCTGATCTTAATTCCACTTTATTTTTATACTTTATTGTTTAATAATAATTGCCAACGATCCCCCACTATTCCCAGCCTATTCATGAAGCTTCCTGAGTTTTCTTAATTAACCCAGTGTATACAACAACTGTGTTACATAGCTACAGTGAAATATACTCAGAAATCCAGAACTATCCTTCATAGGCGCGCAAATTTGGTTACATAAACGCGAAACCAGCTCATCGAAAGAAGGGCTTGCAAAAAGGAAATTCTCGCCAATGGCGTGTGCGTCACCATGCAACTGCACGTGTCAAACTCAATCGCGTTCATCAAAGTGGAAAAAGAAGAACAAAAAAACAACCCCAATTTATTAATCACAATTATTACGTAATGGCGAAGAGATTTACATACCTCCCGAGTGCAAATAGAAATCGGATATTTTTAACAACACTTTAGTTTTTAAGTCGACATACAGGGCTGATGTTTAGGCTATCTCTCCATATATGCACAACCAAAATGAAAAGCGTATTATACTAGAATCAATATAGTCTCCTCCACAGGTATCGCCGAGCTGGCGAGCTGTGGCTGGAATGGGCGAGCTCCGAGTATTAAAGTCAGTAAAAGGTTTAGTCTTTCTGGTTAGTAATTTGGTTAGCATTTTGGTTTGTATTCGGTTGTTCAAATTTCGAAAGCGCGCCACGTCACCCAACGAAGTGGAAATGCGGGGGTCTAATTTAATATTCATTATTGTTCGACCGGTTTTTTTTCCATCCGGTTTCCTCTGAGTCTAATTTCCATTCGCTGATGTTTATGAACATGCTTGGTCACCAGTTAAAAACATCGTCTGATCGACAATTAAGAAGTATAGCAATATATTTAATCTATTTAGTGTGTCCCTACGAACGATACTCGAAAAAAGCGTGAGGCGACCGACCGAAAGTCAGTGAAATGGCAACGCAATAATTGAGTGACATACAGAATTACGTTCAATTGTTAAAACACGCGAACGAAACACGACACGGACAATCACCTGGGCAAAATTATGTGTATTCTTTCACCGCTCTCCAAGTTGTTTGCTGTCACTACGCCGCTAATTTATTACTTTTTAATATCAACCATTTAACGAATAACAAAAGCAGATTCGCATGCCCAGTGAAGCGGTCAAAAATTTCCCACACAACTCCGGTATTCAGAAATGGAGCGCTGTGTTTCATGTGAAATTTCGCGTGTTTTCTTTTCGTTTCGACGGTTCAAAAGTGAACGTTTTGTCGCACGAGTTCCCCCGTGACAGCGCTGTTCGTCGAAATGGACAACTATCAAGTGTTTTTGGCCTGTTCCGTCCTGTGCTGACTGCATATTAAATATTATTATGTTACCAAATATGGGTTGATTACCCGAAGATTATCGACAACTTACCATAACCAAAACACATTCCCAACAGCAGGAGGAGCGAAGGACGCCTCTCTACCGATACTCAGGTTACTCTCTACCTTGCCACAACAATTCAATTGGAGTTGTCCACGGAACAATTGCGAAATTGTGAAAGAAACCAGGCCACCATGTCCATGAACAACAACGAGAAGAAGCTGAACGACGACGATTTGGCGGACTTGAAGGAAAAATTTGACATGGTGAGTACAGCTGTGCCGTCTCATCTGTATCCTGGAATAAAGTAAAATACCGTTTTATATTTATTGTGCAGACAGTTCGCAATCGTTTTTTATTGGTTCTTTGTCCTTGCTGCGCTATCTCGCTCGACGCTCGAGTTGTAGTCTCCACACGGATAATATTACATGTGTGGAGTGTGTGAAGTTGGTGTTGATGTGTTGAGCTTTAACAAATTTCGAACCTCCGTGACTTTATTGTACTTTCTAAAACATATAATTGTGCAATTCGTTTTTGAACAGTTCGACCTGGACGGTAATGGCCATATCACTTCGATTGAACTTCACGCAGCGATGAAAGAGTGTGGCGCTGATATCCCAGGGTACAAACTACGACAGTATATCGATGAAGTGGATAAGAACAAGAATGGAACTATTGAATTCGACGAATTTATTGCGGTAAGCCGGATTATTATCCTAGATTAGATTAGTTTAGTTTTGTTCGGGCTCGAAATGAATGCTGAAGTAAGTAAAATGAATGCCGATTTGGCAGTTTGACAGTTATGACAGCGAAGCGCCATATTTTTATCTTCTTGACGTCAAGCGTATTCAACCAAAACCAAAGTGACGATTTTTTTCCCAGACAATTGCCCAATTCATATTGATCCGTGTTTGAACTGCAAGCAAAATAGCACGGTGATAATTTAATTTCCGTTCTTGTGGCGAAAGTGAAAATATCAATATTGTGAAACGCTGTATAAAAAACATGTCTATTTCCTCGCCTTTTAAATTTTGGAATTGTTTTATACAGTGTTTACATTTTATAGAACACGAACGCATCGCTTTGCAACATTACAATTCTTGAAGAATATTTAGTTTGGGATTAATATTTTACCACGAACTAGCCTGCATTTTTGACGTGTAAACATTAAGGTGCGAATAGTCGTTTGTCAAAATTTCTATTAACCTTTCGTCCCTGTGTCAATTACCTGTAAATCTGTAAATACATACGTTTAGATTTGAGAAACGCCCAGTTAAATCATTTCTAGACGAGTAAGCCTTCTCTATACGTGAGCAAGATCTTTTCTAGTTTCACTTTATAGAGAGACCTGACGTGTTCGTTAGAACATGTTAATGTAATACTGCATGCATTTCCGTTCTTTATCCCCCCTATTATTATTTAATGCGATTACAGTTTCTGACTTCTCGTTGAAGCCCCATCTCCGGTTTGCAAAAGTTAAACTGTCACACACAACAACATTTAGGATTCTCTTCCTCCATTGTACTCACTGCTCAGTTCTCGAGGAGTTGGCTAGTGAATTCGAAAGGGCGCAGTAATATAACAACTGTTATTTATCCAAGTAAAGTAAGTATTTATCCTTTGCTCAATTACCAGCCATTGGTAAACAACACTTGTGATGATCACTAGTATTATCTCAAATACAAGTATTATTTTCAACTTCCTGAGTTTCTATTTTGAAACGATGTAGAAGGTTCATTTGGACTGCATGATTATAATACTCTGTTGTTCCCAGTGTTCTAAATATTCTAGAATTCGTTCTAATTTTTTTGGTAGATTCTATAATTATCAATTAAAGGGACAGTGGTAATATTATAATAAATATTATGAAAGCTGCTAAGTTCTCAAAATAACTGGGTGTAGAAGAGCACATTGTCAGAAACAAAGTACTTTTACTTAAGTAATTTTTGACATATTGAAGTTTTAATACCATGTTTACCAATCTCGTACCCAGAGCCTGCGTTCCTTTTGGCCTGCGCCAAAAAACAGAGGCTCTCAGGGAACTCCGATGACAAAGTCCCCCAAATTGGGTTTTTGTTCCCAGTCCTCTGGTTCCCAGTTTCCTATAATTTGTTACTGTCATCGACGATCTTTAGCTTGTTTGAAGATCAGGAAAAATATTTGTTTACCGATAAAGAATATGGCCCAGTATGTTTTACAAAGCTCTTGGCAAAACGTTGTGATACAAATAGTCTTTCTTAGCTTTTCTCTAAATCGTCAACCAGACCATTTGACGAGAGTGTTGTTTTTATATATCTGTGTCGGCACTCGGTAGTGCTCGGCTCAGCCGCTCAGGTAGGCTCGGGTTACACAGAACACATTAAAATGTAAGGAATTGTACTTTCTGTCAAGAACTTTGGCTAAACTATGTCAGTATATTAGACATGAGTAGAAATGATTTAATGTTATATAAATTAGTGAATAATATGTGGCCATGACCACGCCTACTTGTTGCATGACCACGCTAACTTAACTAATTTTATTTTGTTAATTAATTATTTTTACTTTTTAAGAAAATAAAATAGATGTTCCTGTTTAAAACAAAGTCTCAACTGAAAACATACACAATGAAAATTACATGCCTAATTTAACTGGGCCTTGAAAACAATAATATCTATTTAACTGCTGGAAATAGACTGCTTAAGAATGAACAAAAATGCCATTTTACCTTTTGGCAGCATGTTACTAAATTTAGACTGCAATTTTGTGGAAAACATTGAATCAGAATAAACTCAGGCACATCCAGTATCTGTAAGGACATGCGACAATCATAAGAAAGTTGTATTGTTTTGAAATAAAAGGCCTTTAAAGAGTGAGTGTCAGGGTAGTGCTTTGCGCGCTTGTTTTCTTCTTGGCGGCCATTTTATGGGACGCCTATTTCAGTTCACAAACGAATCCGTCGATATTTTATCAATCCTTTTGATAAATTATCCATTTTCAAGTTTTCTAATAAGTAAATATACCTGAGTGATCAATTATTGTGATATTTTTCGTAAAATTGATCATTTACCATAGTAATCTTTTCGATACTATTAGAAGCTGCTACGAGCGCTTCGCCTCCAAAGCGTGGAAGGCCCGGGTTATGCTGCTGAAACAGTGCGAATAAGTTTGCGAATGGAAGTGTTTGATGAGTGACTAGTAAAGAAATATATTTTGTTTCTTCTGATGTTTTGTTCATTTGAATTTGCAAAGATTCAGGAACTAAAGCCATCCGGGCCAGCTTGTTGGTCAGAAACGGCGTTGCGCGCGGCCCGCAGTGGTTCACAAACAAGCGAACCGCAACTGTTCAAATCGTCTTGAACATTAACTTCATAACGCCCCGAAGTCAGAATCGATCTCCAATTTCAACATTTCCAAATAAATCTAAAGTTCACATGCAAATTATAGTTCTAACGATGCGATGCACTGCAATCAATTTGTATGAAAACACAAGCGCGCAAAGCACTACCCTGACACTCACTCTTTAAATATGTTTAGAAATGTTAGCTAAGTTTTACGGTATCTGCTCTTGTACTCGATAAAATAACATTTTCATTCTCATATTTTATGCTTCTGAATGCCGTCATTTGCAAGTACAGCGGCGGTTTTCTTTTCAATGTTGACGTCATTGAGTGCTTGTCTTTTGTTCCTTGCAATCAAGTAACATCAAAATTGACCGTCGAACAAACTCGAAAGTGGCTGCGGTCCAGAAGCATAAAATATGAGAATGAAAACTTTATTTCTCAAGTACAAGAGCAGATACCGTCAAATTATTAACATTTCTAAACATTATACTTAAAGGCCTTTTATTTAAAAGTAATTTATTTTTTGGGTACAGTTCTCTTTAATGAAATGCAAAAATGTTAAATCTTTTGCTATTTTTACAGTTCATCAGAAAACAGGCTGAGGGGGAGGGACTTAAGTCAAGGGTGCACAGGTCCACACATTTAAGAACAATGCTCTCAATATTTAGTTGTAAATTGTAAGTTTGGCTGGTTTGTAAAACGAAAATTAAATTGGTCTGATTAAACTGAATTGCAATCGACCCTGCCACTTATTGTGAATGAATGGTATATATACGTTTTTTTAGATCTACTGTAAAGAATCTTCACAAGTAAAAGCAGGTGGATTTAAGAGCTTGGTGAAGACCAAAGCTGCTCTGAAGGTCCATGGAGGAATGTCAGAGCAATCGGCTCAGGGAACAACGCATTCGTTTTCGGATTCAGAAAGGATCGCTTTCTGTGATTGGATCAACAGTTCATTGGTGGAGGACAAAGAGCTCATTGATTTTAATATTTTGCCAATCAACCCAGATTCTGATGATGAATTGTTTAAAAGAGTACAAAATGGTATTTTATTGTGGTAAGTGTAGTAAGTAGCCATTCTGAATGCAGTCTGTTGCATGCATATAACTTTTATAGTAATCTTGTTCATTTAAAGTTTTTTTGATGTTATATGTATATATGTGATTTTTTATTAAACTATTTGTCTGTCTGTGTGATCTGTCTGTCTGTCTGTCTGTCTGTCTGTCTGTCTGTCTGTGTGATCTGTCTGTCTGTCTGTGTGATCTGTCTGTCTGTCTGTGTGATCTGTCTGTCTGTCTGTGTGATCTGTCTGTCTGTCTGTGTGATCTGTCTGTGTGATCTGTCTGTATGTCTGTGTGATCTGTCTGTCTGTCTGTGTGATCTGTCTGTCTGTCTGTCTGTCTGAACTGTCTGTCTGAACTGTCTGTCTGTCTGTCCGTCCGTCCGTCTGTCTGTCTGTCTGTCTAATAGTGTCTACAATATCACCATGGTTGCAAAACATGAGCCACCGCCAGAGTGTTCAGAACTGTTTGACTCAAGTACTTTAATTTTAATAGTAGTTTAATCTCTCCTTTGTTTGTTGTAGCAAACTAATCAACCTCTCGGCTCCAGACACCGTTGACGAGCGTGCCATCAATAAACAGAAGCTGAACTTGTATTTGATTCACGAAAACCAGATACTGGCACTGAACTCTGCCAGTGCAATAGGCTGCTACATAGTCAACATTGGGCCTGATGATTTGACGAAAGGAAAGCCTCATCTTGTCCTTGGGCTAATCTGGCAAATTATCAGGGTAGGGGGTGTATAAGTTAAAAACCACTTTGGGAAATTTGTTAAGCTGCTAGGCCTCTCACCACAAGGCCTGTTATACTAGAGCTTCTCCCCTTATAGGCTCCCGAGTATTATGGGAAGTCCGAATGCCACTGATGTGAAGGTCTGCTTTAGATTGGTCTTCTTGCCAAGATGAACCTTGCAAATGTGCCAGGTCTTGCACGACTGTTGAGGGAAGGGGAAACTATGGACGACTTAATGAAACTATCCCCAGAGGAACTGCTGTTACGTTGGGTCAACTACCATCTTGAAAAGTCTGGATCAGATAAACGTATTAAAAACTTTGGAAGTGACATTGTTGTAAGTAGTTGAGATACACTAATAATAATATTGTCTGAACTGTGCAGTATGTTGGTGATGTAGAATATTTACTTGGAAAAACCCTTAAATTCAATATTTTAACAAACGATTGAGCTATTGAATTTGCAATTTGCATCCAAGCACAAATTGCAAACACTTTCCTGCAGTGTTTGTTTGCTTTTAGAAACTTTTGACAGCTGATCTTCAAAATGATACATTTTCATCATCAAATCAACATCCTTGATGTGATAGATCAATGAATCTGACTGTACTATGCAGTCTGAAATATTGATTATGATGCACAGGTATTTGTTTTTGTTATTTAACCTTACAGTTGATTGTTTTTAATTTGTTTTCCTGTGGTCTAGGATTCAGAGGCATATGCCATATTGCTGTCCCAGATAGCTCCGCCTCAATTTGGGATTGATCAGTCGCCATTGAGGGTAAGAAAGACAAGTTATTTAATAGTAATGATTTGCACTCTAATTTTTGTTTACACCTTTCTCCCTGATCCAAGACAAAGTTGTCACTTTCAGTACATAGATGATCATCAAGCTCATATCCTCAGAAAATGGAAGTCCTGTGAGATGCTGTAACCTCACCTGTAATCAGAAGGTTACTAGTTTGATTCCTGTCTGCTACTTGGAAACATTTGCTGAGGATTTGAGCTTGACGATCACGCATGTAGTCTTTCTACTCCAAGCTCCTACATTCAATGAATGGTGTAATTGGACAGAAGTTTGTCACAACAGACGTGACAAGAGTTCTCACACTCTCCGACGTCTACTCTTTTTAGGAAAATGACAAGCTGAAACGAGCTGAGCTGGTTTTGGCGAATGCTGATAAAATGAAATGCCGCAAGTTTGTTCGCCCTTCTGTAAGTAATAGGCAGTAAAACCAATGGTTGATGGGAATATATTTCATGCTCATCAATTGTTATTCCAAGAATTAACTAGTTGCTTTCAAACCGTGTAGGACATTGTGAAAGGGCACAACAAATTGAATATGGCATTTGTGGCAAACCTGTTCAACACCTTCCCATGTTTGCCTCCGGTTGAGGACATGGACGATGACGAAGATCTTGAAATTTACGAGGAAACAAGAGAGGAACTTAGTAAGTTTGTGAAGAAGGCTTTTTATATAGTTTTTCTCAGAAAATTCTCCATGAAAACATTACAATAATTATCTTTCACCCATACTATTATCTCATCTTCCTTGTCCTCATTCATCCTCATCATCTTTACCCCACTCTCTCTTGTCTTTTTGCTTTATCCTCACCCTTGTTTCAATCCCTGTTCTCATCTTCCTCATCCTAATATTAATATTCATCCATTCCTCATCTTCATCCTTATCCCTCTTCTTCATCCTTATCCATTATCTTATCCCTTATCTTCATCCTTATCCCTCTTCATCCTTATCCATTATCTTCATCCTTATCCCTTATCTTCATCCTTATTCCTCATCTTCATCCTTATTCCTTATAATCTCCATCCTTATTCCTCATCTTCATCCTTATTCCTTATCTTCATCCTTATTCCTCATCTTCATCCTTATTCCTTCATCTTCATCCTTATCTTCATCCTTATCCCTCTTCATCCTTATCCATTATCTTCATCCTTATCCCTTATCTTCATCCTTATTCCTCATCTTCATCCTTATTCCTTATAATCTCCATCCTTATTCCTCATCTTCATCCTTATTCCTTATCTTCATCCTTATTCCTCATCTTCATCCTTATTCCTTCATCTTCATCCTTATCTTCATCCTTATCCCTTATCTTCATCCTTATCCCTTATCTTCATCCTTATTCCTCATCTTCATCCTTATTCCTTATCTTCATCCTTATTCCTCATCTTCATCCTTATCCCTTATCTTCATCCTTATCCCTTATCTTCATCCTTATCCCTTATCTTCATCCTTATCCCTTATCTTCATCCTTATTCCTTATCTTCATCCTTATTCCTTATCTTCATCCTTATTCCTCATCTTCATCCTTATTCCTCATCTTCATCCTTATTCCTTATCTTCATCCTTATTCCTTATCTTCATCCTTATCCCTTATCTTCATCCTTATCCCTTATCTTCATCTTCATCCTTATCCCTTATCTTCATCCTTATTCCTTATCTTCATCTTTATAACTTATCTTCATCCTTATTCCTCATCTTCATCCTTATTCCTCATCTTCATCCTTATTCCTTATCTTCATCCTTATTCCTTATCTTCATCTTTATTCCTTATCTTCATCCTTATCCCTTATCTTCATCCTTATTCCTTATCTTCATCCTTATTCCTTATCTTCATCCTTATTCCTTACCTTCATCCTTCCTTATCTTCATCCTTATTCCTTATCTTCATCCTTATTCCTTATCTTCATCCTTATTCCTTATCTTCATCCTTATTCCTTATCTTCATCCTTATTCCTTATCTTCATCCTTATTCCTTACCTTCATCCTTCCTTATCTTCATCCTTATTCCTTATCTTCATCCTTATTCCTTATCTTCATCCTTATTCCTTATCTTCATCCTTATTCCTCATCTTCATCCTTATCCCTTATCTTCATCATTATCCATTATCTTCATCCTTATTCCTCATCTTCATCCTTATATCCATTCCCTTATCTTCATCCTTATTCTTCATCTTCATCCTTATTCCTTATCTTCATACTTATTCCTTATCTTCATCCTTATTCCTTATCCTCATCCTTATCCCTTATCTTCATCCTTATTCCTTATCTTCATCCTTATCCCTTATCTTCATCTTCATCCTTATCCCTTATCTTCATCTTCATCCTTATCCCTTATCTTCATCCTTATTCCTCATCTTCATCCTTATTCCTCATCTTCATCCTTATTCCTTATCTTCATCATTATCCATTATCTTCATCCTTATTCCTCATCTTCATCCTTATCCCTTATCTTCATCATTATCCATTATCTTCATCCTTATCCATTATCTTCATCCTTATTCCTCATCTTCATCCTTATATCCATTCCCTTATCTTCATCCTTATTCTTCATCTTCATCCTTATTCCTTATCTTCATACTTATTCCTTATCTTCATCCTTATTCCTTATCTTCATCCTTATCCCTTATCTTCATCCTTATTCCTTATCTTCATCCTTATTCCTCATCTTCATCCTTATTCCTCATCTTCATCCTTATTCTTCATCTTCATCCTTATTCCTTATCTTCATCCTTATTCCTTATCTTCATCCTTATCCCTTATCTTCATCCTTATTCCTTATCTTCATCCTTATTCCTTATCTTTTTTATTATTATTATTACAAGTTTATATAGCGCTTATAACACATAGATCTAAGCGCTTTACATTCATTAATCTGAAAAAATTATGATAAAAATAACAAACTAAGATTATATATATATACATCTCATAAATCATAGGCTATTTTAAACATGTGGGTCTTAAGCTTACTCTTAAATTCCGAAAGATCTGTACATGCTCTAATAGAGGCAGGTAGTTTATTCCATAACCTAGGACTACTTGCGTAAAAAGCTCTACCACCATAGCCATTTACATTAAATCTTGGTTCATTAAGTAAGTTAGCTTTAGAAGATCTAAGACATCTAGTAGGTTCATAATGACTGATCATATCTGCAATGTATTGCGGAGCAAGTCCATTTAATGCTTTAAAACGTCAGTAAAATAATCTTATAGATAATCCGTTGGTCGACTGGTAGCCAATGCAACTGCATTAAAATAGGTGTAATATGATTATACTTGTGGGACCCGGTTAACAATCGTGCTGCAGAGTTTAGAACACGCTGTAACTTTCCAATCTGATTCCTTAGGAAGACCATACAACAATGCATTCGCATTATCTAGTTTAACAGTCACAAAAGCATGAATGAGCTGTTCGGTAGTATGAAACGACAGGTATCTTCTAGCACGAGCAATATTCCGTAGGTGGTAAAATGCTGACTTGCATATGTTATTAATATGTGTAGACATTGTAAGAAATTTATCAAATGTGACACCAATGTTCCGAGCGTGGGATGTTGGAGTAATTATATCGGAGCCCACAGACAACACAGGGAATACAGGCTCAGCCCGAAATTTTGAACTCAAAATGAGAAGTTCTGTCTTGTCAGTGTTAAGCATTAAATTTATTCTGTGACATCCAGTTCATAATATCCACCAGACAGGCTTCCACGCGCGACTTGACTTGCTCAAGGTCATTCTGATCTTTATAATTAAAAGAAACATAAATTTGAGTGTCATCGGCATATAGATGACATTTCATGTCATGAGATCGTAAAATGTCTCCTATTGGTGATGTGTATATCAGATATAGGATAGGACCTAAAACTGATCCTTGGGGAACACCGCAGACTACATCATAGCTGTCTGAAGTAGCGCCATTAACATATACAGTCTGGGAACGATTAGACAGGTAGGACCTGAACCAGTTTAATGCATCACTCTTGATACCAAATTTAGAGGACATTCTTTGGAGCAAGACCATATGATCCACCGTATCAAACGCAGCTGATAGATCCAATAGTAGCAGTATGACACCCGAGTTTCCATCTATCTCACGGAGAATGTTCATCCTTATCCCTTATCTTCATCCTTATTCCTTATCTTCATCCTTATTCCTCTTCCTCATCTTCATCCTTATCCCTTATCTTCATCCTTATTCCTCATCTTCATCCTTATATCCATTCCCTTATCTTCATCCTTATTCTTCATCCTTATTCCTTATCTTCATCCTTATTCCTTATCTTCATCCTTATTCCTTATCTTCATCCTTATCCCTTATCTTCATCCTTATCCCTTATCTTCATCCTTATTCCTCATCTTCATCCTTATTCCTCATCTTCATCCTTATTCTTCATCTTCATCCTTATTCCTTATCTTCATCCTTATCCCTTATCTTCATCCTTATTCCTTATCTTCATCCTTATTCCTTATCTTCATCCTTATCCCTTATCTTCATCTTCATCCTTATCCCTTATCTTCATCCTTATTCCTCATCTTCATCCTTATTCCTCATCTTCATCCTTATTCCTTATCTTCATCATTATCCATTATCTTCATCCTTATTCCTCATCTTCATCCTTATCCCTTATCTTCATCATTATCCATTATCCATTATCTTCATCCTTATTCCTCATCTTCATCCTTATATCCATTCCCTTATCTTCATCCTTATTCTTCATCTTCATCCTTATTCCTTATCTTCATACTTATTCCTTATCTTCATCCTTATTCCTTATCTTCATCCTTATCCCTTATCTTCATCCTTATTCCTTATCTTCATCCTTATTCCTCATCTTCATCCTTATTCCTCATCTTCATCCTTATTCTTCATCTTCATCCTTATTCCTTATCTTCATCCTTATTCCTTATCTTCATCCTTATCCCTTATCTTCATCCTTATTCCTTATCTTCATCCTTATTCCTTATCTTCATCCTTATCCCTTATCTTCATCCTTATTCCTTATCTTCATCCTTATTCCTCTTCCTCATCTTCATCCTTATCCCTTATCTTCATCCTTATTCCTCATCTTCATCCTTATATCCATTCCCTTATCTTTATCCTTATTCTTCATCCTTATTCCTTATCTTCATCCTTATTCCTTATCTTCATCCTTATTCCTTATCTTCATCCTTATCCCTTATCTTCATCCTTATCCCTTATCTTCATCCTTATTCCTCATCTTCATCCTTATTCCTCATCTTCATCCTTATTCTTCATCTTCATCCTTATTCCTTATCTTCATCCTTATTCCTTATCTTCATCCTTATCCCTTATCTTCATCCTTATTCCTTATCTTCATCCTTATTCCTTATCTTCATCCTTATCCCTTATCTTCATCCTTATTCCTTATCTTCATCCTTATTCCTCTTCCTCATCTTCATCCTTATCCCTTATCTTCATCCTTATCCATTATCTTCATCCTTATTCCTCATCTTCATCCTTATATCCATTCCCTTATCTTCATCCTTATTCTTCATCCTTATTCCTTATCTTCATCCTTATTCCTTATCTTCATCCTTATTCCTTATCTTCATCCTTATCCCTTATCTTCATCCTTATCCCTTATCTTCATCCTTATCCCTCATCTTCATCCTTATTCTTCATCTTCATCCTTATTCTTCATCCTTATTCCTCATCTTCATCCTTATCCCTCATCTTCATCCTTATTCTTCATCCTTATTCTTCATCTTCATCCTTATTCTTCATCTTCATCCTTATTCCTCATCTTCATCCTTATCCCTCATCTTCATCCTTATTCTTCATCTTCATCCTTATTCTTCATCTTCATCCTTATTCTTCATCTTCATCCTTATTCCTCATCTTCATCCTTATATTCCTTATCTTCGTACTTATTCCTTATCTTTATCCTTATTCCTCGTCTTCATCCTTATTCCTCGTCTTCATCCTTATTCCTCGTCTTCATCCCTCTTCCTCATCTTTATCCTTATCCCTCTTGTTTGCCCTTATCCCTCATTTTTACCATACTTCTCCTTGTCTCCCCCTTTACCTCTATCCTCATCCTTATCTTTGTTGGTTCATTCAGCATTCCGTAATTGGATGAACAGTTTGGGCGCCAACCCATTTGTCAGTCATCTTTATAATAACCTCATGGATGGCCTTGTGCTGTTCCAGGTAAGATGTCGCTACTTTTTCAATTTTCACAATAGGTTTGTGATTGCTCTAACTACTACTACTGCTAGACCTGGTCAAAATGCGGTTACGTATCATTTAATTAAATTGGGTAGTAAAACTTGACAGATTAAATTGAAAATAATAAGACCGCTATTCTTGCTTATTTCGAATGCACTTCTAGATAAAGCCCAAATTGAGATAAATGATTTTTGCATCTCACTGCTCCTTTAAGCTGATTTAGATCTCAAGTAGCTTCAATATGTAATAGAAATATTTCAAACAAAGAAATGAATGAATGAGTGTATGATCGGACGGTTAATTTGATGGATATGAAAGTGGATTGAAGGATCCAATGGATGGATGAGTAGGTGGTTGGATGAATTGATGGGTCTGTGAATGAATGCGTTAAAGTGCCCGTAACCTCAAAAAATGTTATTGTCTTATTTGGAAGAACTTTTAAAATGATAAAGTAACTTCTTTTGAAGATTTTCCTTTCTTCGCATTCTTTTTGAGATATATCAGTGTGTTTGATATGCAAATGTCTGGAATTTACGTCACACATGCATGAGTTATTAGAGAATGTTATATATCTTTATGCTCACGAAATGAAAACACTAAAGTGTAAATAACACGTGTGCGTGTTTCTCCCACAACAGCAAACTTCTTGATTTTAAAGGATTTCGTTCGAGAATGAAAGAGATATGCACATTTCTCCAATAAGTCATTATGCACGTGTGACGTAAATTCCGGACATTCGCATATCAAACAAACTGATATATCTCAAAAAGAAAGCGAAGAAACGTAAATCTTCAAAGGAAGTTACTTTATCATTTAAAAGTTCTTCCAAATAAGACAATAAAAAATTTTGAGGTCAGGGGCACTTTAACAAGAGAGCAAAAATGTGTTTTGCGGTTGTTCCGTATATTAAAGTAAAAGTTGCTCAAAAACCTTTCTTGACGTTGGGTCATATTTTGCAAAACCTAAGGATTGTATTACGAAGGAACAGAGGAAAGACGCTGATTATTCCATATTCCGTACAATATATGACTGATGAGGAGTACATCGGTCAGACTCCACGTTAATTTCATACGCATTTAAATGAACACCAAAAGGCTGTTTTCTTTTCAAAAAAGGAAAATTCTGCTTTGCCGGAGCACGCGTGCGTAACCAACCATGAGATTGCGTCATGGGAAAATTCCATAATTACATGTATTACTACTAATTCGCGGTACCGTCAGAGACTGTGTCTGGAGGCTTGCCATATCAATAGCGCCCACGCCCCATTGAATCGCGATGACGGTGGTTTATTAAGATAACGTCATCATCGGTTCTATGACTGAGGGTATAAATAGGGATCCTAACTTTACAACGATCACCCCTGATGAAGACACTAGATTCGAGTGTCGAAACGTTGGGTCATGGACAGTAACTTTTAAAGTTACGTTCAATTAAATAAAATAAAAAACTTTTTGAAGCCCTAAAACTTTTTTTTGTTTTTTTCCAGCTATTTGACAAAATCAAACCTGGCCTAGTCAATTGGAATAAAGTGAACAAGCCTCCTTTCAAACAGATGGGAGGAAAAATGAAGAAGATCGAGAATTGTAACTATGCTGTCGAACTGGGTCATCAACTGCGGTTTTCTCTCATTGGTATTGGTGGTGAGGACATCCATAACAGAAATAAAACACTTGTTCTTGGTAAGGATTATTTTAATTAAAGTATATACTTATAGTTTATTAGTTTACTAGATTTTTATCACTCTTAGGTGAACGGAATACCCCAACAGGCCAGAAGCCCAATTGATAGGGGTTCCGAGGCAGCATTTTCCTCAATTATTTTGAAAACCCTGACCAGGATTTGAACTTGTGTCTCCCAGCTCATAGACATGTATGGTAACCACTAGACCACAGAAATATGATCACTGATATATGATATATATTCTACGTGAAGTGATTAATTACGTTATAAAGTATTGCCATAATAATATGGAAACAAGTCAAGTTAACTTATGAGGTTAATGAATGTTTCTGCATTCAAATAACACAAGTCTAAATATCTCAAGAACGACGTGAGATATGAAAGAACTCTAAATTACCATTCCTAATAATTTTCGGAGTTTAAATAAGCCAAACTTAATTTTTATTTCATGGCCACGTCAACTGCATTTCCTTCCCTTCATTCCATTCCTTCCCTTCCTTCCTTCCTTCATACTTTCTCTTCATTCATTCCTTCATACTTTCTCTTCATTCCTTCCTTCATACTTTCCCTTCATTCCTTCCTTCATACTTTCCATTCATTCCCGTTCTTCCTTCCCTTCCTTTGCTTCCTTCTTTTCCTTCCTTCTTTCCTTCCCTCCATTTCCTTCTCCCTTCCTTCCTTCCTTCCTTCCTTCCTCCCTTCCTTCCTTCCTTCCTTCCTTCCTTCTTTCCTTCCTTCCTTCTTTCCTTCCTTCCTTCCTTCCTTCCTTCCTTCCTTCCTTCCTCCCTTCCTTCCTTCCTTCCTTCCTTCTTTCCTTCCTTCCTTCCTTCCTTCTTTCCTTCCTTCCTTGCTTTCTTCACACACTCGCTCCTTTCTTAACTTGGTTCCGTCCGCCCCCTCCTTCGTCCTCATTATTTATTAACCAAACGTAACTTATCAATTTAGCATTGGTGTGGCAAATGATGCGAGCTTACACTTTAACAATCCTTCAAAAATTGGCGAAATCAGACAAACCGCTCGAAGATAAAGAAATCATCGCTTGGGTGAACGAAAAGGTAATCTCGCCTGAAACGAAATCTTCACTGAATAGTGTGACAATATACTAAAACCAAGCTATTATCGTCCTATTGTAAACGTGCATAATGAATGACCGGAGAAGTTTCATTCTCAAACGAAATCCTTTAAAATCAAGAAGTTTGGTGTTGTGGGAGAAACACGTGCACGTGTTATTCACACTTTAGTGTTTTCATTTCATGAAGGCAAAGATATATAACATTCTCTGTCATAAGTCATTATGTATGTACCTGTGTGACGAAATTCCATACATTTACATATCAAACAAACTGAAATATCTCAAAAACAAAGCGAAGAAACGAAAATCTTCAAGATAAGTTACTTTATCATTTTAAAAGTTCTTCCAAATAAAACAATAAAACGTTTTGACCTTATAGGCACTTTAAGTAAAAGTACTTTCGTAATATTTCATTGACGACGTTTCGCACAAAGTATCCTTCTTCAGATGAGATTTTGTCATCGTAGGAATATTTTAATTGATTTCCTCTTTCATATTTTAGCTCAGTTCCTGTGGTAAGTCCTCCAAAATCTCCAACTTCAAAGATCCTTGTCTTTCCACCAGTTTACCTGTCATTGACTTGGTAGACTCAATCAAACCAAATTCGATAAACTATGATGTTGTAACGGCTGGTAAAACCGACGAGGTAAGGAAAATTTCGAGTGTTGGAATATATACATTTTAAGACCAAACCGGGACCAGTTGCGAAAAATGCAACTTTAAGGCCTTCCGGCTGGGAATTGAATCCGCGATGCTAGTACAGTGCTCTGACCACTGAGCTACGGAGGCCATTGTCGAGATCGCCTAGTCACGTGTTCTGTATATATAGTGGTGGTAATGCGGGGATAAGATTTTATAAAGTGCGCGGGGTTTCGTAAAGCGCGCGGGGCTTCGTAAAGCGCGCGGGGCTTCGTAAAGCGCGCGGGGCTTCGTAAAGTGCGCGTGGCTTCGTAAAGCGCGCGGGGTTTCATAAAGCGCGCGGGGCTTCATAAAGCGCGCGGGGCTTTATAAAACGCGCAATGCTTCATAAAGTGCGCGGGGCTTCATAAAGTGCGCGGGGCTTCATAAAGTGCGCGGGGCTTCATAAAGTGCGCGGGGCTTCATAAAGCGTGGCATATGCAGGGTTAACCCGGCCTTGTAAATAACTGCACACTCGCAACCTTGAAGATGCTGCGACCTGAGCTTGATACAGGCGTGCTTTATTTCGTTGCAGGAAAAACTGGACAACGCGAAGTACGCGCTAAGTATGGCGAGGAAGATCGGTGCTCGTGTCTATGCCCTGGCAGAAGATCTCGCTGAAGTGAATCAGAAAATGGTGATGACCGTATTCGCCTGCTTAATGTCTGTCGGATACAAAGGCTGAAGGAATTAGTTAGATAGTCTGTTTCGTGTACCTTAATACACTAGTTAGTGTTATGATGAACTGGAATGCCTCATGATTTGTGCATGGATTTGCGATATTTACTAGACTGAATTAAGGCGAAAATTCTGTTTTTCTACAATGTAGCTGGTTACGATACAAAAGTTTATTTTTAATTCTAACGTGAACATAGCTTCAGAAACATTTTAATCCACAATGGCGTAGTTGATGCTGTCATTCTTATACGGATTATGCCAAAGGAAATTTGAAAATATAGCCAGTTTAACTGAACTTTTGCATCCTAATCAGAAATCATTGTAGAGGAATTAAATTTTCGATTCATATGCCCGTCAAGGAGTTGTAAAGACGCAGTGGGCGAGGCGAAACCCGATCGAGTTGTTTTGCTGGCGAAATTGCATGGAGCGTGAGTGTCGTGATCATGTAGTTTTTCGCACTGATGTTTTGTAATGTATTTAGGAGACATGATATTTAATTGATGATTAAAAGACATTTTGTGAAAGTATTTAGTTTAGTTTTTTTTTAGTTTAGTTTATTAGATTTATCACTCTTAGGTGAACGGAATACCTCAACAGGCTAGGAGCTATGTATGATATATAGGGGGTTATGAGGGCCTACGATTCTTATGATAGGGGTTACGAGGGGCGTTATCCGAGAAGACCTTAAAGTCTTACGATTTGCTGATATTATTGCAAAGGCAGCACTTTCTCCTCAATTATTTTTAAGACCCTGAGTGGTTCATGGTCCGATCATCACCATCATCTGATTATAGAGTCGTGTGGAGAAATTTTGTCTCTTACGTGTACTGGACAGACACAGGATAGTGCATCATTGAAATATTGGTTCGAAGTTAGTATTCCTTTATTTCAGTGTTAGGCCTAGAGTTTTTGGGGCGAATTTTCATTTCATGGTCACTAAGGCACCACATCAATATAATGATAAAGAGCCTCCATGACAGTGATCCCATAGTGGGGATAAGTGCCCCAGTTTCATGAATAATTCTTATATTTCAGTTCGTGTAACAGATTTGGATTTATCTTTCCACAGTTTAGATGATGTAGTCTTTTTGTTTCATAAAAATGGGCCTCCCTTTTGGTCATACCCCATGCTCATTGACAAGGCTGATTCAGGCATTGATGTTCCATGCGGTACCCACATGTTCGCATCGCGGACCTATTTTATTTGGGTTATGGTTACGGAGAACACTAATATGGGTCTGTAATCATGATGATCATGATGACGATGATGATCAGGATTATGATTATCATGATTATGATGATGATGATAGTCCAGTCTGGAAATCAACCTTAGTGGAAAGTTTATAAAATCAAGTTTTTCTTACAAAAGCACTATTCTTTAAAAAAGTGAAATTTCAAGAACACGTTAAGCAAATATTACCTATTGTCTTTAGAAAATTCTCAAAAAGCTATATGAAGGACATTTAAGTGGATAATACAATTTTCTAAGCCCATTTTGAGTTATTCGCTCAAGAAAAGTGGAAAATGCCACAAAATATTGGTTTTTTAGCAGGTTTAACCTTACGTAACACAAAATGGGCCTGGAAAATTGTACTACTCGCATAAATGTCCTTCATATAGTTTTTTGAGAACGTTCTAATTTGGTAAAAGTGAACTTGAAATTCCACTTTTTTGGATGGTGGAGGATGGTGCTTTTGTATAGTTAAATCACTCTCCTTCGCAGAGGCTTCTTATTATTGGGCTCACAGGGTGTTTTGGGGTTGTGGAGAGAATCGGGACGCGGAATTGCGTGCTGCCCAAACTATTTGCCCGAACTCTAAAAAATGCGCAAGATGCCTCTGCGGAGGAGAGTGTAGTTAATTGTAAGAAAAACCGGATTATCTGAATGTGTTCTGAATGTATGTGGTGATAATGATAAAGTAAATATATGGTTTGAACCTAGGAGTATCTAATGTGTGAAGTTGATCGTCCAGATTGCTGTAGCTTTACTTGACTCTGAAGATGACCGCCGCTGAGGCCGTCGAAACGTCAGTCACCAACAATAGTCTTTCTAAAGACTACAACAACCTGGACGATCAACTTCACACATCTAATGATAATGATGATGATAATAATGATGTTAATTATCAATTATAATAGTGATGACGACAATAGTGATGATAATAATAATAATAATGATAATAAATATACCAAAATGACCAACAAAAGGAGTGAAAGGACAAAGAAAAGGGGGCTGCAGTAACAAATTTATGTCTTCCACTGATGTGGAAATTGTTGACTGGAATGATATCAGAAGAAATGTACAAACATCTTGCAGAGAAAAACCTTCCTGATGAACAGAAAGGGTGTAGAAAAGAAGGACGAAGGATCAACTTCTAATTGATAAGATGATCCTACGAAATTGTAAGAGACGACAAACTGGGCTTGCAATGGGATGGATAGACTATATAAGAAGGCTTACCTCATTACCTCGAAGGGTACCTCATTCCTGGATTCTCAGATGTTTGGATATATTCAAAGTAGCCGACAATATAAGAGATCTGATTAGAAACAGTATGCTGAATTGGGAAACACTAAAAATAAGGCTAGGGATTTTTCAGGGAGATAGCTTGTCTCCTCTGTTATTCGTTCTAGTATTAATACTTCTGTCAATCATTTTGAGAAAAGTAAAAGCAAGATACGATCTTGGAGGAAATAATGGAAATATAAACCATTTATTGTTTATGGATGATTTGAAGCTTTATGGAAAAAATGAGAGACAGTTGGACACATTGGTAAATTCTGTAGGAATTTTCAGTGAAGACATACGAATGGAGTTTGGTATTAATAAATGTGCCATCCTAGAAATGAAGCGGTGGAAACATGTACTAAGTGAAGGTATAAAACTCCCTGACCAACAACAATTCAAGGAAGTTGAAACTGATAAGGGATTATAAGTATTTTGGAATTTTGGAGGCAGATGGAATAAAGGATGAAGATATGAAAGAAAAGATCATGAAAGAATATTACCGCCGAGTCAGGAAAATACTGAAGTCCAAACTTAATGGAAGAAATAGCATCACTGCCATAAATTCAAGAGCTGTTTCTATTGTCAGGTACGGTGCACGAAAGATGAATAGGAAAACAAGAAAATTGCTAACAGTGTATAGAGCCCTCCATCCCCAGGGCGATGTTGATCGGCTTTACTTCAAAAGAAGTCAAGGAGGTAGAGGGCTAATTAGTGTGGAGGATTGTGTAAATGTTGAAGTAAATAGCTTGCGAATGTATGTTGAATGTAGTGATGAGAAACTATTGATTTATAGCAATAGGAAAGGAGGAGATGTTCCTAGTTCGTAATGCCTGATCTTGCGCCGCCATCAACATTCCTTCTGTTTCTTTCTTCAGGTTTCCTCTTTTTAACCAATCCCAGGTCTTACTATCTCTACCTTCCTCTGTACTTGTGTAGAATTTCCCATGTAGATTCTTTCCTGTATACTTATCTCGTCTAGAATTCTGGATCTCCTTTTTCTCTTTCCCTCCATCTAACATCAGGAAAGTGATTGACAAAGAAGATATATCGGCTGCATCTTGTAGGTTATGTGGAGAGCGTGATGAGACAATAGCACATATTGCTTCGGAATGTAAGATGTTAGCCCAAAAGCAGTATAAGAACTGGAGACACGACAAAATTGCTCAGGTGATCCATTGGGAGTTAAGAAATACAAGCTGGAGGCTAGCATGCGGAAAAGTGGTACGAGCATAAGCCAGAAATTGTCACTGAAAATGTAAATATAAAACTGCTCTGGGATATGAAAATCCAAACTGATAATAAGATAGAACATTCCCGGCCAGATATACTAGTACTAAATAAAAAGAAGAGATGCTGCGCACTGATAGATGTTGCATGCCCATTTGATACAAGAGTTCTGCAGAAAGAAAAGGAAAAAGTAGAAAAGTATCAAGATCTAAAAAGAGAAATTAAGAGGATATGGCAATGTAAAGAAGTAACAATTGTACCCATCATTATTGGAACACTCGGAACAGTAAGCAACCATTTCGATATGTGGCTAGGAGGGCTCGACATAAGAATTGACTTCCAGATACTTCAAAAAGCTTATTTGTTGGGAACTGCAAGAATATTGAGATATGTGCTAGACACCTAAGGGTGCGGGATGTACCTTGATGTTTAGCAATGAAATTCAGCTATAAGATAATGAGCTGTGCGAAAACTGATAATAATAATAATAATGGAAACTTTATTAATATAAATTTTTCTTATATATTTACAATTGCAAATCTCACTTCTTGAGGTAATTTACAATTGGCTAACTTGAATCACATATGATTATATACAGTATTAATATTTCTAAAACAACAGAAACAAATTTATAATAATAATAATAATAATAATAATAATAATAATAATAATAATCAGCAGTGAAGCCCCTACGAGGTAACAATGGCTTATCCGAAGTGCCGGGCAACCTCAGATAGACCTATATATGACCCGTGCGATGCTCGTGGGAACAATATGGAAAACACTGATCGTAATTAATCAGAACACAACCAGGTACTTTAAGTCACAATACAGAAGCAGATATAGCTGATGACATAGAAGAAGTACAGAATGGAAATATCGAGTCTGGACAATTGAAGAGAAGGTAAAATTAGTGAAGATAGATATTGAGGAGAGAAAACATGGAAGAGGTTTTATGGCACGAATGAGAGATAGATGGAGGTTAGAGTTCAGAACGAAAGTGGAAATAACAGCACAAAACTTGCGCGACAACGCCAGTCGTTTCAAAAGACAACATGATATTAGCTGAGGTTGAAGGGTGGGAGAGGCCAAGAAATAATGAAAGAAACGAGAGTAGTGAAGGAAGACGTAAGATTGGTGGAAATTTATACGGAAGAGAGGCAGAATGGAAAGGGATTTATGTATATGGGTTATACACCGTGACCGAGGTGTTTAAGCGATATATCAACCCGAGGATTGATATATCGCTTAAACACCGAGGTCTATAAGGTATATAACCGCCTTCTATCATCATTGGTGAAGTTTAGTATTTATAAGGCTGATAACTACTTATCAACCTCATGAATAACTTTATGAGGTTGATATCAGACTAATGGCCACTAGAGAACAAAGGAAACTGAACCAGTGATGATATAAGTACAGGGTTAAGAACAGGTGGCAATCTGAATTCAACGAACATCGAAATACAAGCGAGCAGAAGTTACGGGATAATGCAGCAAGATTTTTGAATCTTGAAAAAGCAATTGCTAACCTATAGCACTTGTCAGAAAGAGACAAGAAAGTGAACCCGGTATTAGGCGAGTACAATTAGAAGAGGAGGAATTAGCTAGAGACAATGAAGGACTAGAAATTGAGACAATGGGGGGAAGATATTGCACATGACGAGACCGTATGTGGAAGCGATCAGGAAGAGATAGCAATCCTAGAAAACGAGATTGTTTAAGAAGATGGAGACCATTATTGAAATCAGAGAGAAGCTACCGAAGTTGAGAATGACGTTAGCAATAGAGAAGAGTGCAAATAACATTTTAAGTGTTGAACTGAAAAGAAACAAATGACATCATGAGGTAAGACAGTTGGGAAGATGATTAGAGTTAAGAAGAAGGAAGCGGGTGGGTAGTACCTGGCAGCAATAGGAGTGAGAGAAAGCTATATAACGCAACAGATAAAACAGTTAAGGCAACTAATTGCAGGAACAGCGAATGAGTTACATCGAAGGAAGATGAGACGTAAACCAACAAAGAAAGAAAGAAGATTGTGAAAGAGATTTGGGGAAAGGTAGAAGGAGGAAGAACCAGAAGTGACAATTTGGGAGCTGTAAAAGAAAGATGGTTGGATGAATTGAGATATAAGAAAGTTAAGCTTAACAAGTTGTCTACTAGAGTGAAGAGGATAAAGAATAATGCTATGTTTGAGGAGGACGAAGGAGGATTCTACAGGAAGAAGGTCTTCCATGGAGAAATTCTACCAATGGAGGAGTTTGTTGAGTTTTGGGGAGGAATATTGGAAGATGAGAAAAAGACTCTGGAACAACCATAAGATGAAAGTGGTAGAACAGAAGGCTTAACTGCTTAAGCAGAAAGCACAAGAGAGAAGACCAGGTAAAGGTGGTGAAAAGAAGAAAGAACTGATCAGCACCAGGTATCGACGGTATCCAGCATTTTTGGTGGAAAAGATTTAAAGGAGCGTGGGATGCAGTGTTTAGAGCGATTGTTAAATGGAAACAAAACATTGACATAATACAAAGATGGCTCACGTTAGGCAGATCTGTTTTGTCGCCAAAGACCTCAGTTCGATAGGAGATTATCGCCCAATCACTTGCTTGAACACGTCGTATATTATTTACACTGAAATGTCCGAATGATGGGACGGTGCACGAAGGAACATTAGGAGAGTAATAACATCTGGGATGAAGGCCAACTTGGAACGATGGAAAGAGTTCTGAGGAACTGTAGATCAACTGCTTATTGACAAGTGCATGATGGACGAGGTGAGAGAACATCGTCGTAATCTTGCAGTAGTATTTTACGATTAATTATACGAAGGCATATGACAAAGTCCAACATGCAGTCATGTTGAGATGGATGCTGAGAGTATACCGATGCATGCGGATCCCTGAAGATGATATGTTATAAAGGTGATAGATAGATAGATAACTTTATTTAAACACGCTTACAACGTCAACAAAAGCTGGTTTCCACGAAGGGCGTGTACAACAATAAAGACAAATAAAACAGTATAAAGTAACAACAGTAAAGAATGGTTCGACTAGCTAACAATGTCAATATAAGGTAATAATAATAATAATAATAATAAAGATTATATATCGTTATATTTATGTATTTTAAATTTATTTACATAAACGTTATTTAATGACATTTTGCGTTCAAAGTATAGCAGAGATTTGCTCTCCCTAATTTCTTTAGGCAAAGAGTTCCATATAAATGCCCCATCAAACATGAAACTCTTTTTCATGCTATTTGTACGTGGTTGTGGCAAACAAACAGCAGATGAGATGTCCGATCCCGAAGATTATAATTTGACATCTCTTTCTTATAAGTAAAAAGATTTGTGAGACTCTTTGGTCCCATATTATTTAAAATTTTAAACATGATCTTAGCTTTGGCTTTTCTTCTTTGAGCTTGAAGTGATTGCCATCCTAATGCACTTAACGCAAGAATTGGAAGACGAGACTGGAGATGAATATAGGTAGCAGGAATTTTGGGACTGTTTTGCGAGTTCAGTATAGATACAAATGTTGATTTTTCAGACATCGACAAGTTATCTTATCTGTGAGAACTTTTGTGTGAGATCAAGCAAAATTGGCTGACCTCCGCCAATTATACAAGTCCACGAAAGAGCTTCTAATGAAACGATAGGGAAGTGAAATAACGTGACTCAGAGAACACATACGGTATAAAGGAACTGTTGAATATCCCGAATAATAAATAACAAATCCCAGCAAAAAAACACGAAATATATAGGCATATTTAAAAGGTTTATTTATAGAGGATCTTACGTTTCATTGCTACGCGCAACATCATCAGAGAATGAATGAATAAATTATTTACAAAGGTGCTAAAAATTACACAGGTTAAGTTGCATGATACTTTAGTTAGGATATATTACATGATGTATATTATTGGTGTATGAGGGAAAATGGGAAATATGCAGTGTGAGGCAAGTGATAAGTTAAAATAAGGAAAGAGGAAAAGTGCCCATGTTAGTATTAAGGGAAGAGTTGAGTAACGTAAAGAAGGCTTTCTCGAACATGAAGTTCAGAGACAGAGGAAGAAGAGGAGAAAGACAAAATGGTGAAATCATCATGAGAAACAGGGTGTCCAGTGTCACAATGATGTGTCAGGATACTTGTGGGGGGAGGAAAACACATCTGTCAAACAAAGGCTGTATTGAGTATAGTGAGAGAGCGCGATTCGAGCGAGGGGCTGTGTTAGACCGAGTGAATCAGACTGTGAATGTGATAGAGGAATAAACTAAGATATAAACAAACTCCTTCGTGAGTCCACATTGTCGCGGCCCTAGTCGAGCATTTCCCGACATAAGTGGCACCTCCGACGGGATTGAGAACAGCGGTCACAAGCAGAGAAACAAAACAGTGATGGGAGACGTTCAAAGGAATATCGAAGAAACTCGAAACCAAGATAAAGCTGTTTATCTTTACACAAGAAGACGCACCAAATACGGAAAAGGAAAACTATTTACCTTCGATGGAAAGGCTGCGCAACGTGCTACAACTCAAAGTGGATGAAGTTCACGGCACTGAAAGTGAAACTAACCGAACTGAGGATCCAGAAGGGCGAAGAACCCGACGACATACGTAAGTGTAACCAGATGATCGAAGCAGATATGGTTTGTATAGAAGAAACGATAAATGTATTGAACGGAGCATTTGACTCACGCGGAGCTATCAAACAAGCCAAACAACTTAAGATGCGTGAAAATAAAGAAGAAGAGGAAAAGTTAGCAACTCAAATACTAAAACAACGCTTCGAAGAAGAATGCAATTTGAAGAGGCGAAACAACCGGACGAAAGATGAAATACGAGCTGAAGAAATTAAATGAAGGTCAAACAAAGGCAGCGCAGCTGGGAAATACGAAACTACACGACTCGTCATCAGCAAGGCACTCACACAGTTTGCATTCGATTTTGGAACCAATTTTAGACGGAGATTGACGACACTGATATCCAAAAGTAACCAAGTTTTCGTATCTCAGGAGTTATTGTAACCAAAAATTCGATCAACCATCAACGGGCTTCCGATCGCCACAGAGGATTACGAAAGGGCAAAGAATATTTTGAAGATGAAATTTGGCAGACCAATAGTCAACGCATACCGTAAATGTTCGATTTAGCGCCGCAGCGCTTCTTAAAAAAAGTTGACAAAATGCTCATAACTTTTTTGACGTGTACAGAACTCCATCAGAAAGCGAACAGAAGATGTTAGTGGGCCACGTTCCCATCGAACTATCAAGTCTGATGAACAATTTTTTGAAGGCAAATGATTCGAACAAGTTGGTAGCCAAAGTTTCTGGAAAGAGAAAACGAGAAATCGGTCTGGTTGTTCCAGCAAAATTCACAGCTCTGACGAAGGAGTACAGATTGGCGAAAATACTGGACGAGCAGCTTCAGGCTCGCAAAGAAAAATACACACACTTTGAGATCGTACACGTAGAAAAATCGTTTAAAAAATTTCCAGTGATGTATTAAAGATTTGTTGATATGTTAGCGTATCGGTTTGTGTTTTTCTGCTGAATCATCTTTTTCGAAGGTGCGGCGCTTAATTGAGAGCGGCTTACAGTATGTCAACAACATCATCTCCTTACTAACCATGCATACATGGATCTAATTCAACGAAAGTCTACGAATTCTACGAGCAGTCTCGTGAATAGTGTGCTTTCATTAGAGACACTAGGAAAGCTTTAAGAAGTAAACGGCTACGTGCGAAATACATCAGACAAGCTCGAAGGAATAAGACCAGGAGACTTGGTTCGTACAGATGACTGAATTGGCAGGAGCAACCTGTAGGGCGGTCCGGGAGTCCTCCCCTGGAAATTTTGAAATCTAGAACCTCGCGGGAAGACAATCTACAGCAATTTCAACAAACGTTTTCATCTAATTCTACAGCGAGCATATAGTTCAAATGAATCCAAGCTTGCCTGCTGCCTCTTATTTTTGCGCCTATATTACTGACAGAAGGATTTGGGACCAATCTAACACTCGTGTGGCAAGGGTTTAGGGGTTGGCTAACACTTCAGGCTATTCAGGCTACACTTAATTGTGAAATCTCGCGTAGATGAAGCACGTAGGTAGATTACCTTAAGTACAAGTTTCTCTCCTAGCCTCTATATAGTCATACGAATACAATTGAAAAAAAACATTAAATTTCGAAATGCTTGTCCTGAATTTTTGGGGCTGAGCTCCCTCTGGGCAGGAGTGGTAATTTCCGCAATTGATTTAGGCGTTGCGTAAGTGGACAGAGAGAAATCCACCCAAAATACTAGTATAACAAGAAGAAAAATGAAAGATATTCGACAGAGAGACCGAGATCAGAACGAACCTACCAGACGAGACAACAAGAGTGGAAAGCACGACCGTGCGTGTATTGTGAAAGCAAACCAACACCGCGAAGAAAGGAAGAAATGTCTAAGTATGAAGCAACTGTATTTCAACTGTACAGGCCAGAAACACAGAGCCACGGATTGCCGAAGCAAGTCCGGATGCAACAATTGCCACAAAAGACACCCGCTATGCGACAGGGAATCCGAGCAGATCATGCTAGCCATTGGTAAAGGATCAGTCACGTACCCCGTAGTCGTCGTCGAAGCTGATGGTTTAAAATGTCGAGTATTATTGGATACCGGAGCGGGAAGCTCGTATGCTTCAGAAGCGCTTCTGAGTTCTGGACCGACTAAAGAAGCGACCTCGAGCTCAACGCAAAGAATACAAGCGAATCGAGATGATGATACAAGTCACCGATCCATTAATCGAGGTGTACGATCTAACCATCAAAAATCTGGAAGGAGGTTTCCAAATGGACACCGAAGTGACTAAAGTGAACTGCAGCAAGTTATTGTCGTTGAAGAACCCAAGATACAGCAACATGCAGGTGACAGCGTTTCTCCAAGGTGTTAAGATGGACGATGTCGACAGCAAAGAAGAGCTCCCAGTACACCTGATTCTTGGTGTTAGTGAATACACGAAAATAAAGATCGGAACGAAATCCCGAGTTGGCAAGGTAAGGTAAAAAAAGGTAAGGTTTGTAAGCTTTATTTAAACACGCTAGCCTCAACAACAAAAGCGGATTTCAATGAGGGGCATCAGACAATTACTGTAATACACTATATACAATTACAAAATAGTAAAACAAATAATTAAGCTAAAACGCACGTAAGACGAAAGAGTATATAATTATATATATAATAGATTTGAAAGATGTGACCCAGTTTTATTAAATTATGGCGTTCTTCTCTTTCGACTTTAACTCCTTCCGGTGTTAACTAATACAGACGCAGATTAGAGGTTATAGACATAAAAAGATGCGAAAAGTGGGGCGTAGGAAGCAGGGGGGCCGGGGGGGCCGCGGCCCCCCCAATATTATAAAAGGGGGGGCCGGGATAGCTTTCGGCCCCCCCAATAATAATTGAATTTGAAAGAAAAATTGCAGCAAAAAAATTGAATTCGAAAGTAGAAGTTCGAAAACAACATCTTCCTATTAATGTTCTGTTGAACTGTCATAGAAGTAATTAAAATAAATAATCACAATATCTTTGCATGTTAACCCGAGTGTTTTACTAAACTAAAGTACTAATATTTCTCTAGTTTACGCAGCCCTACTCTAGTAGGCTTTCTTTTTTAACTAAGCAGAAGGGCAGAAATCGCGGAATGATTGGGGATAAAAGGTAGCCGCGGTTGAAAAAAAACGTCCTGAATGTCCATGTCGGACTCACTGATCATTGCAATAATATATGTTGTCAGTGGTTCCCAGGGGAGGCGTGATTGGGCCACTGCGCACAGCGGGAAAGCAGGGTGTTTCATTGTTTGGGGCCTACTTGGGGCCCACCACTGTCCAAAATATGAAATTTTATAAACTTCTGAGCTGAAAAATCACCGCTCAGAATGCAGGAAATGCCATTTGTGGGAATCTAGATTTCAAAATTTTTCGGGGGGCATACCCTGGGGCCTCCTAGAAAGCCAACGGTGCTCGAATTAATAGTTATCATGACCACCCATTTGGGACTAGCTTCGCCACTGACAGGTACAACGAAAATTTTGCTTTGGTCGGGCCCCCCCAAGTTTAGAAAGCTTCCTACGCCCCTGGCGAAAACTATAGTAGTTCAGTTCTCAGTTAAATGTCACTACTCACTGTCAGTTTCGTCAGAGGAATCACTCTCACTGAGCTCACTCGCGGATGAAGATTCCACGAATTCTTCAATCGGTGCGAACACACCACGCTAGGCTGCCTGTTCATCCAGTCTCGGTCGTTTCACTGGTGGACCCGTTTTTCTCCGTCTGTTGCTCAAGAGCACGATCAATTATCTCCTCCCTTTCTTGTGCACTTGACAAGCCGTCGTTGCCGTAAACAACTAATTAATGACTCGTTGATGGTGTTATGGCGCATTGACAAAAGTTTGTCGGACAGAATGTTCGTCACCACGCTGAATGTCCGCTCGACTGAAGATTTCGAGCCAGAAATGCTCATGATGAGACTTGCCAGCTTGCAGAGATTTGGAAACTCCTCCCGACGATAAGACAGGACCGATTTCCACAACCCCTTTGCGTCTGGCAATTTCGTGTAGTGGCTTTTCACGTAGACTTTGAAGCTTTTCCACTCTTTTAAGGCACAGGAGGTCTCGAAGGATGCAAGCGACAATGGTTTCGCAAAATGAGTCGCCATTGAAGCGATGTCATCGTTTCCGTAATCTTTGTCGTTGGACCAAAATTCTGGGTCGAACCATTTCATATTCGAATAGATAACCTCTTTGAACTAGTGTGAAGACACCACAAGATCGCTCTAATCTCGAGAAATTGAAAGCACTTTGCTACAAGGTCTCTCCATTGTCCAAGAAATTTATATTTTGCGCGCGCGATTAATCGCTCGCTTCTTTGAGTCCCCCCAGTTAAAGCCCCGGCGTAGTTGCCTTTTAAAGGAGTAAAGAGACTCTATCAATTTGGTTTCATGTTGAAGATTGTTCCACAACATGGCACCGCTATACTTAAAACTTTTCTTTAAGAATTCTCTTTTGGGCTTTGGAAGTGGTAGATCTGTATCAGTATTCCTAAGATTATGAGTGGTTTGACAGGCATTTCTTCGAGAAAGGGATTCTTTCAGATTTGGGGCAATGTGGTCATTAAGTACTGTATACATGAAGATGGATTTAGTATATAGGATTGTCTCACATCCAGAGTTTCCCACGAGAGGGAGTCGAGAACTTCGGCCGACTTAATATCGTAACCGGCACTAGTAACAACTCTTACCGCACGAGATTGGAATTTTTGGAGTTTGTCCTTCATGAGTAGTTTACCGCAGTTGTCCCAGAGATGCGGTGAACCTATCGCGGAGCTTACACGTCTTGGATGGACAATCATATTACCTGGAGAACAGATAGACCTGACCAATATGTTTTTAACTCAAACGTCGACTGGAGATTACGAGTGCCTTTGTAGACTGGATGTTCTAGAATCGGAAGACAGTCCAACCGGAGATCAGGCAAGCGTCCATGCCGAATTTAAAGAATAACTCGTAAGAAATCCAAAAGGTTGGTATAAGACAGGTCTTCCCTGGAAAGGTAACCACCCCAAACTGGCAACCAACGAACAAGGGAGTTTAAGACGACTGCAAGGTCTGGTCTAGTAACTCGAGAGTCAACCGGACATGTTGAAAAGGTATAACGACGTCATGCAGGATCAAATGGAGCAAGGAATCGTGGAGAAGGTGGAAGACAAACCAAATGGCAAGGAGTTTTATATCCCACACAAGCCGCTCGTAAGAGAAACAGCGGAAAGTACTAAACTCCAAATCGTGTACGATGGATCAGCCCGCGCCAATGAGAAGTCACGGCTGTCATCAACTGGACCTCCACTACAAAATTCCTGTGGAACGTGCTCGTTCGCAATCGGTTGTTCTAAACAAGTGAGAATCCGTGAAGACGACAGGGACGTGACAAAGACGACAGGGACGTTTAGTTTATAGTTTATTAGATTGATCACTCTTTTAGGTGAACGGGTTCCGAATACAATTTAAGGTCGTTATCTGAGAAGACCCAAAAGTCTTACCATTTGCTGATATTATTGCAAATGCAGCACTTTCTCCTCAATTATTTTTAAGACCCCGAGTGGAGACCAAAGAAGTTGAAACCTTGAGATTTACTCGTGCACTTTTGGGACTAGCGCCATCGCCATTCTTGCTGGGGGAGTACTCGATGAGCATCTCAAAAACTACAAGTCCAAACACCCAGAGAAGTCAAAAAAAAAAGTTATATCTCCATATAACATCAAAACTTGACAGCTGTAATAGCATCCTATATGGCTTACCAGAAACTGAATTGAGCAAGTTACAGCGATCCTATCCCTATTCGCACTATAGAAGAGGCCGTGAGAAGAAATCAAAAATTCTACTTTACACCTGTAATCTGTCAAGAGTCTCCACCTTGAACTGTTACCAGATTTAATAACGACAGAGGAGCTCATCCAAAGCCTGAAAGACGAGGTCGACCAGACAAAATTTATTCCGATAATGGTAAAACGTTTATTGCAGCGGAAAAGTGGCTACGAAAAGTTCAGAAAGACGAGCGGTTCCATGACTGGTTGGCAAAACACAAAATTAAATGGCAATTCAACTTAACTTGAGCCCCTTCGGGGAATACAAATACGAAAGAATGGTAGGACTAGGACTAGTTAAACAAGCACTGTACAAAACCATCGGAAGAGCTCAACTCAATTGGAGCGAACTCCAAGAAGTCCTATTAGACATTGAGACTGCTCTCAACAATCGTCCATTGAGATTATAATCTCAATAATCTCAATAATCTCAATAATCGTCCATTGAGATTATTTCTTGAAGATGATATCCAAATGCCTGTGTTGACTCCCAATTCCTTAATGTTTGGACGACCAAATTTCATCCCAGAGCAAGATATACAATCCATAGACGACACCACCCTGAGAGAAATAGAGCAAAGTATCTCCAAAAATGCAAGAATGCCCTGTAGTCGAGATGGTCTTCTTAGTATCTCAATGAGGGAACGACACAATTTGAACCATGAGGGAAAGGGGAATGCTGTGCAACCCAGTGAAGTTGTGCTGATCAAAGGAGAAGAACGGAACAGAGGGAATAGTGAAAAAGTTGTTCAAGGCAGTGCGCCTGAGAGCTTGCAAATCTTTCCTAGAGCGAGCAACAACTTTTCGCCATGGAACTTTCTTGTGATAGAAAGAGAGAGAAGGAAACCCTGAACGTCCAAACTAAAGGGTCGTGCGCAGACTACGAGCAGCGAAGATTTATCAAGAGATTACCAATTGATAGAAAGAGAGAGAAGGAAGCCCTTGATACCATTGCCAATTGATAGAAAGAGAGAGAAGGAACAGCGAAGATTGCCAAGAGATTACCAATTGATAGAAACTGAGAGAGAAGGAAGCCCTTGATACCATTGCCAATTGATAGAAAGAGAGAGAAGGAACAGCGAAGATTGCCAAAAGATTGCCAATTGATAGAAAGAGAGAGAAGGAAACCCTGAACGTCCAAATTAAAGAGTCGTGCCCAGACGACGAGCAGCGAAGATTGCCAAGGAGAGAATCCAAATAATTGCGATGAAGAAGCAGAGGACATTAACTTGAATAGTTAATTTAGTATAAATATAGTTAATAATTATTCCATTTTAGTTCGATCCAGTTATAAGATACACTGAAATGAAGCAATGACCGTTTCTCGGACAGTTTATAGTTTATAGTTTATAATTCAGAATCAATACATTTAACTTTAACTAACGTTAAATAGCGTGAGAGTGTGGGAAATCAGGTTTATTATAATGGTTATTAATGTTAATTATAAGGGTTGACAGATTGAAAACACATCTGTCAAACAAAGGTTGTATTGAGGATAGTGAGAGAAAGCGAGTCGAGCGAGTGGCTGTGTTAGACCGAGTGAATCTGTACATATACGAGTGAATATATACACTGTAAACAAACTCCTTCGTGCAAATCAGTGGCGTAACAGAGGTATGCATGGCCCTTGTCTTGCGTTTGGGGCCCATGAAGGCTTGACTATATAACTTCTATGTTATTTATTTAGCTTCGCCTCTTAAAAATACATAGAAGAAGCAGGGTCACCACAACAGTTAAACACCAATTACAGTGGGCCCTTACAAAAATATAATAATAACTAATAACAGCAAGTTATGGGTTCAGTGAGGCTTCGCGATGTGTTGCACTTTAGGCAGACAGTTTTCCAAGTTCGAGGATCGTCAACATTATAACAGGATAATAGAGCATAATATAATAGTATATTATTGTATAATATAATAGTAATATAATAGTAATATTAAGTATTCAGGGAGAGAGTTCCAAGTCCTTGTTGTTCTAATAAAAAATGAGCGATTGAAAGTAGTTGTTTTACATTTACGTTGACGGAATGAGATTGCATTGACATTTGCGGAGGATCTAGTAAGTCTTAAGGGAACAAGACGTTCGGGTAAGATATCGCTTGAAATAGATACAATGCCATTGATAGCCTTAAAGAAGAACAGTAAGTCAAGATACTCGTGCCAGTAAGAAAGTGGTTGTATATTTGTAGAAACGAGTCTCTTGGTAAGGTTCCAGTTCCAGACATCTATATATTCCTTCCTCCTCGAGTTAACGTTGACAAATCGGTAAATCAGCTCTTTCTTATCAACTAAAGGTCAATCTAAAACCCAAGACATTAATGAGGCCGGAGGTGGTCTGCGAGAATCGATTATCGGGGGCCCCGTAAATTAGTTCCAACTAAATATGACGATGAAATATATGTCAATAATGTCGCTGTTAAGCCGTAATTTTTCATTATAATTTTCCACTCCATTTTTGGCAGGGGCCCCACTGGGTCGGGGCCCTTAGTTCTAGACCTAGCAAATACATTGTCGCGGATCTAGTCGAGCATTTCCCGACACCTGCGAAGTTGCATGCACTTTACGGTACTGTCGAGACACATCACCGAGGTCTACAAGCACTCAGTGTGCCGCAAGAAAGCTACTCATCCATTGTAGTTCCCGCCATAATCGACAAGTTATCCGAAGCCGTGCGGTTAAGTATTACGCGTGGAAAGCAGCACAGATGGATCAGATGTTCAAGGAACTCATTAGAACTGATTAGAACTGCGAGAAGAACACTGGACTCCAAGAGAGAAACAACCGCGAGACAACAATTAGACAACTATTGTCTGGGAAGACACAACCACGAAGACTGCGAAAAGATAAGTACAGTTAGTGATCGAAGGTTGATAGTTCATAAATATGGTAGATGTACAGTACGTGTGTTTAGGTAAAGGAGGTGTTGTAAAAACTGTTCTAGTAAAAGGAATTGTAAATTGTATTCGAAAAGGAATCACATATCCCTTTATGGGTCCCTGGGGGTTCAAGAAATGCTCAAGGGGCACGGACCTTTGCCTTCAAGCTATCGTAACAACTTAAAACGCATGAAGTTGCAGCTGCATAGTGTTGTATATTTTTGTTGTTAAGTCGCATTAATCATAAGGACAAAGTGTTTCATCAGTATGTCTTTATTTTAACCACTACTACAACCGTTCATAATCACTGCTCGCATCAATCCGAATCTAATCCTATAACTACAAACCTTTTACCCACCTACAAGGGAATCGTATCTATACATATTGATTGACAGGCGCGGGAAATAACTATAACATTTTTCCGAAATAAGTGTCCAATCGCTCTAAAAATGGTTTTATTGCGTTCAGCGTCCAACGGAGCATATTTGAGTTAATTTTCCCAAAATTTGGTCGTTTGCATCAAATTTGACAGAAAAACATATTTATTTGTAAAGAAAACTCTGGCGGAGATAAAGCCCTGTCATGGACGAAAAGTCTAGTAACGCCAGGAACGCTAGTAACGCTAGTAACGCCAAGAACGCTAGTAACGCCAGGAACGCTAGTAACGCCAGGAACGCTAGTAACACCAGGAACGCTAGTAACGCCAAGAACGCTAGAGTAACGCCAGTAACACTGGTAACGCCAGTAACGCAAATAACGCCAGGAACGCTAGTAACGCTAGTAACGCCAAGAACGCTAGTAACGCTAATAACGCTAGTAACGCCAAGAACGCTAGTAACGCCAAGAACACTAGTAACACTAAGAACACTAGTAACGCCAAGAACACTAGTAACGCCAAGAACACTAGTAACACCAAGAACACTAGTAACGCCAAGAACACTAGTAACACCAAGAACACTAGTAACGCTAGTAACGCCAAGAACACTAGTAACACTAAGAACACTAGTAACGCCAAGAACACTAGTAACACCAAGAACACTAGTAACGCTAGTAACGCCAGGAACGCTAGTAACGCTAGTAACGCCAAGAACGCTAGTAACGCTAATAACGCTAGTAACGCCAAGAACGCTAGTAACGCCAAGAACGCTAGTAACGCTAATAACGCTAGTAACACCAAGAACACTAGTAACACCAAGAACGCTAGAGTAACGCCAGTAACACTGGTAACGCCAGTAACGCTAATAACGCCAGGAACGCTAGTAACGCCAGGAACGCTAGTAACGCCAAGAACGCTAGAGTAACGCCAGTAACACTGGTAACGCCAGTAACGCTAATAACGCCAGGAACGCTAGTAACGCCAGGAACGCTAGTAACGCCAACAACGCTAGAGTAACGCCAGTAACACTGGTAACGCCAGTAACGCTAATAACGCCAGGAACGCTAGTAACGCTAGTAACGCCAAGAACGCTAGTAACGCTAATAACGCCAAGACCGCTAGTAACGCCAGGAACGCTAGTAACGCCAAGACCGCTAGTAACGCCAAGAACACTAGTAACGCCAAGAACACTAGTAACACCAAGAACGCTAGTAACGCCAAGAACACTAGTAACGCCAAGAACACTAGTAACGCCAAGAACACTAGTAACGCCAGGAACGCTAGTAACGCCAGGAACACTAGTAACGCCAGGAACACTAGTAACGCCAAGAACACTAGTAACGCCAGGAACACTAGTAACGCCAGGAACACTAGTAACGCCAGGAACGCTAGTAACGCCAGGAACACTAGTAACGCCAGGAACACTAGTAACGCCAAGAACACTAGTAACGCCAAGAACACTAGTAACGCCAGGAACGCTAGTAACGCCAGGAACACTAGTAACGCCAAGAACACTAGTAACACCAAGAACACTAGTAACGCTAGTAACGCCAAGAACACTAGTAACGCCAGGAACGCTAGTAACGCCAGGAACGCTAGTAACGCCAAGAACGCTAGTAACGCCAAGAACACTAGTAACGCCAAGAACACTAGTAACGCCAAGAACACTAGTAACGCCAGGAACGCTAGTAACGCCAGGAACGCTAGTAACGCCAAGAACACTAGTAACGCCAAGAACACTAGTAACGCCAAGAACACTAGTAACGCCAAGAACACTAGTAACGCCAAGAACACTAGTAACGCCAAGAACACTAGTAACGCCAAGAACACTAGTAACGCCAAGAACACTAGTAACGCCAAGAACACTAGTAACGCCAAGAACACTAGTAACGCCAGTAACACTAGTAACACCAAGAACACTAGTAACGCCAAGAACACTAGTAACACCAAGAACACTAGTAACGCCAAGAACGCTAGTAACGCCAGGAACGCTGATAACGCTAGTAACGCCAGGAACGCTAGTAACGCCAAGAACGCTAGTAACGCCAAGAACGCTAGTAACGCTAGTAACGCCAGGAACGCTAGTAACGCCAGGAACGCTAATAACGCCAAGAACGCTAGTAACGCCAAGAACACTAGTAACACCAAGAACACTAGTAACGCCAAGAACGCTAGTAACACCAAGAACACTAGTAACGCCAGGAACGCCAATGAGAACACTAGTAACGCCAAGAACGCTAGTAACACCAAGAACACTAGTAACGCCATGAACGCTAGTAACGCCAAGAACACTAGTAACACCAAGAACACTAGTAACGCCAAGAACACTAGTAACACCAAGAACACTAGTAACGCCAAGAACACTAGTTACACCAAGAACACTAGTAACACCAAGAACACTAGTAACGCCAAGAACACTAGTAACGCCAAGAACACTAGTAACGCCAAGAACGCTAGTAACGCTAGTAACGCCAAGAACACTAGTAACACCAAGAACACTAGTAACGCCAAGAACACTAGTAACACCAAGAACGCTAGTAACACCAAGAACACTAGTAACGCCAAGAACGCTAGTAACGCCAGGAACGCTAGTAACGCCAGGAACGCTAGTAACGCCAAGAACGCTAGTAACGCCAGGAACGCTGATAACGCCAAGAACGCTAGTAACGCCAGGAACACTAGTAACGCCAAGAACACTAGTAACGCCAAGAACGCTAGTAACGCCAGGAACGCTAGTAACGCCAAGAACACTAGTAACGCCAGGAACGCTGATAACGCTAGTAACGCCAAGAACACTAGTAACGCCAAGAACACTAGTAACGCCAGGAACGCTGATAACGCTAGTAACGCCAGGAACGCTAGTAACGCCAAGAACGCTAGTAACGCCAAGAACGCTAGTAACGTCAAGAACACTAGTTACACCAAGAACACTAGTAACACCAAGAACATTAGTAACGCCAAGAACACTAGTAACGCCAAGAACATTAGTAACGCCAAGAACACTAGTAACGCCAGGAACGCTAGTAACGCCAAGAACGCTAGTAACGCCAGGAACGCTGATAACGCTAGTAACGCCAGGAACGCTAGTAACGCCAAGAACGCTAGTAACGCCAAGAACGCTAGTAACGTCAAGAACACTAGTTACACCAAGAACACTAGTAACGTCAAGAACACTAGTAACGTCAAGAACACTAGTTACACCAAGAACACTAGTAACGTCAAGAACACTAGTTACACCAAGAACACTAGTAACGTCAAGAACACTAGTTACACCAAGAACACTAGTAACGCCAAGAACGCTAGTAACGTCAAGAACACTAGTTACACCAAGAACACTAGTAACGTCAAGAACACTAGTAACGCCAAGAACATTAGTAACGCCAAGAACACTAGTAACACCAAGAACACTAGTAACGCCAAGAACACTAGTAACGCCAAGAACACTAGCAACGCCAAGAACACTAGTAACGCCAGGAACGCTAGTAACGCCAAGAACGCTAGTAACGCCAAGAACGCTAGTAACGCCAAGAACACTAGTAACGCCAAGAACACTAGTAACGCCAAGAACGCTAGTAACGCCAGGAACGCTGATAACGCTAGTAACGCCAGGAACGCTAGTAACGCCAAGAACGCTAGTAACGCCAAGAACGCTAGTAACGCTAGTAACGCCAGGAACGCTAGTAACGCCAGGAACGCTAATAACGCCAAGAACGCTAGTAACGCCATGAACTCTCTAGTAAGTAGTAACGCCAAGAACACTAGTAACACCAAGAACACTAGTAACGCCAAGAACACTAGTAACGCCAGGAACACTAGTAACGCCAAGAACACTAGTAACGCCAAGAACACGGTAACACCAAGAACACTAGTAACGCCAAGAACACTAGTAACGCCAAGAACACTAGTAACACCAAGAACACTAGTAACGCCAGGAACACTAGTAACGCCAAGAACACTAGTAACGCCAAGAACACTAGTAACGCCAGGAACGCTAGTAACGCCATGAACGCTCTAGTAACGCCAAGAACGCTAATAACGGCAAGAACTCTAGTAACGCCAGGAACGCTAATAACGCCAGGAAATCTAGTAACGCTAGTAACGCCAAGAACACTAGTAACACCAAGAACACTAGTAACGCCAAGAACACTAGTAACACCAAGAACGCTAGTAACACCAAGAACACTAGTAACGCCAAGAACGCTAGTAACGCCAGGAACGCTAGTAACGCCAGGAACGCTAGTAACGCCAAGAACGCTAGTAACGCCAGGAACGCTGATAACGCCAAGAACGCTAGTAACGCCAGGAACACTAGTAACGCCAAGAACACTAGTAACGCCAAGAACGCTAGTAACGCCAGGAACGCTAGTAACGCCAAGAACACTAGTAACGCCAGGAACGCTGATAACGCTAGTAACGCCAAGAACACTAGTAACGCCAGGAACGCTAGTAACGCCAAGAACGCTAGTAACGCCAAGAACGCTAGTAACGTCAAGAACACTAGTTACACCAAGAACACTAGTAACACCAAGAACATTAGTAACGCCAAGAACACTAGTAACGCCAAGAACATTAGTAACGCCAAGAACACTAGTAACGCCAGGAACGCTAGTAACGCCAAGAACGCTAGTAACGCCAGGAACGCTGATAACGCTAGTAACGCCAGGAACGCTAGTAACGCCAAGAACGCTAGTAACGCCAAGAACGCTAGTAACGTCAAGAACACTAGTTACACCAAGAACACTAGTAACGTCAAGAACACTAGTAACGCCAAGAACATTAGTAACGCCAAGAACACTAGTAACGCCAGGAACGCTAGTAACGCCAAGAACGCTAGTAACGCCAAGAACGCTAGTAACGCCAAGAACACTAGTAACGCCAAGAACACTAGTAACGCCAAGAACGCTAGTAACGCCAGGAACGCTGATAACGCTAGTAACGCCAGGAACGCTAGTAACGCCAAGAACGCTAGTAACGCCAAGAACGCTAGTAACGCTAGTAACGCCAGGAACGCTAGTAACGCCAGGAACGCTAATAACGCCAAGAACGCTAGTAACGCCATGAACTCTCTAGTAAGTAGTAACGCCAAGAACACTAGTAACACCAAGAACACTAGTAACGCCAAGAACACTAGTAACGCCAGGAACACTAGTAACGCCAAGAACACTAGTAACGCCAAGAACACGGTAACACCAAGAACACTAGTAACGCCAAGAACACTAGTAACGCCAAGAACACTAGTAACACCAAGAACACTAGTAACGCCAGGAACACTAGTAACGCCAAGAACACTAGTAACGCCAAGAACACTAGTAACGCCAGGAACGCTAGTAACGCCATGAACGCTCTAGTAACGCCAAGAACGCTAATAACGGCAAGAACTCTAGTAACGCCAGGAACGCTAATAACGCCAGGAAATCTAGTATAACGCCAAGACAATAGTAACGCTAGTAATGCCATGAGAACGCTAGTAACGCCAGCAACGTACGCCAGGAACGCTAGTATTACCACTGGCAACGCAGTAATGCCAAGAACAGTTCAGTTGTGATTTTTGACAGTTCAGTTGTGATTTTTCACTGAAGTGTTGTGAAATATCAGGGTCTATACTCTCCATTTTTCGACATAAATATTTTCTCCAAATTATTATATTCGGCTTTTTATTTTCTAATTTTCTTCGGGAAATGCCGTTGCATCTCCGACAGCTTTCGTACAGCGCATGCGTGGTATTAGTGCAACGCACGTGATCGTGAAAGTAAAATGGCGGAAGATTTTGAAAAATCGTGCTGTCTTCGTGCTCTATTTTAAAGGTATTATTAACTTACTGTGCTTATTAAACTAGATGAAGTATAGACATAACTGTATGTTTGTTCCAATGAATGTTGTTTTAATGCGGTGGAAGCATGAAGAATGATTAAAAATGAAGATTTAAATTTTGAACGTGAGGTCTGAGCCCTTACTCGGGTCTGAGGACGTCTTTGAAACCATCGAAGTGTTAAAAATCTGAATTCACACTATTAGAAACGTTCTAAGATGTTTCTAACAGGGAATATATTCTTGAAAGGTTTAATTTTGGATTTCTCAAAATTGGTGAGACATGAGTGAAGTCAACACATGCATATTTAACTACCTTGGTCAGTCTTAATAACTACAAAACATTGTATGCAACAAAAAACCATTCTTTCTCCTGCCATAACCAAGTCTGCGTAGTATTGGAAGTGCTCATCCCAGACATTTTTGGTCAAACATTATTGCACACTTGCCAGACTGGAAAGTTTGTAAAATGCACATCAGTTATCAAATTTTAAGTTGCCACTTTGCAAGGGTAGCTTGTAAAAATTTGATGAGAAAATCACTTGCCAGGACACATGGAATCTACGGAAAGCTGCAACAGCTTTTCATTAGAATTTTTACCTAGCCTAGATAAGAATGGCATGAAAAATTGCCAAAATTGCCATTGCCATAAATTATAGGATAATGACACATAAAAATTGTTCACCTATAAAATGTATATTACAACGATAACTATATTGCCAACATACATTTTATAGGTTAACAATTTTATGTATCGTTATTGTGACCGGACAATAACCCGGATATTGGTCGCTAAGAAGATCAAATTTCATTCGAGAGTATTTGACCTGACCTACTTTAGAATGTCTGTTTCACAGTAGTTCTATAACTTATATATATTACTTATTTATTTTAGATTGTCAATTGGGAAAAAAATTTATCTATCATAAAAAGTTCATGGCTGGTGTCAACAAATGGATAATTTATTTTTGGACACCTTGAGTAAGTTCATTTAATGTATTTCTCAATTACAGTATACTGTAATCTCAGATGTAGTATAGGCCTAAAATTCTAACAACTTTCTTCTTTTGCATTTTAGGTAGTGACCACAATGCTCAACATCCATTACCCGTAACTTGGTGAAGCTTCTTATTACCAGTAATCAAAGTTATTGAACACAGACATTACTATGGTAAATATACGTTTAATGTTACCTAAAGGTATTTTATTTGTGATTGAGAAAACTGATGTTGCATGTTAAAAAGAATAGAACAAAAATAATTTGAGAATTTCAAAAATAACAAATTATTTAACATATTAAAATTATTTAAAAGATATAGCAGATTGTGAAACCATATTATTTTGACAAAGTAATTTAATGATAGATCAAAGACCTTTTCTGTTGTGTACTAATTTATTCATTACATTTACATGTATATTAGATTTGGTAAATTTGAATTACTCTTTTTGATTACCAGTTGCTTTCCTATTGTAAGTGTTATATTTTTTTAATTTACATCAGTTTTGTCAGTCATTAGAAAATAGCATTTATATAGGTAATCATATGATAGCAAGTGCAATTAAGGATTTGGTTAAGGGAGAGAGGAATAATGTATAAGTTTAGAATAATATTTTGAAAATTATCCAATTGCCCCAACCAGGAATTGACTCAACCAGGAATTGACCCAACCAGGTCTTAATTGACCCAACCAGGAATTGACCCAACCAGGAATTGACCCAACCAGGAATTGACCCAACCAGGAATTGACCCAACCAGGACTTAATTTACCCAACCAGGACTTAATTGACCCAACCAGGAATTGACCCAACCAGGAATTATCCAACCAGGAATTGACCCAACCAGGAATTGACCCAACCAGGAATTGACCCAACCAGGAATTGACCCAACCAGGAATTGACCCATAGTCTACTGTAAACATACCAGTGCCCTGACCACTGTGCTAATTTTGACACACGGTCAGGACAGCCAGCAGTTTTTGGTGCCATTCTTTTCCCCAAGCATTTAAGGCGTTGTTACACTGTGCAATTGTTCATGCAACTTGTCTCGCAACACTAAGTAAAAAGTGTAAATGCAAGCATGGGCCCACGTTGCACTCTGCTGACCTTTTTCTTACTGAACATGCCTCTAGATCAGTGTTGCGAGACAAGTTGCATGAAAAATTGCACAGTGTAACAACGCCTTTACATCACATTAGTGTTGTTTGCCAAAATTGTACGAGCCGTTATGCAAGTGAAATTCTTAATTGCATTTATAAAAGTGTAAATCCTTCATTGCACAAGCAAAATCATATAATTACTTATTTATTATCATGCATGACAAAATTACATTGTCCAACTTATAGGGTTCAAATTAGTTAAGAGAAAACAATCTGTATTTTTCCCAAATATATGACGTTCCATCCTCCTTGAGAAAATGTAATGAAAATGACTAAATACAACGGAAAAAGTTAACAACTTACTGAGCAAATTACAAATGCCACATTTGACTGGTTAAGTGTTCATGCTAGGGCAAGTGCAATAAAAAAGTAATTGCTTCTAAAAAAGTAATTTCTAGTGCCTATTTTAAAATATTTGTTCAATATTCATTTAGTGTCTTTGCATAGGTCCACCATGCTTTTAACCTATCAAAATTAACAAGTTTTGATATGGACAAGCAATAGTGGTATAAATGTCCCGCATAAATTATGGATAATCATTAAGCTATTTTAACAAATAAATTTGAAAATGCAGTTATGCCACAAGTTTAGGCTATATACAATTGAAGAGAAGTATAAATGTTGTAGAATGGCAGCAGAGAAATGGACCCAATGTTTTGAAAACCATGCAACAGTTAGGCATTGATTGTAAACGAGTACACAAGTGGAACTCTGTTTATGATAATGTAAAAATAATTGAAATAATGCTGTGCTTGCGTAAGCACCCACATAAGCATCCATACTCATAGCTTGTGTAAGCAGCCATCACTAGCATAAACAACGATTACTCTCAGAAACGCCCGTTGCTTGCATAAATGGCCATTACTTGCATAAATGCCCATTACTTGCATAAAATGCTCATTGCTCATGTAAGTGTCCATCACATGCGTAAGTGTCAATCACATGCGTAAGTTTCCACCACATGCGTAAGTGGCAATTACATGCGTAAGTGCCCATCACATGTGTAAGTGCCCATCACATGCGTAAGTGTCCATCACATGCATAAGTGTCCATCACATGTGTAAGTGTCCATCACATGCGTAAGTGCCCATCACATGCGTAAGTGCCCATCACATGCATAAGTGTCCATCACATGTGTAAGTGTCCATCACATGCATAAGTGTCCATCACATGCGTAAGTGTCCATCACATGCATATGCATAAGTGCCCATCACATGCGTAAGTGCCCATCACATGTGTAAGTGTCCATCACATGCGTAAGTGCCCATCACATGCGTAAGTGCCCATCACATGCGTAAGTGCCCATCACATGCGTAAGTGCCCATCACATGCGTAAGTGCCCATCACATGCGTAAGTGCCCATCACATGCGTAAGTGCCCATCACATGCATAAGTGCCCATCACATGCATAAGTGTCCATCACATGTGTAAGTGTCCATCACATGCGTAAGTGCCCATCACATGCGTAAGTGCCCATCACATGCGTAAGTGCCCATCACATGCGTAAGTGCCCATCACATGCGTAAGTGCCCATCACATGCATAAGTGTCCATCACATGTGTAAGTGTCCATCACATGCGTAAGTGCCCATCACATGCGTAAGTGCCCATCACATGCGTAAGTGCCCATCACATGCGTAAGTGCCCTTTTCTTGCATAAGTTCCCATCACTCGCATAAGTTCCCATCACTCGCATAAAGGCACATCCCCTTGTTTTGGTGAAAATTAGAAAGGTGGGTGGAGGGCACTTGACTGGTCAAATGTGGTACTACAGAGTATGCTTTGCATTAATTCACAACTTTAAAATTGTAAGGGAAAGTTTTGCACCAAACATTCTTAGACTGCATTCACTTTTAAATATTTTGAGAGAATTGCTTACACAAGCCCTAGGAAATTATTCAAAACAAATCCATTACACATGGCAGTAATTTTTACCATGGTAACATTAATAATTCCCCTCAGCGAATCACAATATAGTGATTTTGTCATGCATTATTATAATAAAAAAACATCATTTAATTTGCATGTTTCAACTGATTCTGTTGGTAGTTGTTGTTATTAAATATTAATTTTTGGCATGTTGAATTTTTTAATAATGCAAAGTGGAACATGGCTATATTAGGTTAAACTAAATATAAGATACTTTAAAATTTCAAACTTCTAAAAGTAAACTGATATAGTTAATTTGATTTTCAAAATTGCAACATGCTTATGTTGGGGTTTGCCCTTGACACATCTTTACCTTCCATCAGTTCCTGTCTTCCTTAACCCTAGTAACCACATGTCCTCATGCATGATCTTCCATGTGATCTTTAGTCATCCTTTTGGAGCTGACCCTTCCACCTCCATCCTTCCACATCTCTTCACCCAGTTGCCATTGTTCTTCCTTTCCACATGCCCAAACCACATCAACCTTGAACAGTCCTCACCTATCCTCGCAATACCCATTCTCTCTCTCTCTCAACTACTTACCAGTCATGTCCTCCTTCATCCTCATCTCTGTCCACCTGACCTTCCTCATCTCTGTCCTCCTTCATCCTCATCTCTGTCCACCTGACCATCCTCATCTCTGTCCTCCTTCATCCTCATCTCTGTCCACCTGACCTTCCTCATCTCTGTCCACCTGACCTTCCTCATCTCTGTCCACCTGACCTTCCTCATCTCTGTCCACCTGACCTTCCTCATCTCTGTCCACCTGACCATCCTCATCTCTGTCCATCTGACCTTCCTCATCTCTGTCCACCTGACCTTCCTCATCTCTGTCCACCTGACATTCCTCATCTCTGTCCACCTGACCTTCCTCATCTCTGTCCACCTGACCATCCTCATCTCTGTCCACCTGACCTTCCTCATCTCTGTCCACCTGACCATCCTCATCTCTGTCCACCTGACCATCCTCATCTCTGTCCACCTGACCATCCTCATCTCTGTCCACCTGACCTTCCTCATCTTTGTCCACCTGACCTTCCTCATCTCTTTCCACCTCATCTCTGTCCTCCTGACCTTCCTCATCTCTGTCCACCTGACCTTCCTCATCTCTGTCCACCTGACCATCCTCATCTCTGTCCACCTGACCATCCTCATCTCTGTCCACCTGACCATCCTCATCTCTGTCCACCTGACCATCCTCATCTCTGTCCACCTGACCTTCCTCATCTCTGTCCACCTGACCTTCCTCATCTCTGTCCACCTGACCTTCCTCATCTCTGTCCACCTGACCATCCTCATCTCTGTCCACCTGACCTTCCTCATCTCTGTCCACCTGACCATCCTCATCTCTGTCCACCTGACCATCATCTCTGTCCACCTGACCATCCTCATCGCTGTCCACCTGACCTTCCTCATCTCTGTCCACCTGACCTTCCTCATCTCTGTCCACCTGACCATCCTCATCTCTGTCCACCTGACCATCCTCATCTCTGTCCACCTGACCTTCCTCATCTCTGTCCACCTGACCATCCTCATCTCTGTCCACCTGACCATCATCTCTGTCCACCTGACCTTCCTCATCTCTGTCCACCTGACCATCCTCATCTCTGTCCACCTGACCATCCTCATCTCTGTCCACCTGACCATCCTCATCTCTGTCCACCTGACCTTCCTCATCTTTGTCCACCTGACCTTCCTCATCTTTGTCCGTTCCATCAAATCATCGAATTTACCTTGCAATGCATTGCCCATGTTTCTCCACCATGTAGATCATCACACTCCATACACATACTTCATACACTTTCCTCTTATACTTCAATGATATACCTCTTGCAGTCAGAATGGGTGCCAGCCCCCTAAACTTTCATCCACTTCTAGTCCTTTCCACCACTGCTGCATCTGCTCTATCACCGGCATTTACAGTATCACAAAATTCAGTTGTGCCTTTGCATATAGGTCCATCAGTCAACGTAACATTCTCTCCATATTGAAAGCCACTCCCCAATTTCTTTCCATGTTTACATCTTACACACCTGTAACTCACCATGGTCCACCTTCAACTCTCTCAAATGACTCTTCACACAACCTCTTGTACACCCTTTGGAAGCTTGCATCTAGTACACTTTGTCACTTTTCCATTTTTTTCACATATTCCACATGGCCAATCACATCCATTATCGATTATCGATTTTCCCTTTTCACCTTTTTTTATCCTAAAATTACGGAATTTATTCCCTCATATACCAACTTCTTACCAGTTTGACTTAATTTATCCATGTTCCACTATGCATCAAAGGAGTGGACAATGATTTGAGAACCCCTAAAACCATTGAGAACTTAGTTTTGAACAATGGCAACAAATTGATTTGATTAAAGACTATGAAATGATCTTACCATACTTTACACTAAGATATTACAAATACATTTGAAGACTATACACTACATCAGGAAAACTTTACATTATGTTGTAAGACTTTACATTTTGTAAGACCTCACACTATGTTGGAAGACATTACAGTATGTTGGAAGACATTACACTCTGTTGGAAGACTTACACATTACGTTGGAAGACTAATTACACTACGTTGTCAGACTTTGTACTATGTTGGAAAACTTTACATTACGTTGGAATACCTTGCACTATGTTGTAAGACTTTACACTATGTTGGAAAACTTTACATTACGTTGGAATACCTTGCACTATGTTGTAAGACTTTACACTATGTTGGAAGACTTTACACTGTGTTGGAAGACTTTACACTACGTTGCAAGACTTTACACTATGTTGGAAGACTTACACTATGTTGGAAGACTTTACACTATGTTGGAAGACTTTACACTATGTTGGAAGACTTTACACTATGTTGGAAGACTTTACACTGTGTTCAAAGACTTCACACTACGTTGCAAGACTTTACACTATGTTGAAAGACTTTACACTATGTTGGAAGACTTTACACTATGTTGGAAGACTTTACACTATGTTGGAAGACTTTACACTATGTTCAAAGACTTTACACTGTTTTGTAAAACTTTACATTGCGTTGGAAGACTTCCACATTATGTTCAAAGACTAATTACACTACTTTGGAAGACTTGACACTATGTTGGAAGACTAATTACACTACTTTGGAAGACTAATTACACTACTTTGGAAGACTAATTACACTACTTCGGAAGACTAAATACACTACTTCGGAAGACTTTGCACTATGTTGTAAGACATTACGCTGTGTTGTAACACTTTTACACTGTGTTAGAAACTTTACACTGTTAGAAGACTTTACACTATGTTGGAAAGACTTTACTATGTTGGAAGACTAATTACACTACATTGGAAGACTTTATACACTATGTTGGAAGACTTTACACAATGTTGGAAGACTTTTCACTATGTTGGAAGACTTTACACTATGTTGGAAGACTTTACACTACATTGGAAAACTGATTACAGTATATTGAGAGACTAATTACAGTGCGTTGTAAGACTTTACACTATGTTGGAATACGTTATACTATAGACCTCTTTCATAATGGCACCCAAGTTAAATATTCTTTTATATGCATTTAGATTAGCTTTTCGTGTGTCTGTAGTTCCAAATAATCTTTGCTTGTAAAGAAAGACTAATTTACATGCATATAAAAGAATATTCAAACTGGCTGCCATTATGTAAGAGGTCTATGTTGGAAGACTTTACATTACATTGGAAGCTGAATTACACTACTTTGGAATACTTTACAGTACTTTGGAATACTTTACAATACATTGGAAGACTTTACAATACATTGGAATACTTTACACTACATTGGAATACTTTACACTACTTTGGAAGACTTTACAATACATTGGAATACTTTATGCTACGTTAGGGCACCTGCAATCCATCAAACACATTTTTGCTCTATGCACATGCAAATGCCTGCATATACAATTGCAGGTTTGGTTTTTTGTTATCTCAAATCATTGTCTTTCCTTGTATTTGTGTGTACTCGTAATGTAAGAGAACAGGTCCTCCTGGCTGTTGCAGACTGTCTTTTCAGGTACAGTAAGTAATTATACTTTGAAGAGATTTAACCTGACATTAATAGTTGTATTATCCAAAGAACTTTCCAAATCCATTCTTCCCACAACCCTTTTCCATAGGCATCTCTTAAAACACAACTGCCAAATGTTTTGTGCATATTATGTCTGTATTAATTTACTGCTATGTATATTATAAACTATAATTGAAAGCTAAAAGCCTTACTACCATCAACCTTACTGAGAAAATGTCAGTCAAGGCTAGGCAGACAGGCAAGTAAGATTAACATAAGAATGATAAACAAATTGTATTTATTACCATTTATGCAAAAAAAACATAATGCCAAAAGATTATCTTTCTAGATAACACTTGTGCATTATTGTTAATAAAATTTAAAAAATCAATATTTTCTAACTACTGTATAAAGACGTTTTACCTGAATTTCCAAAGAACACTATAACATTATAATAATATAATAAAAATTTGGAAGTTTGCAATCAAAAAACCCGATTAGAACTAATTTGTAGTTTATCAATTTCAGTTAGAATATAAAGAACTAAAAATGTTGGTTAACATTTAAATGTTATTTTAATTATAATATTTTGTCCATTATGGTTAATAAAAGATATTTCCCAACTTTAAAAATGTATTACCTAAAGACATTGTGAACTTCTTAAAAACAGTATATAATATTACAGTATATAAAAATTTGGAAGTTTGCAATAAAAAAAACCTGATTAGAACTAATTTGTAGTTTATCAATTTCAGTTAGAATAGAAAGAACTAAAAATGTAGGTTAACATTTAAATGTTATTTTAATTATAATATTTTGTCCATTATTGTCAATAAAAGATATTTCCCAACTTTAAAAATGTATTACCTAAAGACATTGTGAACTTCTTAAAAACAGTATATTAGGTTAAAATTTAACCTAAAGACATTGTAATTTGAACTTCCTAAAAACAGTATATAATATTACAGTATAATAAACATTTGGAAGTTTGCATTTTGCAATAAAAAAAGCTGATTAGAACTAATTTGTAGTTTATCAATTTCAGTTAGAATATAAAGAACTAAAAATGTAGGTTAACATTTAAATGTTATTTTAATTATAATATTTTGTCCATTATTGTCAATAAAAGATATTTCCCAACTTTAAAAATGTATTACCTAAAGACATTGTGAACTTCTTAAAAACAGTATATAATATTACAGTATAACAAAAATTTGGAAGTTTGCAATAAAAAAGCTGATTAGAACTAATTTGTAGTTTATCAATCTCAGTTAGAATATAAAGAACTAAAAATGTATGTTAACATTTAACCTAAAGACATTGTGAACTTCCTAAAAACAGTATATAATATTTCAGTATAATAAAAATTTGGAAGTTTGCAATAAAAAAAGCTGATTAGAACTAATTTGTAGTTTATCAATTTCAGTTAGAATATAAAGAACTAAAAATGTAGGTTAACATTTAAATGTTATTTTAATTATAATATTTTGTCCATTATTGTCAATAAAAGATATTTCCCAACTTTAAAAAATGTATTACCTAAAGACATTGTGAACTTCTTAAAAACAGTATACAATATTACAGTATAATAAAAATTTGGAAGTTTGCAACCAAAAAAGCTGATTAGAACTAATTTGTAGTTTATTAATTTCAGTTAAGAGAATTTAAAGAACTAAAAATTACAGGTTAATGCCTAAATGTTATTTTAGTTATAATACTTTGTCCATTATTGTCAATAAAGTAATTATTTCTATAAAAAAACATATTTAGACTATAAAACTATAAAAACATATTCAAATATAACTATTTTCCATGCTAAAAGACAGTGTATAATATTATAATATTATAATGAAGATTTAGAAGTTTACAATCCAAAAACCTGATTAGAACTAATTTGTAGTTTATCATTTTCAGTTAACATAACATGTGACTACCACTGTTAAGGATAGAACATGTAAACTTAAGAAGTAATGCATGAAAATGCATGAAAAGCACACAGAGACACATAGAAATTGACAGTTATTTTAAATCATTTTATAAATGTGTTGCTAATTTGAACATTTTAATTATATTCTTATGATGAACCAGCTTATATGCTAGTGAGAAATGATTTTAAATTTTATATAAATTTTAAATTAAAAAGAAAGTTGATTAGACTTTGCTGAGTAGAATATGCATTAAATTATTACCAGAGATGGTGTACATTTGAGTTTCTTTTCAGTCGTTTTTCAAATATATTCATGTGTATCTTGGCTCCATTAGTTAGTGTGCAGTGCAGTCATCGCTGTTCAACAGGACAATGCTAAAAGGGATAACTCAAAAGCACCTTCCCATTTTCAAGAACTACTGGTAGTCTAATCGTAATACCAATCCTAAACTTAACCATAACCTTGCTCCTAACCACTGCCATTTTATGGCTAACTTAAGATCATAAATAATTCCATTCTCTCCTAGGATCAATTGACAATGTAAAACAGCATGACCTTCCACTGTAGAACTTTCCAATATTGTACATCCTCTCTATATCTGTCCATTGTCTTTAGTTCTTTGGATAACACAACTTTGTTTTTGTTAAAGTGTTTATCTAGTGTTTGGGCTTTTTATCTTTGCTTAATATTATCATCAGCTAAAGTTTCATCTTTATACCATATTTTCCTGCTAAAGTTGGTTTATTATTCATATGAAGTGACATCAACAGCGATAAACAAAGACGTTGCACAGTGATTCAGTAGTGAGATATGAAGACAGTTTGTGAATTGAATAAATGTTTTCTAAACCGGTCGATTTGTATCTCAGAGCAAACTCTCTTCATATTTCACTGTTGAATCGCTCCACAATGTCTTTGTGCATTCCTGGGTTGATGTCACTTCCTGTGATTAGTAAACCAACTTTAGCAGGACAATTTCACACAAACTACCAGTTGAACTGTGGCAGACTGCCAAAACAAATACCAACAAAAACTTGAACAATTGCAATGCAACAAAAATTTACAAAAAAGTGGGTGAATTGGATCATAAATGTTTCTTCCTGCCCCCTTTAGACGAAACTGAGAAACAAGTACTGTCATACGGATTGAAACATTTGATAACACGCAAACGAATACCCACCGAGACTTTTATATGCAGCATTTAGGCTGCCTTAGCTCAGCAATGAAACATACCAAAGACAATGAAAGATGAGATAAGGAGTAGGGTCAGGTGGCCACAATCAGCCTCAATATATTATGACAACTTAAAGATAAACAAAACCACTGAGACACATTTTTTTTACCCACAGACGACATTTTCAATACAACGGCACACACAAACAGTTATGCAAGACTGAGGAACATGCCCTCATGTCACAATTTAGAGACAGACATTACCTTTTTGGTTTTGCTACGTCAGGATGATGTCTACTATTTCCACAAACACGTTAACAAACCGATCAGTGACAATTTACCAAATAATTTTTTTACAAAAAACCAACCACAAAAACAATGAGACCAACGAGATCAACAGCAACAATACCATACATTAAAGGTGCATCAGAAACTATTGCACGTATTTTACAACCTATTATGTGTAGCCCACAAACCTACACTAAAATGTGTAGAAGTGCCAGACAATTATATTGGTGAGACCAGCAGAAACCTTAAAATCAGACTAACCGAACGCAAACAAGTTATTAGAAACTAGGACAGTACTAATCACATTGCTGAACACCACATATAAAGGAAACACAACATTCACTGGTACTCGAAACATGACATTCGCTGTGACTGGACTGAATATATTTCGTTTAGTACCAACTACAAACAGCGTCTAAGGGACTTACAGTACATTAGAAAGTTGGTATACCACCTTGGAACATAAACCAATTGATAGATCATGACAATTGCCGATACCTTACGAAAGACTTCTTCACACGCACCAATGAACAATAGGCCAACCAACGAACAATAGGCCCACCAACGAACAATAGGCCCACCAACAAACAATAGGCCCACCAACGAACCATAGACCCACCAACGAACAATAGGCCCACCAACGAACAATAGGCCCACCAACGAACAATAGGCCCACCAACGAACAATAGGCCCACCAACGAACAATAGGCCCACCAACGAACAATAGGCCCACCAACGAACAATAGGCCCACCAACGAACAATAGGCCCACCATGAACAATAGGCCCACCAACGAATAATAGGCCCACCAACGAATAATAGGCCCACTAACGAACAATAGGCCCACTAACGAACAATAGGCCCACCAACGAACAATAGGCCCACTAACAAACAATAGGCCCACATCAGTCACCAACTGTAGTCTTTCAAGACTACAACAACCTGGACAATCAACTTTACACTTCTAGTGAAACTTTAGTTGATGATAATATTAAGCAATTTGTATCAGAAATGTAGAAAAACCCAAACACAAGATAGGCACTTCTAAAATTAAAGTACTTTGTTTTTTGTTTTGCTGCTAAAGGTGATAAAACATTTTTTAATGTGAAGGTGATAAAAAATATCAAGTAACATTTTGATTTTTTTGATATTCTAAGATTACTTTAAAAAAATATGAACAAATCCATTGCAAGGTTCCAAGAAAATATCAATGTAAGCCTCCACAATACTAGATTATTGTTTCCTAAAAAGGATGAAATGTTTTATGGCAGTGTGATTGATAATCAGAAAATTCAGACTATTTTTGTTATTACAAATCTTTCCAAGTATTATTTGTATCACCTCTAGCAGCAACATGAACAAAGTTCTTTAGTTTTTACCATTATTAATACTGTCATTGTCATCTACATGTGAACACTATTGAGGAAAACATGTTCTGAATTTAATGTCAAAGTTAAAGGGGAACTGTAGTCAAATAACATTTAAATAAAAGGCCTCTAAGTATAATGTTTAGAAATGTTAATGGTTTTACAGTACATCTGATCTTGTACTCAAGAATAACGTTTTATTCTTGTATTTTATGCTTCTGGCCACTGCCATTTTAGAGTTTGCTTGATGATTCAAAGTTGATGTGCAACAGCACTTTTCAGTTTTTACATCATTGAGTGCTTGTCTTTTGTTCTTTGCACTCACTGATGTCAAAATTGAAAAAGAAAACTGCTGCTGTAAATCAACTTTGAGCTGTCATAAAAACTCTAAAATGGTGCCCGTCCAGAAGCATAAAATATGAGAATGAAAATGTTGCAGGCTTTCTGGCAGAGTAGGGAAAGTAGGACTAAAATTTTAGAAAAAGTAGGAAAATGTACAAAAAGTAGTACAAAAGTAGGAATTTATTATAAAAATAGTAGGAATTTTTCGTGATTAATTTGAAATGACAATACCTGTTTCACAAGAATGCAATTTTCAACCTTATTTTTCATAAAATTTGGCAGTTAATCTCAAGCCAGGAGAACATATTACAGGCAGTATCAAAACAAATTTCATGAATTAAAAAACTAGGATTTTATGATAACTACAGCAGTAGAAAAAGGAAGGTATTCTTACCTGTACCACAAACATATAATTCAACCTTATTTTTTCACAAAATTCAGTGGTTTATCTCAAGCTAGGAGAAAATACTACAGGCAGTATCAAAACAAAAGCAAACCGATTTTACAAAACAAAAAACTAGAATTTTAAAAGAAAAAGAACGGAAATTAGGCATTCCTAATAAAAAGTAGGAAAGTACAAGTCAGATTGCCAGAAATCCAGACGTTGTATCTCAAGTGCAAGATAAGATATCAAATTATTAACATTTCTAAACATAATACTCAAAGGTCTTTGATTTAAATATTTGTTGTTTTTTTACTACAGTTCTCCTTTGACCATTATTTTGAAATTGACACTGAGATTGGTACATTTATGTGTCCATGATTGATTGACTCAGATAGAAACATTTCAATTTGACATTACCAAAGAACATGTTTTGATTGAGGGTGTTCGTCCTTTGATGACAATGACGGTAGTCAGGTTAAAAAGAGAAAGATCTATGGCTGTATGAATTCCATTTTGTTATTTTATTGCTTTGAACATTGAAAATTATCTTAGTGGAAATTAAAAAGACATCATAATTCAACAGCCATGTTCTTTCATTTCAATTGTGCAAATAATTTGTGAATAAATGTCAGGGTTTGCTGTGAAAAACAACTTACCATGTTTATTTGATTGCACAATTGTTAATCTCTTTTGAGTATAATACTTGTACTTGAGTTAAAAAGAGCAGTCATCTTTAGCAATAACTAATAGCTGTTGTTTCTGAGTTCAATGCCAGTAAATCAGTGTTTTACTTGACAATGCTGTTAGTAATTGCTTTGGAAATACAGTTCTTGTTGACTTGTGTTTAAAACAAAAAGCTGTATTTTCTTAATAATCAGCCAATGCATGTTCTCTTTAATGATTCACACAAACACAAAAGTTTTTCCTTTGTAAACATTTATTCAAGTTGTAATTACTCTATTTACAATTGTTTTTTTTTCAATAAATATTTACAAAAATGAATGGGACTCCTTTTTAATAAAAAATTCAATTCCCATGGGAATTCTCCTATACTTAAAAAATAATTACCCCAGCTGACTCCCCTAGTGCTACTCCTACTAAAAGTAGGAGTAGCACTAAGGGAGCCAGCTGGGGCATTAAGACTAAAATACAACAAAGTTAAACTGCCCAAGCTGAGTAACACTAAGTGAGTCAGCTTGAGCAACTAAGATAAAAACTAAAATACAACAAAACTAAACTGCACTATCTTAATGCTGCTCATACTAAAAGTAGGAGTAGCACTAAGCTAGTCAGCTGGGGCCGAACTAAAGATAACAACAACTACTTACACAATTGGTTGTGTAAAGGCAACTGAAACATGCAAATTATCCCATATATGCAAATCAGAAAACATGCATTACATTATAATAGACCCACTACCCAACTAGTCCCTAGCTAAGTCGCTAGCTAAGCCCTAGCTAAGTCGCTAGCTAGTCTAGCTAAGCCCTAACTGCCTCACTGCCTGTTCTACCTAACTATCCCACACACTCTTTTCATTCTCTTTCTCCATCAACGCACTTACCACACACTCTCTTTCACCTGATCATGCAGGCCCCCACCCCAGTTCTCCCATCCCACTACCACCCCCTCAGCAGAGGAAAACGCATGGCATTATTGCAGCACATGATGAATCCCATCTGTTGAGCCTCAGCAGAGGAAAATGCATGGCATTATTGCAGCACATGATGAATCCCATCTGTTGAGCTAACTCATTCCTACAGTGTACACCAGTCCTCACATCCCCATAATTAAAAATTACAATAATCCAAAATAAAATTTAAAAGAAAAGAAAACTTAACCCGCCTAGCCACTATGCCAATCAGATTTCCTATTTGGGTGGCTCTTTTGAGCCCAAATGTTGCCTTACCTTGACTGACTTAAGTCCAAATAAAACCAGTATTTTTCACTAAGTAACCTTAAGTTCTACCCATCTGAGTCATAGGCAGCTCGATGGTTAGAGTATTGTATTAATGTTGTATTTGTACAGCAATTACTTAACAATTTACTTAACAAGTTACTTTCCAAATTTGCTTCAGTGCCCACAAAATAATGGCTCCAAATCAAGTTTGCAATGAGATCTTAAAGCAGTTACAGCATTGTTTTCTTCCATATGCAACCTCAATTTCAAGCCATTATTAATGTCCACTGAAACAAATTTGGGAAGTGTCTAGACCTTATTCAGTAATGGTGGCCAATTTAATATTCTTTTGCATGCATTTAAATTAGCCCTTTATTAGCCTTGTTTCATACACAATAACATTGTGTAAATATTGTTTAGTAGACAACAAGGCTACAAGGGATAATTTATATGCACGTAAATGAATATTAAATTGACTGCCATTTATGAATAAGTTCTATAAATATATTAAAATAGAGTGTTTTCACTTCAAATGACAGACTGCTTACTTTGTAAACTAGGTATGGAATATGTTTGAAGTTAGAAATGTAGTCTTGAGAAATATTTGTTGGTGACTAGCAGCCTCAGAGGAGGTCATCATGGTCAAGTAAAAAAGTGTTAGCTTTGCCTATATTTGTTTGCAAACTGGGTGTGTGCATTCTTGAGAAAGACTGACTGTTCAACAGCCTCAGCGGCAGTCATCTTCACAGTCAACTAAAAGTTTTGCCAATACTGTATTTGTTTGTATCATAGGTGTGTGTTTTGTTCATTGATGTATGTAAGGTGTTGGTAATTGTTGTGTGGTGCCATGAGAATTTCACACAGAAGAAACTGTGCATAATATAAGAAACTGTGCATATAACAAACTTAGCAGTGTGGTCATGACATCAAGTGAAAACACTCGTTTGGTCTGAAGCGGCACATTCACACACTGTGATTAATCAGCCTGATTTATGGTTTAGATGCGTGTTAAGGATGAGAAACTGTCAAAGGAATGATTTGTGGTCTCATAATCCTTACTCTCCTCACCACGTATCTAAAGCATAAATCAGCCCGATTAATCACAGTAATAAATAAAACTTAATAGTAAGGATAAATAAACTTAATAGTAAGGATAAATAAAACTTAATAGTAAGGATAAATAAAACTTAATAGTAAGGATAAATAAAACTTAATAGTAAGGATAAATAAAACTTAATAGTAAGGGATGTGCCAGATACTACGGATACCAGATTAAACCGAATAGCTGAAGTAACCAGATGTGTATTAAGTGCCAATTTATATTAACTAGATAAATTGGGATTAATTGGAAGCAACATCTAAATACTCTCACGCAATAGTGTAATCTACCGACAACCCCCTGTGTCTGTCGCGCTTATCGCTCCTAACATTTGCTAAAAGTGCACGCACAAGTTATCTAATAGTATCTAACCTAACCGGACATTCCAAGGCAACAAGCCTTAAGGCTGGCCAAAAAAACAGGTAACTTAGCTCATTCTCGTTTTGACTGCCATCATCAAAGCATCAATACATGAGGGTTATTGCTCTCCGTCATGGAGTGTGTGCTTCACCGTGGGCAAAGTGTGGCCTAGGGATGATTATTACGTCTATATGTACAAATGTGATTATGGTCTTAATGCTGGAGCGAGGTGTTCTTATGTATACTTCATAACCGTGAGAAACTATCTTTTCCAGTTGTTTTTTTTGGGTTTTTTTTGCTGTATTGTGATTTACGGCACCCTGGGCAGCTGACATATCAGGGAGGCCAGAAAAAACCTGCCCAGGAAAACCATTTAGGAAAAACCTTGGCAAGGAAATCTGAGTCGGGGCCAAGATATTAGACAGCTATAACTCCCCGACGAAGCTTTACAAAGGGTATAGGAGTGTCGTAAGTCACATATACAGCATTGAGCCTAGGGGGCCTGATTATGTTTAAATAAACATAAATATTTTATTAATTTTATAATAAACATTTTATTTTCTTTTGTAACATATGCGTAACGATAAACGATAGTTACATTTACCACTGGTATTGCATATACATCTCTGGGCATGCAAGCGATGGTCAATTTGAAATTAATTGCGTGCTGGAGTTGAACATCAATATACGTATGTCGTATGCACTTGCAGTGATAAATTTTAGTGTTTGATTTACTATACAAGTGCTAATTGTTGAATTTATTGTGCATGTATATCGACTAGGTGAAACACGTGGAATCTTTTCTGGGGCGCCTACCTCCACAAAACTGCTCTTTCCGCCACCCACAATTATCCACAAAAGATTTGCGTGACTTATTAAGAGGCGTTTTACTGAGTATCTGGATCCGACACATCCCTTCTTGCACTCAAACCTAATTACCAATAACAAACATTAAACAAACATCAAAGAGGGTCTCTTACAGTATCATCACATTTTCTATTGTTTTGACAAGTCCAAATTGATACAGTTTTTGTGCTCTATCATTTTGTTTTAGGTGAGAAATGAAAAAAAATAGAACAAGTATGCTAGGACCACTTGTTATGTAAAGGTAAGGGAACCTCTTTGATCACATGCTTAAGAAGCAGAAAACATTTTCTGTTTCAACCATACAGTTTGTATGGAAGCACAGAATATATATATATAATGGTTACTATATTACAGTACATACAGGAACTCACAATTGTTGATATCTCTTGGAAGTTGCTTGTCTGCATGGCATCGTGTCTTGTATGGGAGCGTATCTCTTGCTATTGGTTTGCCTGTTTCTTTGTCTTGCTTGGGATGCTGTATTGGCATTTTCTAGGTTAATCTAGAAATAATGATAACAAAATGTTTAGAAATAATTAATGCCAAGTGCACGATGGTCACTAAAATTAATAACATTTTAATTAAAAAAGTAAAATGAAGTTGACTTAATTAACTCTTTAAAATGCATTTATAAAGTTAATGTCATTGAGAAAAGTATCAAATGAGAGCTGCAAAATTAGTTTTCATTGTCCAAACATTTCCCCCACTGTTACTGTAGGTGCATAACAATTTTTATATAAATATTGTCATAATATGATTATGGTTTTTGTATTACTTAACAACATTTTAAGTTTCTCACATCAACAATAAAATTTAATGTCATTAAATGTTTTTCACAAAACTCACAGCACATGTTCTATCAGGTCTAAAACCAGTTGGGATACTCCTTTGTGGTTTTAATCCAAATAAAACACAACTGCTTGTTTCATCAAGTTAAACAGTACATTAATAAACTTTAATATTCCATAAATTATAAAAAAATCGACTAAAAATCCTACTGGTTTCTCAAAAATATATATACTGTATATGACACATTTACAGTTGTATTTATATACATCTATACATTAAATGTATTAGAAGTGTGAAGTTGATCAACCAGGTTGTTGTAGTCTTGAGAAAGACTATTGTTGGTGACTGACATTTTGACGGGCCTCAGCGATGGTCATCTTCAGAGTAAAACATGTTTGATAGGTTTGCCTATATATATTATATGTCTGGTTCATTATGTTATTGTTTGTTTGTGTCATAATATAGTCATTTGAGTGGGTATTGCATCATGAGTTAAGCATGGCCTACATTCCTATATTGTTTGTTGGTGTGTCTATTTTTATTTGGTGCATATGAAGAAGTCTTTTGTAAGGTGTTGGTAATTGTTGTGATCTGTTAAGTGGTATATGTTCCAAGTTGGTATACCAACTTTCTATTGTATCAACACTGTTTGTAGTTGGTACTGAAAGTGATACATTCAGCTGAGTCCCAGTCAATGTTGTGTTTCGTTTGTATGTGGTGTTCAGCAATGTGATTAGTTCTGTCCCCATTTCTAGTAGCTAACCTGATTTTTAGGTTTCTGCCAGTCTCACCAATATAAGTGTCCTGGCAGTTGACACATTTGATCTTGTAAATTGCACCCTGTCTTTTGTGAGTCTGTTCTTTGTCTTTTACATTGGTCAGTATATGTTGCAATGTTGTCATAGGTTTATGGGCTACACATATGTTGAGACCATCAAAATGTCAGTCACCATCAATAGTCTTTCTCAAGACTACAATGATCTGGACGATCAACTTCACACTTCTAATGATACTCCTAGGTTCAAACCATAAACAGGTTAGCTATGTTAATCATGGAAATATCCCTTCATGTCCAAATAATACTTGACTTTTAAGTCAGCTCTCCAATCAAATTCAAATAAATGCTGTGTCATCGTTTTTAATAAAATAAAATAAAATAATTATGTAAATACTAAATTGTTTAACGGTAAGGAGTTCTTTTTTATCTCACTGAAATATCTTGACTACAGTACACTGCATTAAACATAGGAACAGGGAACTTACCATTGTTGGCAATCTCTCTTGTGGGCTTGACATAGGTCTTGTCTCTCAGTTTTGTGTCTTGGCATTAGGACTTGTCTTTATGTCTTGCACAGGATCTTGTCTCACATGGCATCTTGTCTCTTGGGCTATCCTGCCATCATAATTATGTCATATCTTGAGTTGTCTTATGTGGGGACAACTTGTCTTTAGGGTTGTCTTTTGGCATCAAGACAATTGTCTCTAGGGTGGTCTTGCATGGGATCTGTGTTACCATCTTTTAGGTAAATCTGGAAATAATGATAACATAATGATTAGAAATAATTAATGCCAAGTCTCCTACTGGTTTCTCAAAAAAACATATATACACATTTACAGATCATTGTATTTACTATACATCTGTAAAATATAACATATACAGTATTGTATTCTTTTCAGATCCTTGAATCATTAGCTAGCTGGGTTAATCATGGAAATATCCCTTTATGTCCAAATAAATAATTGACAAAGTCAGCTCTCCAATCAAATTCAAATAAGAATAGCTTTTGTTTAAATGCTTAAGGTGTCATTTTTAAAATTGAAAATAAAATAACTTTGTATAAAGACTATGTTTTTTAAAGGTAAGGAGTTCTCTTTGATCTCATTGAAATATCTTAACTACAGTACTGAATTAAACATAGGAACTTACCATTGTTACTCTTGTGTGCTTGACATATAGTAGGTCTTGTCTGTAGGTTTTGTGTCTTGGCATGAGGACTTGTCTCTAGCATTATCTTGCACAGGATCTTGTCTCGCACAGGGTCTTGTCTCGCACAGGGTCTTGTCTCTTGGGTTATCTTACATGGTGACATCTTGTATCTGGGGTTGTCTTACATGGGGACCTCTTGTCTCTACATTTCTCTTCTCATCATATGTCTTGCATGGGTTCACTGTTGCCATTTTTTAGGTAAATCTGGAAATAATGATAACATAATGATTAGAAATAATTAATGCGAAGTGCATAATACCATAATACCTAACCAACAAAATTCATGTCTTTGAACAAATTTTCAAATGAGAGCTACAAAATTAGTTTTCAAAATTAGTTCTCTACAAGCTAGCTAGGTTAATCATAGAAATACAATATCCCTACATGTCCAAATAAATAATTGCAAAGTCTGCTCTCGGTTCAAGTTCAAATAACAATAGCTTTTGTTTAGAGTACCTTTCATAAATATTTTTTTAGAATTTGTAATTTAATTTTTTTTAGAATTTTTTTAAAAATTATTTTTGTTTAGAGCACATTTCATAAAATGAAAATTAAGTTTGTCTTATTTAAATGAACTCTGAAAATTATTAGCAATGGTAATTTAGAGCTCTTTCATGTAATAATGTTAGGTTTCACAAAGTGTTGTAAAAGTGATTTTGTAGAATAATTTCAAAGATATACTTGATTTTCTAAAAATGTGTAAAGCTCTTTATGTCGTAGGTTATTCATAAGTCTAAATATATCTCAAGAACGACACAAGATATGAAAAAGCTCTAAATTACCATTCCTAAAATGTTCATTAAAGAGTTCATTAAAATAAGACAAAGTTAATTTTCGTTTCATGGGCACAATGCTAAAATAATTATGTAAGGACCATGTTATTAAGAGGTAACAGATTCTCTTTGATCTCATTGAAATATGTCAACTATAATACTGCATTAAACTTGTTGTAAGAACTCACCAGTGTTGGCAATCACTCTTGTGGGCTTAATATCGGTCTTGCATTTCAGTTTTGTGTCATGGCGTTAGGACTTGTCTTTAGGGTTGTCATGCATGGAGTCTTTAGGATTGACTTGGCACGAGGTCTTGTCTTTAGGACTATCTTGTATGGAGTCTTGTCTCTTGGGTTCTCTTGCCATCTTTTTAGGTAAATCTGAAAACATAATGACAAAATGATTAGAATTAATAATGCCAAATGTATAACATCTACTAAATAAATAAGTTAATTAATTATTATGAGTTAATTAAACACTAATTAAAAAAATAAGTTAATTAAATACTATGGAAATCCTCGAACTATGGAAAGGCGAGAACATTTTGAATCACTGCCATACCCACAAACAAGGATTTGAAAACAAACAAGTTAAACAAACTTTCAGCTTGATATTTGTAACTTGTTAGACTGTTGCTGTAGGGCGATTCTCCCGTCACACACGTGACATTGCTATTCCTTTGGGCTTCAGACTTAGTGTGTGTGACGGGAGAATCGCCCTGTAGAAGTTGTAAATAACTTCGGAAAAATTTGAGCGCCAAGCAAGGATCGAACCTACAACCTTCTGATTGCTAGCGGGATACTCCTGAGCAACCAGGACTCAGGTGGCATAGCAAAGTTACTTTTGATAGTTTTGTACTGGTTTGAGGCTAATGTATTCTTGTTGGATTATAAGTCACATAATATCAATAAGAATAGGGAATTATAAGAAGGTAGACAAAAGTAATTAACTACCTGACAGAATTGTTAATATCGACAAAATAGTTAGCAAAATAGTTAATTTTTCTTTGAGATTTCTATGGGATTGTTTTCTTTGCAGAATTATTCTGCTGCCTTTATTTACAAAGTATATTTTCAAAAGTTAGGCATAATTTCAAATGTTTGTTGAACATTTGTCAGTGTGGCAGTGATTTGAAGATTTGACCCTTTCTATAGTTTGGTGATTTCCACAGTAAGATTTATTAAATTAATACTCTAAAAGGTTGGTGTACTGCTGAAATAATGTGTAGGAGGTTTTGAGAGCCCTTCATCACAGGGTAAAACCAAAAAAAAGTGGCCAATCAAATGCATGGGCGATAAACAAACTAATAATTAATGAGATGCGAAAAGTTAAATCATTTGCTATTTTTACAGTAGATCAGCAAACAGACTGAGGGGGAGGGAGAAATGACAGGTCCAATATTCAAGGGGATTAGGCGATAGTAAAGCAGTAAGAAACAAAAAACTTTAAAGGAATGAAAGTGCATAAGCTAATAATAAAAAAGTTCTAAGCAAACTAAAATAACAAAAACTTGTAGGAAATTAAATAAAAGAAAAACGTTTGTTAAGACCAAGAGGATGTGTGGTGCCAAGTTTAAAAATGAGACGCTTCTCTTGCCGTTTGCGGTTATCATTACCAACTGAGACAAACGGCAAGAGAAGCGTCTCATTTTTAAACTTGGTACCACACATCCTCTTGGTCTTAACGAACGTTTTTCTTTTATTTAATTTCCTACAAGTTTTTTGTTATTTTAGTTTGCTTAGAACTTTTTTATTGTTAGCTTATGCACTCTCATTCCTTTCAAGATTTTTGTTTCTTACTGCTTTACTATCGCCTAATCCCCTTTAATATTGAACCTGTCATTTCTCGCCCCCCCCCCCCCTCAGTTTGTTTGCTGATCTACTGTAAAAATAGCAAATGATTTAACTTTTCGCATCTCATTAATTATTAGTTTGTTTATCTCCCGTGCATTTGATTGGCCACTTCCTACTTGTGACACCCTTTTGGCATATACAAGCCCTATTTATTTTATTTCATCTCAACTTACTCTGATGAAGGGTTCCGCTCGAAACGTCAGTATTTCGTCACTAAAAATCTTGGCAGTTTACCACCTTTTAACTTTGCTATATATCAAAAACACTGTCTATGCAGCACTACTTTTTTACTACATAAGATTTAATAGTTTGATTTCAATATGACATCAAAATATCAAGGTTTAAATTTTAACTAAATGTATTTATTATAACAGAATTTAGTTATTTTTAATTAAGAAAATTTATTGCTTTTAACATAATTTATTGCTTAAAATCTTTTATAATTTTTTAAAATTAAATTTTTGAAATTTAAATTTTAAATCTTTTAAATTTTTTATTTATTTTAACAGAATTTATTTAATTGAACAGAATTTATTTTATTTAACTGCATAATAATGTTTTTAAACTAATAATAAATAAATGAAGCAAGGTTAACAGATCATTGCAAGAAGAACATGAATAATTAATTAGCTCAGACAAAATGTCGCAAATTAGTCTGGGCGAAATTTGGAATTTCATAAAATTTTGCTTAAAAATAAAAAGAAGGTTCAAATGTTTTCCAATTGAGATAATTTACTTACAGATTAGTTGAGATATTATATCGATGTCTTCTATTGGCAGTAAAATCATGATTTTTTTATGTTTGAAATCTTTGAGGATTCGGCCGGCCATCTTTGTCGTCCGCACATGGTCTCTTCATAAAGCCATTTTTTTACAAGTCTTTCATCGAATTTCTTCAAAACTTCAGTTTCGGCATTCTGGACGTCTTAGGTTCCTTTTAAGAGTTTTTCGGACGTCCTAGGTTCCTTTTATAGCCATTATTTCCCATCCAAATTACAGTTATGGGATTCGAAGCTTCTCCAAAATGGCGTCTCCTTCGAGTTTGGTGACCACCCGCCCCACCCAGTTTCCCCTCGTGACCTCACCGCGCGTGACTATGTCTATAGTACTCTATAAAATCCGATAAAAGTCTTTAAACGCTGCATTTCCTGCACATTTTTACTGTAATGTTGTCTTGTTAATCACTGCTTGTCATATAATGTTCAGTATCTTTTAAAAACCGTTTATTTTAGTGATTTTAGTTTAATTTTTTTTTGTTTAATTTTATTCTTAAAAGGGGAAATTAGCAATTTGCCAAGAGTCTTCATCGCAAGTTTCGGTGGCGGATGCGGTAAAGCGTGTGACTGCATGATCACACCAGTGGTTCGAGTGTCTGTGGAAGCAATGAAGAAATGTTGGTACAGAAAAGGCAGAAGGATGGCAGAAGGATGGCAAAAGAAATGAAGAATAGAAAGAAAGATGTTATAGTCTGTTATAATTGACAATATAAATTTTTAATATTTTTCAAGGATAATAAATATATTTACAATATTATTTGTTTGGATTAGAAGTTCCATATGCTGGAGCTTCTCTCCTCGGCACTTACTATAGCTACAGGACTTGTGTGCATTTATAAATGCAACCTGTGGCTATTCAGCGCTGTTGGTACTAAACTAGCTACGTAATGCATTTATGAAACACATTTAATAACTGTCAGTACATATGAACCCGATTTCAGTCGGTAATCACCCCTTATTAAAGAGATGTTCTCGTGCTAAATATTGTGGGATTCTTTCAACTAATTACCATATTCAATTTTTATTACGTACGACGTTTTTATTAAGACATTGAACCTGATTATTTATCTGCAGTATAGTTCCGCTTTTTTATTTTGTTTGAAGATTGATGTAGCTCTACATACTGGAGCTTTCTTCCTCAGCACTTATAAAGACAACCATGTCGCTATTCAGTGCCGTACACTAAAGAACTATAGCTATGTTAAAGAGAAGTCCTCGTGTTAAATATTGTGGGATTCTTCAAAAAATTATAATATTCAAGTTTTTTGTGTTATATAACGGCGCTCACTTTAGCGGAAATATTCCATTTATTTTTATTTATTCTTTAGGCTTTAGTATCTCATCTAAAGCTGTCACTATGACTCAATAAGACGTGTAGTTTTAGCGAAGTGTTTGATAACATCCTTATGTTATCAAAAGAACTCGTTTGTAAAGAGAGTTATCCTTGATAATTATTGTGGGACACTTCTGGGTAAACTTCTCTTTGTAAAATATATTTCATTTTTACCAAATTAACTGGTAATAAAGTTAACCGCAATGGCACAACGTTATTCCATCATGGGTCACAAGAGTGCAACGCTGTTTTATTTCTTGTCAAGATGTCCAACTTAACCTTATTGTGGGACGGCAAAAACAACAAGGTTTGACACAACCAAACTCCAATACCAAACTCTAAATAAACACTCATTCACGGCCCTTTCTCAACTATCTCCAACACCTTCACTCATGCATTCACGGCTCTTTTTCAACAACCTCCAACACCTTCACTCGAAATAAACGCTCATTCACGGTACTTTATCAACTACCTCCAACACCTTCACTCAACTATCCCTGCCATAATATATTATACTTCAGTATACATTACGACTACTAGCCAAGCCATAATATTGTTACGAGACGTTAAGTTTCTCTGCTGCGCGAAGCTCTCGTAACCGAGCGTAATCTTTTTATATACTGAACCGCTGCGACGGTTATAAACCACGATTCCAACAAATGTTACTTCTTTAAACTTTATTGAAGACTACAAGTGAATCTGCAGACGTTAGTCTACAACGAACACGATGACTGACTAACGACAATACCTTACTTGAACAAAGACAAGCTGAGCAGCTCCATAGCTATGGTAACAAAAATTATGCAAGACAAACTGACAAACTACAGACATGTCCATAACAATAATATCATAACAAGTTAATGATATTCCCTGAATCATAATATATTATACTACAACACATCACGGCTACTAGCCGAGCCATAATATATTATACTACAGTACATTGCACGGCTATTAGCCGAGTCATAATATATTATACTACAACACATCACGGCTATTAGCCGAGCCATAATATATTATACTACAACACATCACGGCTATTAGCCGAGTCATAATATATTATACTACAACACATAACAGCTATTAGCCCAGCCATAATATATTATACTACAGCACATCACGGCTATTAGCCGAGTCATAATATATTATACTACAACACATCACGGCTACTATCCCAGTCATAATATATTACTACAACACATCACGGCTATTAGCCGAGTCATAATATATTATGCTACAGCACATCACGGCTACTATCCGAGTCATAATATATTATACTACAGCACATCACGGCTACTAACCAAGCCATAATATATTATACTACAGTACATCACGGCTACTATCCGAGTCATAATATATTATACTACAGTACATCACGGCTACTATCCGAGTCATAATATATTATACTACAGCACATCACGGCTACTATCCGAGTCATAATATATTATACTACAGCACATCAAGGCTTACATCACGGCTACTATCCGAGTCATAATATATTATACTATACATTACGGCTACTATCCGAGCCATAATATATTATAGTACAGCACATCACGGCTATTATCCCAGCTATAATATATTATACTACAGTACATCACGGCTACTATCCGAGTCATAATATATTATACTACAACACATCACGGCTACTATATCCGAGCCATAATATATTATACTACAATACATTACGGCTACTATCCGAGTCATAATACATTATATTACAGTACATCACGGCTACTATCCGAGTCATAATACATTATATTACAGTTGCATCACGGCTACTATCCGAGTCATAATATATTATACAACAGCACATCACGGCTACTATCCCAGCTATAATATATTGTACTACAGTACATCATGGCTACTATCCGAGTCATAATACATTATATTACAGTTGCATCACGGCTACTATCCGAGTCATAATATATTATACAACAGCACATCACGGCTACTATCCCAGCTATAATATATTGTACTACAGTACATCATGGCTACTATCCGAGTCATAATACATTATATTACAGTTGCATCACGGCTACTATCCGAGTCATAATATATTATACAACAGCACATCACGGCTACTATCCCAGCTATAATATATTATACTACAGTACATCACGGCTACTATCCGAGTCATAATATATTATACTACAGTACATCACGGCTACTATCCGAGTCATAATATATTATACCACAGTACATCACGGCTACTATCCGAGTCATAATATATTATAGTATAATAAAAGCCGACAAAAGTCTTTAAACGCTGTATTTCCTGCACATTTTTGCTGTAATGTTGTCTTGTTAATCACTGCTTGTCATATAATGTACAATATCTCTTAAAAACCGTTTATTTTAGTGATTTTAGTTTAATTTTTTTTTAATTAATTTTATTATTAAAAGGAAATTAGCAATTTGCCGGGAGTCTTCATCGCAAGCTTCGGTGGCGGAAGCGGTAAGGCGTGTGACTGCGAGATCATGGAACAAGTAGAGACACACAAGGAAGAAGTAGAAACACAGAAAAGGAAGAAGTAGAGACATAGAAAAGGCATAAGGATGGCAAAAGAAATGAAGAAAGAAAGATGTTATAATTGACAATATAAATTTTTAATATTTTTTCAAGGATAATAAATATATTTACAGTATTATTTGTTTGGATTAGAAGTTCCATATGCTGGACCTTCTCTCCTCGGCACTTACTATAGCTACATGACTTGTGTGCATTTATAAATGCAACCTGTGGCTATTCAGCGCTGTGGTACTAAACTAGCTACGTAATGCATTTATGAAACACATTTAATAGCTGTCCGTACTATGAGCCGATTTCAGTCTGTAATGACCCCTTATTAAAGAGATGTACTCGTGCTAAATATTGTGGGATTCTTCGTACGTTTTTATTAAGACATTAAACCTGATTATTTATCTGCAGTAGTTCCGCTTTTTTATTTTGTTTAAAGATTGATGTAGCTCTACATACTGGAGCTTTCTTCCTTAGCGCTTACTATAGCTACGTGTGGTGTGCATTTGTCGCTATTCAGTGCCGTATTCTAAAGTACTATAGCTACGTTATAGAGAAGTCCTCGTGTTAAATATTGTGGGATTCTTTTAAAAATTTTAATATTCAAGTTTTTTCTGTTATATAACGGCGCTCACTTTAGCGGAAATATTCCATTTATTTTTATTTATTTTTAGGCTTTAGTATTTCATCTAAAGCTGTCACTATGACTCAATAAGACGTGTAGTCTTAGCGAAGTGTTTGATAACATACATCCTTATGTTATCAAAAGAACTCGTTTGTAAAGAGAGTTATCCTTGATAATTATTGTGGGACACTTCTGGGTAAACTTCTCTTTGTAAAATATTTTTCATTTTTACCAAATTAACTGGTAATAAAGTTAACTGCAATGGCACAACGTTATTCCATCATGGGTCACAAGAATGCAACGCTGTTTTATTTCTTGTCAAGATGTCCAACTTAATCTTATTGTGGGAAACCTCACATACCAAACTCTAAATAAGCACTCATTCACGGCCCTTTCTCAACGATCTCCAACACCTTCACGCATGCATTCACGGCTCTTTTTCAACAACCTCCAACACCTTCACTCGAAATAAACGCTCATTCACGGTACTTTATCAACTACCTCCAACACCTTCACTCAACTATCCCTGCCATAATATATTATACTTCAGTATACATTACGACTACTAGCCAAGCCATAATATTGTTACGAGACATTAAGTTTCTCTGCTGCGCGAAGCTCTCGTAACCGAGCGTAATATTTTTATATACTGAACCGCTGCGACGGTTATAAACCACGATTCCAACAAATGTTACTTCTTTAAACTTTATTGAAGACTACAAGTGAATCTGCAGACGTTAGTCTACAACGAACACGATGACTGACTAACGACAATACCTTACTTGGACAAAGACAAGCTGAGCAGCTCCATAGCTATATAATCCAACTGACTAAAAGAACGTGCAGGTAACAAAAATTATGCAAGACAAACTGACAAACTACAGACATGTCCATAACAATAATATCATAACAAGTTAATGATATTCCCTGAATCATAATATATTATACTACAGTACATCACGGCTACTAGCCGAGTCATAATATATTATACTACAACACATTACGGCTATTAGCCGAGCAATAATATATTATACTACAACACATCACGGCTACTATCCGAGTCATAATATATTACTACAACGTAACACATCACGGCTATTAGCCCAGCCATAATATATTATACTACAGCTACATCACGGCTATTAGCCGAGTCATAATATATTATACTACAACACATCACGGCTACTATCCGAGTCATAATATATTACTACAACACATCACGGCTATTAGCCGAGTCATAATGCGAGTCATAATATATTACTACAACACATCACGGCTACTATCCGAGTCATAATACATTATACATTATATTACAGTACATCACGGCTACTATATCCGAGTCATAATATATTATACTACAGCACATCACGGCTACTATCCCAGCTATAATATATTGTACTACAGTACATCACGGCTACTATCCGAGTCATAATACATTATATTACAGTACATCACGGCTACTATCCGAGTCATAATATATTATCACGGCTACTATCCGAGTCATAATATATTATACTACAGCACATCACGGCTACTATCCGAGTCATAATATATTATACTACAGTACATCACGGCTACTATCCGAGTCATAATATATTATACTACAGTACATCACGGCTACTATCCGAGTCATACTATATTATACTACAGTACATCACGGCTACTATCCGAGTCATAATATATTACTACAGTACATCACGGCTACTATCCGAGTCATAATATATTATAATACAGTACATCACGGCTACTATCCGAGTCATAATATATTATACTACAGTACATCACGGCTACTATCCGAGTCATAATATATTATATTACAGTACATCACGGCTACTATCCGAGTCATAATATATTATACTACAGTACATCACGGCTACTATCCGAGTCATAATATATTATACGACAGATATCACGGCAACTATCCGAGTCATAATATATTATAGTATAATAAAAGCCGACAATAGTCTTTAAACGCTGTATTTCCTGCACATTTTTGCTGTAATGTTGTCTTGTTAATCACTGCTTGTCATATAATGTACAATATAGTTTAATTTTTTTTTAATTAATTTTATTATTAAAAGGAAATTAGCAATTTGCCGGGAGTCTTCATCGCAAGCTTCGGTGGCGGAAGCGGTAAGGCGTGTGACTGCGAGATCATGGAACAAGTAGAGACACACAAGGAAGAAGTAGAAACACAGAAAAGGAAGAAGTAGAGACATAGAAAAGGCATAAGGATGGCAAAAGAAATGAAGAAAGAAAGATGTTATAATTGACAATATAAATTTTTAATATTTTTTCAAGGATAATAAATATATTTACAGTATTATTTGTTTGGATTAGAAGTTCCATATGCTGGAGCTTCTCTCCTCTGTACTTACAATAGCTACATGACTTGTGTGCATTTATAAATGCAACCTGTGGCTATTCAGCGCTGTGGTACTAAACTAGCTACGTAATGCATTTATGAAACACATTTGATAGCTGTCCGTACTATGAGCCGATTTCAGTCGGTAATGACCCCTTATTAAAGAGATGTGCTTGTGCTAAATATTGTGGGATTCTTTCAACTAAATTACCATATTCAATTTTTATTACGTACGACGTTTTTATTAAGACATTAAACCTGATTATTTATCTGCAGTAGTTCCGCTTTTTTATTTTGTTTAAAGATTGATGTAGCTCTACATACTGGAGCTTTCTTCCTCAGCGCTTACTATAGCTACGTGATTCAGTGCCGTATACTAAAATACTATAGCTACGTTATAGAGAAGTCCTCGTGTTAAATATTGTGGGATTCTTTTAAAAATTTTAATATTCAAGTTTTTCTGTTATATAACGGCGCTCACTTTAGCGGAAATAATCCATTTATTTTTATTTATTTTTAGGCTTTAGTATTTCATCTAAAGCTGTCACTATGACTCAATAAGACGTGTAGTCTTAGCGAAGTGTTTGATAACATACATCCTTATGTTATCAAAAGAACTCGTTTGTAAAGAGAGTTATCCTTGATAATTATTGTGGGACACTTCTGGGTAAACTTCTCTTTGTAAAATATTTTTCATTTTTACCAAATTAACTGGTAATAAAGTTAACTGCAATGGCACAACGTTATTCCATCATGGGTCACAAGAATGCAACGCTGTTTTATTTCTTGTCAAGATGTCCAACTTAATCTTATTGTGGGAAACCTCCAATACCAAACTCTAAATAAGCACTCATTCACGGCCCTTTCTCAACGATCTCCAACACCTTCACGCATGCATTCACGGCTCTTTTTCAACAACCTCCAACACCTTCACTCGAAATAAACGCTCATTCACGGTACTTTATCAACTACCTCCAACACCTTCACTCAACTATCCCTGCCATAATATATTATACTTCAGTATACATTACGACTACTAGCCAAGCCATAATATTTTTACGAGACGTTAAGTTTCTCTGCTGCGCGGAGCTCTCGTAACCGAGCGTAATATTTTTATATACTGAACCGCTGCGACGGTTATAAACCACGATTCCAACAAATGTTACTTCTTTAAACTTTATTGAAGACTACAAGTGAAGCTACAGACGTTAGTCTACAACGAACACGATGACTGACTAACGACAATACCTTACTTGGACAAAGACAAGCTGAGCAGCTCCATAGCTATATAATCCAACTGACTAAAAGAACGTGCAGGTAACAAAAATTATGCAAGACAAACTGACAAACTACAGACATGTCCATAACAATAATATCATAACAAGTTAATAATGATATTCCCTGAATCATAATATATTATACTACAGTACATCACGGCTACTAGCCGAGTCATAATATATTATACTACAACACATTACGGCTATTAGCCGAGCAATAATATATTATACTACAACACATCACGGCTATTAGCCGAGTCATAATATATTATACTACAACACATCACGGCTACTATCCGAGTCATAATATATTACTACAACACATCACGGCTATTAGCCGAGTCATAATATATTACTACAACACATCACGGCTATTAGCCCAGCCATAATATATTATACTACAGCACATCACGGCTATTAGCCGAGTCATAATATATTATACTACAACACATCACGGCTACTATCCGAGTCATAATATATTACTACAACACATCACGGCTATTAGCCGAGTCATAATATATTATGCTACAGCACATCACGGCTATTATCCCAGCTATAATATATTATACTACAGTACATCACGGCTACTATCCGAGTCATAATATATTATACTACAGTACATCACGGCTACTATCCGAGTCATAATAAATTATACTACAGTACATCACGGCTACTATCCGAGTCATAATATATTATACTACAGTACATCACGGCTACTATCCGAGTCATAATATATTATACTACAGTACATCACGGCTACTATCCGAGTCATAATATATTATACTACAGTACATCACGGCTACTATCCGAGTCATAATATATTATACTACGTACAGCACATCACGGCTACTATCCGAGTCATAATATATTATACTACAGTACATCACGGCTACTATCCGAGTCATAATATATTATACTACAGTACATCACGGCTACTATCCGAGTCATAATATATTATACTACAGTACATCACTGCTACTATCCGAGTCATAATATATTATACTACAGTACATCACGGCTACTATCCGAGTCATAATATATTATACTACAGTACATCACGGCTACTATCCGAGTCATAATATATTATACTACAGTACATCACGGCTACTATCCGAGTCATAATATATTATACTACAGCACATCACGGCTACTATCCGAGTCATAATATATTATACTACAGTACATATTCACCTCTTCCTCTTATCCAGTGAAGGGCTGTACGGTGCTATGTAGCCAGCAATAGGATTTGAAAACTGGGAGGTTTTATAATGCTTCTTTGACGTTGTGCAACAGGTTGGCAGACATGTGTCCTGACACCAACCCCAGTCTCGCGATGGTCAATCCTTTCTTTGATAATCGTGACTTGGCAGCGACCAGACCTTCTGACCTTGAGAGCTTCCTGATGGCTGGTGAACCACAGCGTAAACTGCTGAATATACTCCTCTCGTACTCGCATCTTCGAAGGCATGTTAGTCGATGGCTTCTATTTTCTCTTGAAATATTGCGTCATTCGGCAAGCTTTCTTCCCAACGATTCCATTTCGTCACCACTAGTTCCTTGGCAGTTGTTTATCCCAAGCGACAAGCGACGCCGATTTCGCAAGCCTCTCGATAAAGAGTTTTTCCCGTCAACGTTATTGGTGACTCCAATCCTACTGCGTCAAGAAAGGCCTGTTTGTTGCAACAGTTGAGTCTATTCTTCTTTATTGGTTCTGAAACATGGAAACTTTCTCACAGTGAAACCGGAGAAGAGACTCTCGCATGTTGAGAATGGTGTTGAATGTCAGTTGGCGAGACCATATTACGAACAAGGTGTTATATGGAGATCTACACAGTGTTACACAGAAGATTAGGACCCGCAGGCTTAAGCTAGCTGGCCACTGTTTGAGGAACAACAATCTCGCGGTGAGTGACCTTATTCTTTGGGAACCGGCACATGGTGAGGCAACGCGTGGTGGTCAACGACTTACATATGAGGGATACCGGTCTCGAAGATACAAACGAGATCAACAGTTTCATGCAGGATAAAAGAGTTTGGTGTGTTATGGTCCGAGGAGACTCGATATGATGATGATGATGAATGTGAATCTTCCACTTCGAGGGCTGCTACATTCGAATGCCATTTATGGAGTTCAAAATCTGCTTCGTTGAAGATGACTTGGGCAGACTCAAGTGTTTAGCTAATTACTCTACTGTTTCTCCGCCAGCAATGAAATCATCAACGTACATTATTTTATTTCTTCGACTTCTTCTGTATATTTAGACTCGCAGTTTTTGAGATGCTCATCTAGTACTCCTCCCAGCAAAAATGTCGATGGCGCTAGTCCAAAGAGTGCAGGAGTAAATCTCAAGGTTTCAACTTCTTTGGTCTTGAGGTCTTTTAACCAATGGAACAACATCACGTCCCTGTCGTCTTCATGAATAGGCTTGTTTCATGTCTCCGGTAATGGCCACAGGGTAAAATCGATTGCGAACGAGAACGTTCCATTGACGATTTTGTAGCGGAGGTCCAGTCTCCAAACAGTCGTTGAGCGATGGTGACTTCTCATTGGCACGGGCTGATCCATCATCCTACACGATTCGGAGTTTAGTACTTTCCGCTGTTTCTCTTACGACCGGCTTGTGTGGGATATAAAACTCCTTGCCATTTGGTTTGTCTTCAACCTTCTCCACGATTCCTTGCTCCATTTGATCCTGTATGACGTCGTCATATCTTTTCAACATGTCCGGTTGACTCTCGAGTTACTAGACCAGACCCTTGCAGTCGTCTTGTTCGTTCGTTGCCAGTTTCGGGAACTGGGGACGTGTCTGATCCTTTACCAGTGGCGTCCCACTTTCTGCTCGGATTCCTTATCGAATAGAGATGTATGGTGCCTTTTTGGACAATTTTGGCATCCGGACTTGCTTCGGCAATCCGCGGCTCTATGTCTCGGACCTGTACAGTTGAAACACAGTTGCTTCATACTTCGGCATTTCTTCCTTTCTTCGGTGTTGGTTATCTTATCGCAATTGATCGATTTGTAGTCTCTGCTTTCACAGTACACGCACGGTCGTGCTTTCCACTCTTGTTGTCTCGTCTGGTAGGTTCTTCCTTGTCTCAGTCTCTCTGAATCTCTTTCATTTTTCTTCTCGTTGTCTTGTACTTTCGGTGGATTTCTCTCTGTCCACTTGCGCAGCGTCTCAATCAATTGCGGAAATTCCCACTCCTGCCAATCGTCATCTGTGCGAACCAAGTCTCCTTTTATTCCATCGAGCTTGTCTAATGTATTTCTCACATAGCCGTTCACTTCTTTACGCTTTCCCAGTGTCTCTAATGACTGCACCCAATTTACAAGCTTGTCGTAGAATTTATTGTGGAATTAGATCCATGTATGGTTGGTAAGGAGATGATGTTGTTGACATACGCGTTAACGATTTCGCTTGACCTGCCAACTTTTCATCTTCAAAATATTCTTTGCCCTTTCGTAACCTTCTGTGATGAACGAGGAAGCACATAGACGGCGGCTCGAATTTGGGGTTTCAACAGTTCTTTGAGAGTTGAGATACGAAAATTTGGTTACTTTCGGGATATCGATGTTGTCAATCTCCTTCTCAAATTGATTCCAAAATCGAAGCCAATCTGTGTGAGTGTATATATTATACTGCAATAGATTACGGCTATTAGCTGAGCCATAATATACTATAAATAAAGCCTATAAAAGTGTGAATATTTAACTAGCTGGTTTGGTCGAGTGGTTTACCACAAATGCCTATGAGCTGGGGTCTGTACAAATCCTGGGTCAGTATATATGTTTCAACCTCAAAACTTTTTTTTCTTCATTTCCTTTTTATTTCTCTTTCTTATCTATTTCACTCTTTCTTTCATTTTTACCTTTCATTATTTCTTTATTTTTTATTTTTTTTCTATTTCTTTCTTTTTTTCTTTTTCTTTCTTTTTTTCTTTTTGTGGCTCGGAATTTCTTCCGAACTTCGGCGGACACTCGAACCGATAGGTGTTGTGTGACCTCTCAGTCACACGCCTTACCGGTTCGGCCACCGAAGACTTTGATAAAGACTAACGGCTAATTGCTAATTTCCTCCTTTAAGAATAAAATTTAACAAAAGTAAATAAACTAAAATCACAAAAATAAACGGATTTTAAAAGATACTGAACATTATATGACAAAAATGGTTTTATTGCGTTCTACGCCTCCGACAGCAAGACAACATTACACCAAAAATATACAGGAAATGCTTCGTTTAAAGACTTTTGTCGGGTTTTATGTATCGCTCGTCTAGTAGCCGTGATGTGCTTTAATATAATATATTATTACTCGACTAGTAGCCGTAATGTACGGTAGTATAGTATATTATGGCTCAGCTAATAACCGTAATCTATTGCAGTATAATATATTATGGCACGGTTAGTAGCCGTAATGGCCACAGGGTAAAATCGATTGCGAACGTCCAGTCTCCAAGCAGTTGTTGAGGGATGATGACTTCTCATTGGCGCGGGCTGATCCATCATCCTACACGATTCAGAGTTTAGTACTTTCCGCTGTTTCTCTTACGAGCGGCTTGTGTGGGATATAAAACTCCTTGCCATTTGGTTTCTCTTCAACCTTCTCCACGATTCCTTGCTCCATTTGATCCTGTATGACGTCGTCATATCTTTTCAACATGTCCGGTTGAATCTCGAGTTACTAGGCCAGACCTTGCAGTAGTCTTAAACTCCATTGTTCGTTCGTTGCCAGATTTTGGGTGGTTGCCTTTCCAGGGAAGACCTGTCTCATACCAACCTTCGGGGTTTCTCACGAGTTGTTCTTTAAATTCGGCATAGACGCTCGCCTGATTTCCGGTTGGGCTGTCTTTAGTCAATCCTAGAACATCCAATCTACAGAGTTGCTCGTGATCGGCTGTCGACGTTTGAGTTAAAAACATGTTGGTACATTGAAGAACGCAATATATATTTAAAATGTGTTAAGATGGACGAGGTCGACAGAGAGTACAGTTCCAGAAAAGCTGATTCTTGGTGTTAGTGAATACGCCAAAATAAAGACCGGAACAAAACCCCGAGTTGGCGGAAACCCGGGTGAACCTATCGCGGAGCTTACAACAATAACTTGTTGCGGTCACTTTAGTCACTTCGGTGTCCATTTGGAAACCTCCTTCCAGATCTTTGATAGTTATAGATCGTACACCTCGATCATTCGGTCGGTCATTTGCATCATCATCTCGATTCGCTTGTATTCTTTGCGTTGAGGTCGCTTTTTTAGTCGGTCCAGAAGCGCTTATGAAGCATACGAGCTTCCCGCTCCGGTATCTAATAATGCTCGTCATTTTCTACCATCAGCTTCGACGACGACTACGGGGTACGTGACTGATCCTTTACCAGTGGTGACCATGTTCTGCTCGGATTCCTTATCGCAACGTTCTTCCTTGTCTCAGTCTCTCTGAATCTCTTTCATTTTTCTTCTCGTTAACTTGTACTTTCGGTGGATTTCTCTCTGTCCACTTGCGCAACGCCTCAATCAATTGCAGAAATTCCCAGTCCTGCGAATCGTCATCTGTAAGAACCAAGTCTCCTTTTATTCCATCGAGCTTGTCTAATGTATTTCTCACATAGCCGTTCACTTCTTTACATGCTTTCCCAGTGTCTAATGACTGCACGCAATTTACAAGCTTGTCGTATAATTCGTGGACTTCACTGGTGGAATTAGATCCATGTATGGTTGGTAAGGAGATGATGTTGTTGACATACGCGTTAACGATTTCGCTTGGCCTGCCAACTTTTCATCTTCAAAATATTCTTTGCTCTTTCGTAACCTTCTGTGCTGAACGCGGAAGCCCATAGACGGCGGCTCGAATTTGGGGTTTCAACAGTTCCTTTTGAGAGTTGAGATACGAAAATTTGGTTATTTTCGGGATATCGATGTTGTCAATCTCCTTCTCAAATTGATTCCAAAATCGAAGCCAATATGTGTGAGTGTATATATTATACTGCAATAGATTACGGCTATTAGCTGATCCATAATATACTATAACAAAAGCCTATAAAAGAGTGAATATTTAAGTAGCTGGTTTGGTCGAGTGGTTTACCACAAATGCTATGAGCTGGGAGACACAGGTACAAATCCTGGGTCAGTATATATAATGCTTCAACCTCAAAACGAAATTTTTTTTCTTCATTTTCTTTTTATTTCTCTTTCCTATCTGTTTCTCTCTTTCTTTCATTTTTACCTTTCATTATTTCTTTTTTTTATTCTTTTTTTTTTCTTTTTTTTTCTTTTTTTTCTTTTTTTTATTTCTTTTTCTATCTTTTTTTCTTTATTTTGTGGCTCGGAATTTCTTCCGAACTTCGGCGGACACTCGAACCGATAGGTGTTGTGTGACCTCGCAGTCACACGCCTTACCGGTTCGGCCACCGAAGATTTTGATAAAGTCTCACGGCTAATTGCTAATTTCCTCCTTTAAGAATAAAATTTAACAAAAGTAAATAAACTAAAATCACGAAAATAAACGGATTTTAAAAGATACTGAACATTATATGACAATCAGATATTAACAACTAACAAGACAACACTACACTAAAAATATACAGGAAATGCAGCGTTTAAAGACTTTTGTCGGGCTTTATTGTAGTATAATATAATATCGCTCGGCTAGTAGCCCTGATGTGCTTTAGTATAATATATTATTACTCGACTAGTATAGCCGTAATGTACGGTAGTATAGTATATTATGGCTCAGTTAATAGCCGTAATCTATTGCAGTATAATATATTATGGCTCGGTTAGTAGCCGTAATGGCCACAGGGTAAAATCGATTGCGAACGACTTCCATTGACGATTTTGTAGCGGAGGTCCAAACAGTCGTTGTGGGATGGTGACTTCTCATTGGCGCGGGCTGATCGATCATCCTACACGATTCGGAGTTTAGTACTTTCCGCTGTTTCTCTTACGAGCGGCTTGTGTGGGATATAAAACTCCTTGCCATTTGGTTTGTCTTCAACCTTCTCCACGATTCCTTGCTCCATTTGATCCTGTATGACGTCGTCATATCTTTTCAACATGTCCGGTTGACTCTCGAGTAACTATAGAGCAGACCCTTGCAGTCGTCTTAAACTTCCTTGTTCGTTCGTTGCCAGTCTTGGGTACGGGGTACGTGACTGATCCTTTACCAGTGGTAGAGATGTATGGTGCCTTTTTGACAATTTTGGCATCCGGACTTGCTTCGGCAATCCGCGACTCTGTGTCTCGCCGGACCTGTACAGTTGAAACACAGTTGCTTCATGCTTCGGCATTTCTTCCTTTCTTCGGTGTTGGTTATCTCATCGCAATTGGTCGATTTGTGGTCTCTGCTAATTTCACAGTACACGCACGGTCGTGCTTTCCACTCTTGTTGTCTCGTCTGGTATAGGTTCTTCCTTGTCTCAGTCTCTCTGAATCTCTTTCATTTTTCTTCTCGGTTGTCTTGTATACTTTCGGTGGATTTCTCTCTGTCCACTTGCGCAAACAATTGCGGAAATCCCCACTCCTGCCAATCGTCATCTGTGCGAACCAAGTCTCCTTTTATTCCATCGAGCTTGTCTGACTAATGTATTTCTCACATAGCCGTTCACTTCTTTACGCTTTCCCAATTTCTCTAATGAATGTTACAAGCTTGTCGTAGAATTCGTGGACTTCACTGGTGGAATTAGATCCATGATGTATGGTTGGCAAGGAGATGATGTTGTTGACATACGCATTGACGATTTCGCTTGGCCTGCCAACTTTTCATCTTCAAAGTATTCTTTGCCATTTCGTAACCCTCTGTGCTGAACCGCGGAAGCCCATAGACGGCGGCTCGAATTTGGGGTTTCAACAGTTCCTGCATGAGAGTTGAGATACGAAAATTTGGTTACTTTCGGGATATCGATTGTCAATCTCCTTCTCAAATTGATTCCAAAATCGAAGCCAATCTGTGTGAGTGCCTTCGTGATAATTGCATTTCTTCTTCGAAACGTTGTTTTCGTATTTGAGTTGCTAACTTTTCCTTTTCCTGTTATGAAATAGAACGAGGCAAAAATATATAGTTTCATTCAATAGCGATATGTTTGAATTCTATAGCATCTATAGGTTCTATAACAACTATATAGGTTTTATAGCAGCTATAGGTTCTATAGCATCTATAGGTTTTATGTCATCTATAGGTTAATCTATAACATGCATCTATAAGTTCTATAGCATCTATAGGTTCTATAGCATCTATAGCTTATAATATACTGTAGTTATAAACACATATAGACACACCTCTATATTTGAGGACATGCATACATAGAGAAAGAGCAAATCCGTTTATCGTTTCTTCTATACAAACCATATCTGCTTCGATCGTCTGGTTACACTAACCTATGTCGTCGAGTTCTTCGCCCTTCTGGATCCTCAGTTCGGTTAGTTTCACTTTCAGTTCCGTGAACTTCATCTATTTTGAATTGTAGTACGTTGCGCAGCCTATCCATCGAAGGTAGACGGTTTTCCTTTTCTGTATTTGGTGCGTCTTCTTGTGTAAAGCGTAACAGCTTTATCTTGGTTTCGAGTGTCTTCGATATTCCTTCGAACGTCTCCATCGCTGTTTCTGTTTTGTTTCTCTGCTTGTGATCGTTGTTCTCGATCCCTAATAAACCTAATTTCCAACAGAGCCATAATATATTATACTATAGCCGAGTGATAATATTGTTACGAGACGTTAAGTTTCTCTGCTGCGCAAGGCTCTCGTAGCTGAGCAGAATCTTTTTATATACTGAACCGCTGGGACGGTTATAAACCACGATTTCAAGAAATATTACTTCTTTAAACTTTATTGAAGACTACAAGTGAAGTTGGAACTGAGAAGTACGGGATCCTGACTCTACTAACGACAATACCTTACTTAGAACAAAGACAAGAGCAACTGCATAGCTATATAATCCAACTGATCAAAACAACGTACAAGGTAACATCATTCACAACGTTTACATACGATCGGCATAATAATTAAACTTTAAATTCTGCAAGAGAAAATCTGACAAACTACAGCTGTCCATAACAAGATATACTAGTCTACAGCTACTAGCAGATCCATAATATATTATATACTACAGCACGTCACGGCTACTAACCGAGCAATAATATATCATATACAGCACCGCTATTATAGTCGAATCATATATTATACTACAGTACACTAGTCGAGCCATAATACTTACACGTCGGATACTGGCCGTGCCATAATATATTATACTACAGCATACCACAGCTACTAGCCAAGTCATAATATATATAATACTGTAACAGCACATCATGCCTACTGGCCGAGTGATAATATATTATGGCTCGGAAAGTAGCTGTGATCATGTGATGTAGTATAATATATTATGGCTTGGTTAGTAGCCGTATTGTACGGTTGTATACACGGCTACTAGCCGCGTGATAATATATTATACTGCAATAGATTACGGCTATTAACTGAGCCATAATATACTATACTACCGTACATTACGGCTGCTAGTCGAGTAATAATATATTATACTAAAGCACATTACGGCTACTAGCGCCAAGCGATATATTATACAATAAATAAATAAATAAAGCCCGACAAAAGTCTTTAAACGCTGCATTTCCTGTATATTTTTAGTGTAATGTTGTCTTGTTAATATCTGATTGTCATATAATGTTCAGTATCTTTTAAAA
>JAYKKM010000478.1:4250000-4265000 GCA_035772405.1 Chrysogorgia sp. JL179-B06 | reverse complement strand
TGTGCATGTTATTAGACTTTCCTTTCCGCGAAGCGCGAGAATATAATACGAGCGACCAAAGTGGAAATACTGACTATTATATCCTAAGATATCCATTCCATACTGAATTGCTTTCTCCGACGCCATTTTGATTTCATTCTGTTCTAACCAGGCGTTCTCATTGTCTGATATAATTTATTCGCCGCGACTGAAAAACCCGTCGGTAAATTTGGCGCGAAGCAGAGATGAAAAGTCCTTAGTCCTGCCAGTAAAAAAGGAGCTGAGGAGTTTTAGAAAGTCTAGTATATTATCAACCTCGTTCCCAGGGCATTTTGCCTCCACGGTGGAAGGTCGGCAAAAATGGCCCTGTGATCGGCTGGTCACATGACACCCAGAATTTCTGGGTGTTTAGATATGATAATTTTTGTGGTCTTTGTTCCATATCCTTTGTCTATACTTTGTTGACCTGAATAATTGATAAATATTCAATGCTCTTCAGAGTTGTTCATGTCAGCATTCGTCGGCATAAAAGCAGCTAACAAGCTTAATAATCCACCATACATCCATGGTTATCTCTTACAAAAGGTATGAAGAAGCATATATCCAATTTAGCGAAAGCTATCACTTCTAATTTGCTGTAAAATTTGAAGACAGCATTCAGATTTAGATGAATAAATTATACTCGGCTGAATTAATTGCGTTTTATGACAAGCCAATCGCATTATAGAATGGACCAGCCGATGGCCAGCAACAGAAAGACTCGTCGTCTATGCGTGCCTGCCGGGGAAACCGCCGCTTGTCCCCGGCAACACAACGATGGACCGTGTGCTGTCAGCAAGTTGGGGGAATTTGTACGCGAGCGACTGTGCACGAGGCAGTGAAATTATCTTCTTTTTGAGTAAAGTCAACAATATATTGAAAGGGAATCATGAGCTCAATTAAAAATATCAAAAAATAGCGGCAGAATTTTCCCCTGGGGGGAGGGTGGGGGGTTATATTCACTTATATTCTGGACGCGGAATACAGCGAGGCGGAATAACCCCCTCCCCCCAAACAACCATCTGCTGGCTGCCGCATTGCCACCCTTGACGACGGCAATATTGATTGTTCACAACTGAGCGCTGCAAATGTGCCGCGGTAACCATAACCCGGCCTTAGGTTTCAGCCTGTAGACGAAGGGCTATAATACTCTCTGTCTCTACACATGCACTATTACGACAGTTCACAATATTTTGGGTAAATAGTAAATTGTTTGCTACTCGAGCTTTAACGAAAACTCGTAAAGATGTTTCGGAGACCCAGACGGGAATCGAAGCTGCCAACCTTCTGATCTCCGGTTAGACGCTCTCGGCTCTTAATACCATTGAGCTACGAGAACTCAGATGGCAGCCAGCGAACGCTATAGTTTCTGTGTTTGCCTTAAAGCTTGAGTAGCAAACAATATACCGACCAGCTGGGACTGGCTTGGCTTGCCCGCTTTGGCTGGATTTTGATAATGTAAACCCTCTTCATAAGTGATTCTTCCCCCACTTTGGCCAGCCTAGGCCACCAAAACCATGCCGGTATTATGTAGTTGGCCTTGGCCTGGCGTCGACCCTGGCCAACGGGTTTTAGGCTAGGCCCAGGCGCCCAGCTCAGGTTTAGTTTTTAGTTTAGTTATTTATCACTCTTTACTGAATACCCCAACAGGCTAGGAGCCCAATTCATAGGGGTTCCGAGGGCCTACGATTTAAGGTCGTTATCCGAGAAGACCCGAAAGTCTTACCATTTGCTGATATTATTGCAAAGGCAGCACTTTCTCCTCGATTATTTTCACGAGTGGAGGTTCGACCCAGGATATGAACCTGTGTCTCCCAGCTCATAGACACGTGTGATAACAACTAGACTACAACAGCTGGTAGGCATCTACTGTGAACGCAGACGGTTAGGCAGGGGCGTAGGAAGCTTTCTAAACTTGGGGGGGCCCGACCAAAGCAAAATTTTCGTTGTACCTGTCAGTGGCGAAGCTAGTCCCAAATGGGGCGTGAGGCTTTTTAGGAGGCTCCGGGGGTATGTCCCCCGAAAAATTTTGAAATCTAGATTCCCGCAAATGGCATTTCCTGCATTCTGAGCGGTGATTTTTCAGCTCAGAAGTTTATGAAATTTCATATTTTGGACTGTGGTGGGCCCCAAGTAGGCCCCAAAACGATTATTGGGGGGGCCGAAAGCTATTCCGGCCCCCCCTTTTATAATATTGGGGGGGCCGCGGCCCCCCCGGCCCCCCTGCTTCCTACGCCCCTGGTTAGGATTAGGGTAAGGTTTATGGTTATGGCTATGTTTTGAATTCGGGATTCATATATAAACGTCAGCCAATCTTTCGGAGCTTTCGCGAAAAGACAAAGGGCCTTTACTCGCAATATATCAGATCTCCTATAGTATTAGTATGCATGTATATATACACTAATAGTACTTGGTAGTATACTAAACCTATTAGAGCGGTTCCCATTCGTATTTCTAGTATCTACATTGTCTAAGCTACACGTTTACTAACACATTTGGACATCATCCCTCTGGTAATACACACATTTCGCAGCCGGCTGGCTCCAGCTACGATCTTAGCATAACAATATCCGTATACAACAAAGACAGTTGCGGACGTGTGTATAATTATTTTGTTGTTTTGTTGGATTCGTCGGCTTTGATACTTCATAATTAACGGCTTTTTCAACAAGCTATGGTGATTTCAGTGAGCAAGATACATAAAACCTTGAATGAACAGACTCCGGCGCACATGAATCTCACAGACTAATGTATGCAAGGGATCTCACTCTCAAACCATCTAACTATAATAGGCGAGTCAGTACGTCAGACTTGAACACATTTTGAATTAGTTATAGTATAAGCTCCGCCCAGTCACGTAGCAAAGTCTTGTAAAACATCGTGTAGAGGCAACGGTATAGAGCTAGCTGTCCCTCTGGTTCTTTGGATAACCCATGTAAACCGAAATAATACACGTTTTAACTGACAGAATACAGCAAATCTAGAGTGGCAAAAAAACGGTTTGTATATACATATATATCTTGTTATTTTCAGTGATGTTATATTGTATACATTGTAGAGGTGAAGGTCGCGTCCATGCAGCAATACTGGCTGACCGGCATATAGATATAATACATTCGGTGGAATTGATTTATTTGCTACATGTGTCTAATGTACGAGTCTATATCTTGTATTTTTGTTACGTCTGTATTTTGTTCCACCATGGGTTACATTTATGAGAATCTCGAGTCGTCCCACGGACGTTTACGGTTTACGTCGTCTGATAAGAGGCTGATATATCAGTGACTCGTGTGCAAATATTAAATAAAAATTTTAACAGCATATAGTCGTTTTTACTGGATTCCTGAAGTTAACGTATGGAATTCCATGCTGTATATTAACAGCGTAGAAATGCACCGAATTTAGTTTCACTGATAAAAAATATGCTTATGTTATATGGTACATTCAGATAAACACAACAGTGCATTTGAAACTTGATAAGGGCTAGCACGTTGTCAACGCGCAGATTAGGCGAAATTCTTTCGCAATGCAAGTCACGTCTCGTAACACGGTCACTTCTAGCGCGCAAAATATCAACACTAAAAATATATATTTACAGTTTATGTGTTGAAACGCTGCAAAGGAATAATTTTGCGGCATTCGGCGAGCCTCAACCTTCAAATTCCGCAATGCGGTTATGCAAGCCTCGCACAGGAACACGCATATCGATTACGGATTTGGCAAACGGAGTTCCGGTTACCGCGGAAACTCTTGTTTTATCTACATTAGTTTGCCATTCGTGTCCAATTCCAACGGTTTATGAACAGAACTGAGGAATTTCGGACTGGGCAATTCGATGTGCTGCGATTCAGTGGGTTTGGCACCTTGAATAATCTAACAAAAGGTTGGTGTACTGCCGAAATCTTGTAGGAGCTTGTCTAAGGTTTCGAGAGAAGGCCCCATAGTTCGTCACATTAGAGCCACATTAGCCTCCTCCGCAGGCAACTCTGTGGCTTCTCCGAGTCAAATCGCTTCCAAGTCTGTGCGAGCAATGTTTTGGCTGGGATTGCAGGGAAGTATAGGGATTGTGAAGGGATTAGTCGACGAAGAGGCGCATTTCTCTGGTTCGGCCAAAAATGTCCAACACAGCGTTGGAAGCTATTTGATTCGGGAAAAAGAAGCCACAGAATTGTCTGTGGGGGAGGCTATAGAGCCACATTATTTCAGCAGTGCACCAATGGCATATACGAAGCAAAACAGTGTTGTTGTCGGCCCGCTCCTTGGCTAATTCATGGACCGGATACAGGCTATTACATCATCAATTCGTCAGTGGGTTTCGAATTTCTATTCTCGTTATGATCAGGCTTTTTTATGTGAAGCCGTCAGAATCCAGAGAAATCAACATTGATGTGATTATGACGTAGTTTGCTGCCATTATCTCTCCAAGAATGTCACTATATATATATAGAACCACTTCAGTGGTAAACAACTGATCGTATTGTCCGAACAGTACGAATTAGAAAGATGATTATTATTTTTAAAGGAAATGAAACCTTTTGAGTTTTGTCTACTCGAACGGGTTGGGCAAATCATTCAACGGACAATCTTAAATACGACGCTAATTTTAGATTTTGTGAGTTCGCACTTCGCGGTGATTGTACTTGGTGACCAGTACGATTTAAGAGCGTTGCGAAATACAAATTGAATATACTCTTCAATTACCTGTCGAGCCAAGGCCTTTGTAACTTTACATATCACTCTCTGACGAATGGCCTTCGATCGAAACGCCGGACATCCGACACACTATTTCGGTATTTCGTCAAGGTAATATTTTCCTCGATTCGGTTGAGCTGGTCCAACGGTCTGATATTATCATGTTCTATATTAATGGACTCTGCATGCTGAAGTTCTAAAATTAGAATTACCGAAATTGACGAAAGATCCTGCCGAGATAAACGTAATCTTTCTTATCGACGCCTCACGTAGAAAACTTTATTTGATTTCAGTGAAAAACCTCGAAGCTGCAGCCTTCGACCTCATTTGCAGAAACAAAGAAATCAATTGAACTCGTCGGGTGGTCACGTCATAAGTGTCAATCGAACAGAAGTCGATCTAACTTTTATAATGGATAGAGACAGAAGCCGAGACGACCTTCGCCAAGACAGCGTTAACGTAACCTCCGATTACCTTAATTCTTTGTTCCATGAAGACGCAATGCAGCCTTCCGCACCCAATATCTATTTCCAAAACGAGGAAACAAGCTGGCCGAGTGTGCCAATGGATTACATCCAGTTTGCACAGACTTCGGCGTTGCTTTACCCACGAGAAACTAGATATCTTTACATAAAGTATTTCTTTAACTTACGAGCACATCTCTACTCTGCAGAACCCTACATGGAATCAGACGGCTCAGAGGAAATGACTTATTCAAATTACTACCGACCAACGTTTTGTGGCTCGAAACGACACCCAGTGAGCCCTCTCTCGGGTCCAGCGGCGGAGACCGATTTTATCGATATGGGGGATAGACGGGAGGATTTGGGGATGCTCAAGACGTCTAGGGATATAGTTCGGCAGCTGAATCAATGTCGACCCAGCGTCATCCGAAGGTCATTATCAAGCGACGGTTGCTCTTCTCCAAGAGAAGCTGTTTTGACAACAACCTGGTCCCCGGAGCCTTGTGATGATATCGCGGAGAAAGTGAGCAGTACCCAGTCGTTCCCATCTACCACTGAATGTCCACCAAGGAACCTGTCGAGGGAAGCCGAAGACGAGGTCGTAGTCGCCACGGAACCCGTCGACGATTCAAGAGCTCTCCGCAACCATGACGCGCCAAGTACTACAGAAGAGAACAGCGCAGGCGAGGCAAGCATCAAAAAGACCGCAGTTGATTCAGTCAAGTCTGTTAAGAAAAGACGATTTCAATGTTCCTTTTGCAAAAAACGATTCCAGTGGCTTTCGCACTGGGTAGCTCACGAGAGAACCCACACGGGGGAGAAGCCGTTCACGTGTCGCCATTGTGCTCGATCTTTCACACGCGCCGATGGCCTGCAGTGTCACATGCAAACCCATTTCAAGCAGCGAAAGCACAAGCGCTCCATCTATTCAAAGACATTCACCAAAAAGACCTGCCGCGAGAGCATCGAGAGCCATTTGTTGAGCCATAAAGGAGAGAAGTGTTTCAAATGTCAGCATTGTAATTACTCCTTTGTCAACGGGAAGAGACTTTTCAGGCACATTAGAGGACATACAGGTAAAGGAATGTGCATGCAAAAGAGGAAGGAAGGAAGGAAGGAAGGAAGGAAGGAAGGAAGGAAGGAAGGAAGGAAGGAAGGAAGGAAGGAAGGAAGGAAGGAAGGAAGGAAGGAAGGAAGGAAGGAAGGAAGGAAGGAAGGAAGGAAGGAAAGGAAGGAAGGAAGGAAGGAAGGAAGGAAGGAAGGAAGGAAGGAAGGAAGGAAGGAAGGAAGGAAGGAAGGAAGGAAAGGAAGGAAGGAAGGAAGGAAGGAAGGAAGGAGGAAGGAAGGAAGGAAGGAAGGAAGGAAGGAAGGAAGGAAGGAAGGAAGGAAGGAAGGAAGGAAGGAAGGAAGGAAGGAAGGAAGGAAGGAAGGAAGGAAGGAAGGAAGGAAGGAAGGAAGGAAGGAAGGAAGGAAGGAAGGAAGGAAGGAAGGAAGGAAGGAAGGAAGGAAGGAAGGAAGGAAGGAAGGAAGGAAGGAAGGAAGGAAGGAAGGAAGGAAGGAAGGAAGGAAGGAAGGAAGGAAGGAAGGAAGGAAGGAAGGAAGGAAGGAAGGAAGGAAGGAAGGAAGGAAGGAAGGAAGGAAGGAAGGAAGGAAGGAAGGAAGGAAGGAAGGAAGGAAGGAAGGAAGGAAGGAAGGAAGGAAGGAAGGAAGGAAGGAAGGAAGGAAGGAAGGAAGGAAGGAAGGAAGGAAGGAAGGAAGGAAGGAAGGAAGGAAGGAAGGAAGGAAGGAAGGAAGGAAGGAAGGAAGGAAGGAAGGAAGGAAGGAAGGAAGGAAGGAAGGAAGGAAGGAAGGAAGGAAGGAAGGAAGGAAGGAAGGAAGGAAGGAAGGAAGGAAGGAAGGAAGGAAGGAAGGAAGGAAGGAAGGAAGGAAGGAAGGAAGGAAGGAAGGAAGGAAGGAAGGAAGGAAGGAAGGAAGGAAGGAAGGAAGGAAGGAAGGAAGGAAGGAAGGAAGGAAGGAAGGAAGGAAGGAAGAAGAAGGAAGGAAGGAAGGAAGGAAGGAAGGAAGGAAGGAAGGAAGGAAGGAAGGAAGGAAGGAAGGAAGGAAGGAAAGGAAGGAAGGAAGGAAGGAAGGAAGGAAGGAAGGAAGGAAGGAAGGAAGGAAGGAAGGAAGGAAGGAAGGAAGGAAGGAAGGAAGGAAGGAAGGAAGGAAGGAAGGAAGGAAGGAAGGAAGGAAGGAAGGAAGGAAGGAAGGAAGGAAGGAAGGAAGGAAGGAAGGAAGGAAGTATAACATATTGTCATGTTTCGTATAACATATTGTCATGTTTCGTATAACATATTGTCATGTTTTTTCAAAAGGCGAGAAACCATTCAAATGCCAATTGTGCAAGATGGCCTTTAGTAAGAAAAGTGCTTTGGTAATCCATCATCGTGTTCACACAGGAATCAAACCATACACCTGCCCTGTTTGTGCAAAGTCGTTTTCGATCGCTGGAAATCTTCAACGACACCGTCTGATCCATACTGGTGAACGACCGTACAAGTGTTTAAAATGTCAGAGAGCGTTCAACAATCCAAGTCATCTTTCCAGGCATATAACAAGTCAGCATACAAATTAAGAAGTACGGAGAAACGTTTCAGACAAGAACGATACAGGAAGGTAAATACATGTTGATGTGTGGTAACACAGTTACACTTCATGAGCAGAAACCACGGAGAGAATATACAGTGCCCAAGTGTCTATCTCAAGTTTGGGATTTTGAAATATACGGCTGTGACATTATTCTTCATGAAACTAAGAATTATCTATTCTATTTGTTTGTTAATAATGGCAAAAAATTGCTAATAGAGTTTGCCGTAATGTTTGTTAAAGTAGCAATAGAGTTATCTCGGTTGCCTGGTAAAAAAAGCCTGGTAAAAAAGTTCGTTATTGCCAATATATCCAAACTGCCTTTAATTCAATTCCAAATTATTAAGAAATCCAACACTCTGTGATATCAAAAATCTTCGTCTGTTAGGGCAACAAGGATCTGGAATGTACTACCAAAACCCATTATCACTAGTAAATATATCTCTCTACTCTCTATCAACCTTTAAAAACTCGTTGCTCAATTATGTAGATGACCCTCGCTACTGGAAAACAATTTGTAATAAATGTAGCCAAGCACGTGACTTAACAAAACCGCTTCCATGTTGTTTCTAGTTTGTATCTGTATTTGTATACTGTATAATTATATGTAAATATGTATAATGTGTGTATTGTTTAGTTTACATGTATGTAATATTTTGACTTTCTGCTTAACAAACGTGGCTTACGAAGGTAATCCAAGGAAACAAAACTACTTTTGTACAAAACAACAGCACTAATTTTAACCAAAGACAATCCTGTCATCCGCCATCTTTTTTTTTTTCTTTTTTTTTTTTTTAATAAACTTTATTGGGTCAACTACAAAATTATTTGTTTACAAAAATTCAGAACAAAAGAGAAAATAATAACAAGAAAATACAACAAGAATACAAAAAAAGTAGTTACCCAATCGGACGGGGTGCGAACGGGACGCGAGTACCCATGCGAGGCACCTCTCCGACAATATTCTCCGACAGTAGTTTACCCATTCGCGTTCCTGTGACAGGGACAGTCCCTTGCGATTTACCAGGTACAGGTCCTATCCACGTCAAATACAGAGAGCAAAAGTGCTGAGTAATGACGGGAAAGGAAACTCTTAAATATAGTTACACTGGAGAAACTAATAGGTGGAGCTACTTTACAAACACTGTTCCACAACTTTGCAATGCGGTTAAAGTAAGAGGCCTGATACGTACTAGTTTTACAAGATGGGGTTTTTAGCATGAGAGTAGGATTAAGACTAAGTCGTGTTCGGTCGTGAGTAACAAAAGAAACGTAGTTGTGCACATTTAAATCGGAAATACCATAAAGAGCTTTATAAAAGAAAATCAAGTCTTTGATTTCTCGATTGTAACATAGAGGTAACAGTAATACTTTTCTTAATTAACTGGGAAGTTGGTGACGTCATACCCGAGGTAAACCTAATGAAAATACTCTGAGGAATTCAGCGTTTCCGCGGAATGCTTTTTAAAATGTTGTGGTTCAATTGAAAAAGGAAGACATTCACAAAAATCGAGTTTCGAACTTATAAAGACATAAATTAGACATAAAGACTAGACAAACATATTCCGCTTTACCCGGCTTGTGACGTCACACGCATAACGAAAATACATCGAAGATGGCGGACAATGATCCAGGTTAGCAACTTTGAGAATGTAATTAATTTGTTTTATTTGAATATTTTGGATTTAAATGTCATACGACATAGCTCGTGGCGGCCATTTTGTTGGGACCACGTTATATAGTTTTACTATAGGCGACAGAGACTATCTGTCTCTGATATTTTAAGATGCTAAAATGAATTAGTTGTCCAAGGTTTTCCCCGTTTCTTAAAAATCCCCGATAAACCACATTAATCAACCTCTCAGACTGAACCTTTGATAAATTCCAGATCTGACAACCATATGTTATCTTTAATTACCAAAACATTCAAAAATAGAATCCTTAGACTCATCCTAATCTTCTGATTCAGTCATTCTTCAGCATGATATGATTTTTGATAATGTTTAATAGAGAACTTACCTTACTAGAATTCAGTAACATAAATTGTGAAATTCATGAATAATTAATGAGGCTAAGCCACAATCACAGCGTGGTATTTTGGTCACATGTATAGCTTTGTAAAGCTCAATAAAGATTGAATACTGATTAGACGATCTTTAACAAGGTTATGAATGCTTATTAGGACGATCTTTAACAAAGTTATGAATACTAATTAAGCCTATAGCATTGTTCATTGGTTCATTTCACAAGTAATATAAAATACTCGCGTCAGATCTGTATATATACAGATCTGCCGCTCGTATTTTATATATTACTTATTATGAAAACCTATAAGGGGGGTCTGTTATCTTACTAAACCTAATTGTTGAGTGTACTATATTACCTTAGTACCTTGCATGAAACTTCTTTAACTTCATTCATGTATAGCTCCTTATGTGATCATTACGTACCTAAAATTAAGAAACAATAAATTAGTATAACTTTGATTAATTCCTTAAATGTTTGCATGGTAACAATAGTTATAGTAAGGTTTGATTTATGGGAACTTTTATTGCTGAGGCTTTCGTCCTGTCGACTCGGGTAAGTAAGCAAGTAAAAGCTTTATTTAATCAGGAAACCCTATCAGATAAATCTGTTCTCCCTAGAGAACCTGAATACTTTACAAATACAAACTAAATTAATCAAAAATACAGGAACATATAAAAAATTGACTCATGATAATAAGTCACATAGTGTCATAAACTAAGGTTATGTAATTTTCCTTTAAAAGCAACGATGTTTTCAGAGTTGCGTACTTCAGGAGGTAACGTGTTCCAAGATTGGGTGGCTGAATATTTGAAAGTTCTTTTAAGCTGGTTAGTTCTTGGTTTAGGAAGTACAAAGTCATGTTTCCTTCTAGTATTGTACTGGTGCATATCCATGTGTTTGATAAGATTCAAGTTAAGAACTTCACTGTCACTGTGATAAACATTTAAACAGTAAAATTAATTTATAATTACGTCTTCTTTCGTCCAATTTAATCCATTTTAACTGATTACGTACGACATCAGATGGAGTATTGATTTCCTTTACAAGTATAGTACGACCTGCACGGTTTTGTAACCTCTGAAGCTTGGTTGCTGCTGAAACATTGCATGGGTCTTCTAGTCAAAGCAAATGCCGACATATCCTGTTGGCTCACATCCATAGTTATATAGTAAGGTTTGATAAGCTACGATTGAACCTATGAAGATGGTGCGTAACATTGGAGCATGGTTTGATTCCCATGATATGTCAATGAATTCTCACATTAGGAAAAGTGTGTAGTAAGGCATTCCACAGCCTGTATAATATCCGGCAGATCAGGCCGGAAATTCCTTTCGGAAGAAACAACGAAGATTTTGGTGCATGCATTTGTTACCTCGCATCACGACTATTCCCAGTCATTACTGTATGGTCTTGCACAATATCAGTATGACCGTTTATAAAGAGTTCTTAATGCCGTGTGGTCTGCTTGGTCCCTAAATTCGACCATATCACTCCCGTTCTGAGTAAACTGCGTAGGCTTCCTGTTGGGTATCGGGTGATGTTTAAGATACTGCTGCTGGTGTACAAGGCTCTGCATGCGAAAGCGCCACTCTACATCTCGGGTCTTTTAAAGGCAAAGCCTGTTGGTCGGTGGGCAAATGCCCCCCCAGTCCCCCCTTGTGCCCCCCCCAAATCAATTTTTGTCCCCCCAGGAAAAGTCCCTTTTTCTTAAATTTAATCAATCAATAAGCAAGGAATAATAATTAAACAAATGGAAAGTAAGTTTTAGCCCTTAATTAATAACTTATAGACTTACTGAAATTATTATGTTGACCTACGTGGCGCGCGTCCCCCATTTAAAATCCCGCAAACAAATGTTTTCTGTTTTTTACCATATGATAAACGCAATATTATATGACCGATTATAAGCACAATGTTTTGGTAGCGAATGAAGATGCCTAAAGGCTAAAGTGTATATATTGGTTCCGTACTACTTCTGAGTTTATATATTAAAGTGTTTCATAATCTTGATGCCCTTTGTAATCGTGCATTTTTAGCAACGGCGTGGTGCCTTAATTTCGCAAAAATTTGGATGTCGGCATTTGCTCTAGTGAAGAAGACCTGAGCGAGTCAACAGGTCGAAAGCTCAGCAAGAAATAATAAACGTGATGTACACACACAAGTCAAACCTTACAATAGTAATGACTTTGTTTAATTAAATATATTACAAATATGAATGTCTATGTATTGAGATTGCCATTCAGATCTGATGTTAACTATAAGGATAGACATATACATAATATATGGAAAAAGTGACTGCCCCAACCGGGAATCGAATTAACCCTGGTCTCCAAATCAACGTTTTGCATTGGCGCTCTAATATTTGAGCTATTGAGACTCGATCAGAACAGTCAGTGATTTCTCCATATACTCATTAAATTCGCAGCTTTCACTCGACACCAACAGGTAGACATCTCATCTAACCGTAACGTAGAGCAAGGCCTCTCGAGCGCACTTCCCAAATTAAGTAACGAAGCGATACACAACTTCTTGTATAATCTTAATATTAATTATAAGGATAGACTAAAAAACGGGACTGCTACCTCTGTCCTACTGCATGTACTCGTCCCGGTTAAAGCATTAGTTCGTTCATGTGACCTGACACTGATTTCTATTAATTAACAAGACGTGCAAACCGATCAAATATTCCGTTTCTATTAGTGTAGAACACCTAGGATATTCAACTCTCTACCATCACATCTGCGAGATGTTAACCTTTCTATTGGTCAACGTCAATTCAAATCTGAACTGCTAAAACATTATCATTATACAACCGAACACGTGTACGATGTCGAAATTCCGCAAACGTTTAAAACCGTGTGTAAAATGTCACCAGTGTCGTCCCCTGTCTAGTCTTCTTGTTAAAATGTGCTGTTAGTTTATTTTTTATCTTAAGGACCCCGTAATGCAGCGATAAGCTCTGTGGGGTATCCCTGCTACTCAATGTGGCAAAGCTTGTAAATAAATAAATTGACGGATATACTAGTGCGTTACCAGCCTCTCTGCAGTTTCGCAACTATAGCCTGACGGTATGACAACACATACAGAAATGCAGCCGAAACTTAGACTCTGACTACCTGCACATGTACTACCAGGCTTGCTGCTAAACAATCTTATTATCTTCCAAAAGTAAAAACAAATTATGGAATTTTTAATATTAGATTTCAAAGTCCAAATTCTATTAAAGAGGAATTCTATTAAAGAGGAATTCTATTGATGAGCACATCAAGTCCGACTAAATATGGCATTATTGAAATTCAAACGTAAGCAAAGCTTCTTAGAGCACTATTAAATTTCCGTGTTTGTAATTCTTTCACGAAGGTGATGAACTTGTTTTTCAAGATATTAAGTGTAGTTATATATTGTATTATTTAAATCAACGTGGTTCTTTGTGTCTCTATATGTATGTATTGTGCATGTATGGCATCTTGGCATCTTTATTGAGGTAATTTCTGGTGACCAGTATTCCTATAAGGCTATCAATTTAAAATTATATGTAAATAGCTTTTCTTTCCAAAAAGGGATCAATATATGAAATTGTATTGTATTGTATTATTGTACTGTATGGCCCGCAACCCAGATAATTACCTAGACTCGAAGTTATTCTTCGTGTAAATAAACACGATAATCCTTTTTAGTCTCAAGAGTATTCACTCAACACCTTCCTCATCGTTCCACAGACAATGCAACGATCAGAAGATTCTAGTAACATCAGTTTAGGATTTCAGTCACGTCTTCAGGATAACGTTAATTTAGTGCCAATGAATCGAAAATTAAGTTTATCATATTTGAAAGAACTCTTAAAACAATGAGGAATAACAACTTACAGCTCTTCCATATATTTCACTCAGTTCTTGAGATATTTAGACTTACGTGTATTTAAATGAGTTGATCTATGACGTAGCAAGTTATACACGGCATTAGAAAATCATGTATATCTTTCCAATATTATTAAAAGAAATCACTCAAAACTTTGTAATTGCTACAGCTCATGAAACAAAACATTAAAGACAAGCTTCAAGTGATTTCGTTCAATCATCTTTAAGATATACAGGATTTTCCAATGTTGTGTACAACTTGCTACGTCATAGATTATCTCATTTGAATATCACCTACGTCTAAATATCTCAAGAAGTAAGTTAAATATGGAAGAGCTGTAAATTGTTATTCCTCATTGTTTTAAGAGTTCTTTCAAATAAGATAAACTTAATTTTCGATTCATTGGCACTTTAGGAAACAATTCAATAAACTTCGGTTATGCATCTAGTATGTAATATATGCAATATATATATATATATAGTAAGAACAAAAGAGACGACTTTGGTTACTTCATTTAAACTTTTAATGAAGTTTAAATGAAAGTTTAAATGAAGTAACCAAAGTTCGTCTCTTTAATTTGTTCTTACTATTCTGCTCTACTTATAGGTATTGAGCACTCTACCTGATATGATTTTGAACCTGACACTATATATATATATATATATAATGAAAACCTAGTCATCATGAAAACCTAGTCATCATGAAAACCTAGTCATAAACTAACTTATTAAACTATAGGAGTTCTTACCAGAAGTGAAATACTGCCTCTAGACTGACACAGGAGCAGTGCACAGTGCACAGGAGCAGTAGAAATGTTCTATATTGGAGGATCAAATAAATAGAATGTAGTCGTAGAATATAAACCACGGATAAAGGCGATCATATAGCCTTGTAATATTAAAATAACATATTAAAATAACATATTTTATAATGTCAAAATAGCACATTGTCGAGATGACGTCAGTACCCATGTTTGTACGCATTTACCATAATTATTCAGGCCAATTCAATATGACCATTTGAACGCCATACATCTAATTCGAACAACATTTACTCGAAACGAGCAAGCCTCGCGAAGTATAAATTTTCCATTCAAGCGACACTTTTGCCAAATCGAACTTCACGTTTGTTATATTTATGCTGACTTATCTAGCGGTCGAGCGGTCATATTTCAAATCGAACTAACGAACGGGAATGCGGGATGTCACGGTTTATATAGTGTTTCCTTGAATTAAAACGCTATCGTTTGTTGCCGTGTTCCACTCGATAACAATCTAAACCAACGTATGATCAAGACGATCATATAACATACGGA
>JAYKKM010000478.1:3960000-4245000 GCA_035772405.1 Chrysogorgia sp. JL179-B06 | reverse complement strand
ATATATATATATATATATATATATATATATATATATATATATATATATATATATATATATATATATATATATATATATATATATATATATATTATATATATATATATATATATATATATATATATATATATATATTATATATATATATATATTATATATATATATTATATATATTATATATATATATATATATATATATATATATATATATATATATATATATATATATATATATATATATATATATATATATATATATATATATATATATATAGTTCAATCTACAGACACGTGATATATATATATATATATATATATATATATATATATAGTTCAATCTACAGACACGTGATATATATATATATATATATATATATATATATATATATATATATATATATATATATATATATATATATATATATATATATATATATATATATATATATATATATATATATATATATATATATATATATATGAGGTGATAACTATCACCGTTTTATAGGAGCATTGTACAATAGTCTCGATGTTCTTACAAACTAATTACATTTCATTTGATGGGAAAAGCTTGTACAAAATGTGCTGTTTTCTGTTGATAAATATGCTTAGACATTGGGTCCGTCCGCAAGTAACCGTGGCCTCAATCTTTGGAACATTCTAAGAATTGTACAAAAACATTCCAAAAACGTGTCAAATATCCGAATCCCCATGACAACACATTCGACGGCCAAACCTATGACCAAAACAATACGTCATTGAGAATTTTACTCCGGCGAAATACAATTATTATTCGTGCTCTTAAACACTTTTAAAGTGTTTATGCAGTGGAAAATTCACTTTGAAATAAACTCTCTTACAGCTTGAAAGAACTAGAGAAATTATAAAGATTGCCGTTTACAACAATTCCCCTCTCTTTGTTCTTGAGATCACTTTGACGTCACACTGTGATAATGACTTATTGACAAGAAGCCCTGTATATCTTTGGGATTATGTGACGAAATTATGTGTGTACATGTGCATGTGTACCACGCTACTAAAAACGTATGAAGTTATATGTCTCGAGTGATCTGATTTAATAATCCCAAAGATATACAGGCTTTTTCAGTAAGTTATTATACAGTGAGGATCGTTTGCATATCGACAAATTTACATATGTCAAGAACAAAGTGAGATATGGAAGAGTTGTAAATGCCAATCTTTATAATTTAAATAGTTCTTTCAAGTAACAGAGTTTATTTCGAACATAAACACTTTGAAGTCGATTTTGAAGCAGTTTTACTAGCCAGTGGAAACTAGTTGCATATGGTTGAACTGGTCTGTGTTTGAAACTTGTGTACGAGCAAGTGCGACCCGCCCCCACAATTTATGGGAAATCTATATGTTTTGAGGTTAATTATGGTGCAATAACGTCGAGTTCGATAACCGTCGAACCTCCCGCTAACTCGAAGCAATTTTCGTTTCCCTTCAGGTCATTTTCTATATAATTTTACTCTCGATAACTCGAACCACGTTTGTCAACACGTGACAAGTCAAAAAATACAGTACTGTAGGCAAAAAAATTGAATTTATTTTGAAGCAGCCGTGTATTCTGTATTTTTTTGCTTTAGTTGAGAAGCGTCAGATTACTGACTATTTCTCGAAAAAGTGAATCGCGTGAACTCTGTAGCAGTAGCCCGACGTTGTTCGCAGTACCTAGTCTTCTCCTGCCGCAGGAGAAGAAGTCCTGCCGCTTTGTTTTGTTTTGTTTCATGTTACATTACGTTCTGATTTATAATATTTAAAAATATGGTTCCATTCCATACAGTAATTAAATTAAAATGACACTGTGACTGTGTGAGTAGAAATACACAGCTGCATGTAAACATTTACGATCATTTGTTCTGATCAACTCCTGATAACTCGAACTTTTTTCTATTTCGGGAGTGGAGACGTGTAGTTTTAACGTTGTCGTTTTAAGGACTCCGTCCGCCAGATGGGGCGAAGCGAGAATAGCTTCAGGAACTAATTATATTTTCCAAGTGCACATCAGTTCGCCAAACCACAATGTTTGCTCACGTCACCATAATTAGCCATATACAACCCCGCGTCAATATACGATAGTGGCCTTCTCCGCGAAGTCCCGACGTCATAACAATCAGGCAAATCGCATTATGGACTTGGGCAAATACATTGAACTCCAAACGATTGGGGGACTACCGAAATAAAGTATGTACGCCGGTCTAACGTTTCGAGAGAAGGCCCTTAGTCAGAGAGTCAAAAATAAAAAAAGAATTATTTATTTGGGGTGACTGCGTGTTTAAATTTCCGCGTCCATGCTGAAGCCCACGCGAATTATCAGATACCTGCGAGTTGCTCATCGATATGTTTTTTTGTAATTTGAGAAGTGGATTTGACTTGTTGCTCAGAACATCTTCCCCTCTCAAATTTCTCCGCGGATTTACATTTTCCACGTACGAGAACGGTCTTGGGGACCATTGGGGAGGCGGTCGCCACCCTCGCCCCTCGCCCCCCGCCCTTGGCTACGCCACTAGGACAAAGGGCAATTTGCTCAAAACGGTATACCTTCCAACACATTATTTCGTCAGAACGCCAACCTTGTAAAGTGGCTAGACAACGTACTTTTAGACTGTCTACGTAATAGAACACGTATGTCATTTGGCAAATATACTGATTGGATTGACGAGCACTGATACATTGCAGGAGTTAGTTACCTGTGAGACAAGAGGTAGCCAAGATGAGGCCAGTATTAAGGTTTATGAGTTAGTATTAGGCTGTTAGTATTAGTATTAAGGGTTAGTGTTAGGGTTCAGTAAGTATATAATAGCGTTATCTGTTTTAGAAGTAATTCGTAATCGGGTAGCGGCCTGGGAACTAGTCCAATGTCTTGCTCGTCGTATGAGTTATGTAGGGTTGGCTAAAATTGTCTGGTCATTATTTTTCGTTAGGTTAGGGTTAGCTACGGTTTGGATTAAAAAACGCTGCTTAACTTTCTCAATATATAACAGCAATTTAAAGCGGTTTTTTTTAAAGGGATAGGATCCGATGTACGTTATATATGTGTTAACAAATATACTAAAGTAATATATTTGGAGCTATCGACATATAAAGTAATATATTATTATTATAACCAATCCAATATAGTAGATATTCCTTATAAGGAATTACAAATACATAATATAGCGCTATCGTAAATTGGCATTCATGACGTAGAATGACTAATGGCGATATCACTCTGACGTACATGCGACATTATAATGTATCCATGTATGTATGTATCAACTTTACATCAATCCGTGGCCTTAAATATCTTTCTTTTTTAAATTAGTTGATCATTTAACTGTCCGAACCGAAAGTAATTCGCTGCTATCGACGTGGAATCAAGTAGAGGTGACTCGGGTAGTCGGGTTCGCCTTGTTATGACTTCGGCATACACAAAAATGCTTTAATAGTATTCTAGAAAGTACTTCGGGTCTGTCTGCTTTACATTTAAGCAAAAATAAAACGAGGGAGCGTTGTACCAGTGTGTAGTGTAAAGGAAATATAAAGGCTATATCGTTTTACATCGAGAAGTTTACACATTAACAATAACAGAACCCCCCGAAGTGTGCTCGCATATTGTTCATTTCGAGCTGAATATACACACATCACGGAAACTCTACCAATTGAAAGTATTATATTTATGCGAAAATGGTCTTGTCCACAGAGCAATTGCAACGCCGTATTCGTGCTGTTTACGATGCCACTTTGAGCATTTTAGCCAATTGATGATCATGGTAGCGAACAATAGCACTGCCGATTCTTGTTGACGCCAGTTTCGCTGATGACGCTTGGAGAAAACGGAAAGACGTTTTTGGAGCTGGGTCTGACCACGACGCATACGTCACATAGTCACGTAGCGACGTTTTATATATATAAGCCAAATGGTCAACAATATTTTCATTCAAACTATATCACGTCTCGGAGACATCTGCATATGCGGAACAGGTTACAGTTTCAAAATTAACGAAAGAGTCAACTATATATATAGAGGAGAATATAGCTCGCTCGCTTTCTGAGTATATTGCGTGCTCGTTTAGTCAAGAGTGATAAAGTTCGTGGAAAACGGCTGCGCATTTATAGTGAAGCTCGCAATTTCATTCGATAGTTGTAAGTTGTGAGCTCGAGCTTGCCGAGGCATTCGACCAGTGGTGGACGCAATCGCTGGAGTAGCATTTCAGAAAGGTAATATACGAACGTTGGTATCGTGAGAGAAGTGAAAATTCGCAGCGTGTAGATGGACGTCTAAATCATGCATGCATAATGTTTATCTTAGATCACGATTCTTGTACTAAGTCAAAGGTTGTACGGTGATTCGCCAAATAGCCGCGGTTCGCTCTCTCGGTGGTCTGTGTAGCACCCGGGAAGTACCCGCGATATGGCTCGGCTTTTTCTCGATAGTATAGGCAGAATAATCGAAATAGAAACATATAATATAGGATCAACCCAAGCTATAGTTTAAGTCAGTTTAGGGTTACTATTAGGGTTTGTATTAGGGCTAACATCGAGGTTAGTATTGGGATTAATATTGGGGTTGTGTAGAGGTTAGTATTGGGGTTAGTATTAGGGTTGTATTAGGGCTAACATCGAGGTTAGTATTGGGATTAGTATTAGGGTTGTATTAGGGTTAGTATTGGGGTTAGTATTAGGGTTTGTGCTAAAAGGGAATTAGTCCTCGCGTTAGTTGTTCATATCTCGAGAAAGCTCCAATATATTTCTGCGTTTTTAAGACCTTTTTTGAATTCGACGCGCGTATAGCCTTACGCATGTTGCATCAACGCAGCTGTTGTGGTCTAGTGGTTACTGCACACATGTCTATGAGCTGGGAGACACAGGTTCAAATTCTGGGTCGGACCTCCACTCAGGGTCTTAAAAAAATAATTGAGGAGAAAGTGCTGCCTTTGCAATAATATAAGCAAATGGTTCGGGTCTTCTCGGATAACGACCTTAAATCGTAGGCCATCGGAACCCCTATCAATTGAGCTTCTAGCCTGTTGGGGTATTCCGTTCACCTAAGAGTGATAAATATAATAAGCTAAATCTATAACATGTAATCTCGATGTGCACTCATACGACGAAACATCAGCATGGACTTTGTTAAGGGAAGCCTTCTTAATAGTTCTTATGTGAGAAAACTGGATGCACGCTTGACACAGGCCAGTATACAGTTCCAAATTCATCTCACTCTGCCAGTGGAGCTTGTATCGTCAGTTTTGATTAGGCAAATCCTGACAACACGCTTTACTTGACTCTGAAGATGACCGCCGCTGAGGTCACCAACAATAGTCTCAACGATCAACTTCGCATTATCTAATGATACTCCCTATAGGTTCAAACCATTTAATTTATAAAAACGAAATGTATACATAATGATAAACTAAATGTAGGCTACAATGCCGATATTTTGAAGTTCTCTTATATTTCTTGTCAGTTTTTATCGACATACAAAAATTGTGAACCCACGGTGAAAGCCATATTTGAGTGCGACAAATTACGTTAAACAACACTAGTGCCAATCTGCAAGTGAATGGCGGTAAAAGTTTTCTGCACTTCGAGATCATCTCGTGCCTCTACTTTGGATGAACAGTCTCCGATATTCAGAACTTACTCCGATATTGGTGTATTCAGAACATATTTCTGATTGCCGTACAGAGGACGAACCTGTACCCTTCTGATTGCCGGTAAGACGCTCTAACAACCATATCAAACGAGCCAGTATACATCCATAATGGTCGGGCGCGTCTCCACCGCCGGCAATCAGAAGGTTACAGGTTCGATTCCTGTCCAAACATTTCTGAGGATTTGACATTAACGATCGTCCGTGTATCGTCTGTCTACTCCAAGATCTTTTTATAACATATTTATTCTCATATTAGTAATAAAACTTGTTGTGCTACGTAGGCAGTGTAGAAATACAAATAAAATATCTAAAAAGGTTGGTGTACTACCGAAATAGCGTGTAAGTTGTCTAACGTTTCGAGCGAAGGCCCTTCGTCAGAGAGTGAAAGGTCCTTCGCTCGAAACGTTAGACTACTTACACGCTATTTAGGTAGTGCACCAACCTTTTTAGATATTTGATTTGTATTCTCATATTTTGGTCGTTAGGATAGCTTCACTTCCGCCGCCATTCAACATTTAGATGCAGATGAAATCTCGGAGCTGATACGTCGACTTTCCGAGAGATCGCATTCGCTCCAACATCAGCGTCCAATTAGCTAGTATCGTACAAAATCTCCCAACCTTTCTAATGTAGACTCGCTGATTACACTAAAGAGTTTAACTTACTCTCTGGCTTGAGCATATCTGTAAAAAAACTTCCTCACCTGAGGCAGTTTCGCTTACACAAGCACGCATAATTACTGAAGTGCCACGTGTATGATAGCATGTTTTCCTGAGTGCTGGAGGAAATACGTGCAAGACATCTCACTATGTTTCAATGATGTTTACTAGTTTATGTGAAATACAGGGGAAATTGTCAGTTTATTTGAAATGCAGGGGAAATTGTCCTGTCAATTGTATGATGATACACATCAATGCCTTTATTCACCAACCGTGCCGAGCTCATACTTAATCAGTTGTAACCTTCGCTCTCCATCTGAGTCTCGGTGATCAGCTCAATGGTTAGAGCGTCTCACCGGTAATTGTAAGGTCACAGGTTCATTTCGCGTCCAAGGGATCTTTCTGGAATATGGAATGAAGTCGTAAATCTATTGAAACTATACAACCAATGAGTGATAAAACTTGTTGTGCTACGTAGGCAGTGTAGAAATACCAATCAAATATCTAAAAAGGTTGGTGTACTGCCGAAATAGCGTGTAGAAGTAGTCAGAGAGTGAAACGAAGGGCCTTCGCTCCAGACGTTAGACAACTTCCAAAATCTATAACCTTTTTAGATATTTGATTGAAATATACCGCGTTGATTGTATCTGAGGTGATGAACATATATCGCTGATATAAAAATCATTTGGCTACACTCAAACCATAAAGCCACAAAGACAAAGACAGTGGCCCTCCTATTGGATCTTAAGTCCATTGCTCAGGGTATTTCGTTAATAACGTTCTTATGTACAGATGCCGCCTTATGTAATCTTACATAGTTTAGAAATGCTTCAGGTCTGGTGCCCTAGTGTCGCGAATTAATTCTTCTCAGAAATTACCGGAAACGCCTTGTGCAATTAAACATTTTTTTAAATTCTTATGAAGAAGCCGCAAGCTTTCGCGGGCACTTTCGTCACTTTCCGTAACTTGTTCATTTAATTGTTACGTCACTAGTCGACAACTTAGTGCACTAATGCGCGTGAGTCGTAGAGGATCAGTGAATTTGCGTTACGAATTATACAAGGAGATATGCATTTATTATTATTATTATTATTATTTTAACTTAACCGGACCAAGTGGTTCTCTGCCAAAACGTGCTACAGTTAATCACCATGTGTTCACTGTTATTTATACTGATATATACAAAAGTTCACGACAATAGTCCACTCATTATTGTTCGCACTGTTGATTCTCCTTCAAACAGTATCACACGTTGCATCTCTGCCATCGTCCACTCTAGTCTTTCTTTGATTATGAATTTGGACAATGAACCCTTTAGGCTGTGCACCTTCCCAAAACATCCAATGACCAGTGGAACAAACTCAATGTGCCATCCTTCGTTTTGAATCCGCAACTCATACATACGGGATCTGCATGTAGTTATTCTTTTTCGTCTTCTTTTAATTCCACATTCTGCTCTTGAGGGCTTGCCATGTCACCAGATTACCATTTTCTTTTCATCCAAGTACTCTAAGAACAAGCCGACGATGATGAGTCGATTTCACACTGTGGCAAATTCATAATCCCATCTTAATCGTCTCGTTTCTGAATCTCCCCGACACCATTTTTCCTGGTACCACAGGTCGATGGATTGGCGCACCCTTTGTTGCTTCAGCCATTCGAATGCTGCTACCTGTAGTGCTCGGTCATGCCTAGTTGTCGTCTCTGTTGCAGCTATTTTGGAGCATCCAGTGCTGTAAGGAATTCTTCGAACTGGTTACACAATCTACATAATGTGGTCTCCACCATCCTTCCAGTCATCTGAATCCTCATTCTGGTTTCCACCATCTGCTCACACATCGATATGATGCTTGCTACTTTGGTTGGCATGTTATTTCTCTTCAACCAATGATGATGATTATTATGATTATTATTATTATTATTATTATAATTTTATTGCCTCCTCACTCAAATCCGTACAAAATTATAGCCTCTACGCTGACATACCTGGTTACATCAGCCCATCTGTTCTCACCGGAGATAGATTACGCCCCGATCTTTTGGTAACAATCGAAAACAAATGTATATATATTCTCGAACTCACAGTCGGATTTGAATCCAATCTACTCAATAATGCCACCCGTAAGAGACAGAAGTATCAGGAACTAATTACGGAACAGAACAACAATTATGAACAAGTTAAATTTGTGAATCTGTCCATCAGCTCACTCGGAGTCTTCAGTCAACCATCATTAGAATTTATTGAAATGCTGAAAGATCTCAAATTTGACGAACGTTGCCGAAAGTACTTCATGAAAAGAATAATTAACATTTGTATAAGAACCTCATACTATATTTTCTGTAAACGTAACAAAACCTGGGACAACCCAACACTAATGCAAAACTAATATTATATATCATATATATCGTTAATTCAAGTAGACATTGGTCGAACTACCTGTAAAAGAGAGGTTTATCATTGTAGTATATATCAATTATGAATAAATAAAGTTTACATTATTATTATTATTATTATTATTATTATTATTATTATTATTATTATTATTATTATTAAAGTCGTTATTATCAATAGACCCAACAGATGTGTGACTTTACAAGCGATAGTGAGTGCTAGGTTTTATAAGGACTATGTATGAATGAATGAAGACTTTATCTAACGAGAGTTACACATGTCAGTTTACACTGATAAATTTGTGGCTCTCAAACTATACTAGTACAGACATTAAACTAAAAACTAAAGTTGTACTATAGATATTACTAAAATGTACTATAGATATTACTAAAATCTGGTAGAAAGATTATTGTGCTATATTACTCTATTATATATAAGATCATATGATAAAGTGATCAATGTTTTCGTAGCTCTCCTTAAAAAGTAGTTTCATGCTATGTTTAAATGATGCCACCGTCCCTTTATCACGTACTGACTTAGGCAACTTGTTCCATTGTTTTATGGACGTAACAGTAAATGTACGACCGCCTTCAGTTTCTCGCTTGTATTTGGGGCATAGGAAATTTAAATTACAATATCTAGTAGCTCTACTGTTTACACTGGAATTCAACTTCAACATATTCTCCAAATATTCCGGAGATTCACTGTTAATGCGTTTAAAGGCTGTTGTTGCTTTAAGGATCTTCACATCATCGTAATATGGGATCCAGTTTAGTTGCTTGAACATATTAACTGTTCGTGCTGACATATCCAGATCTAAGATCACCCGAGCAGCTCTCTTTTGTAACTTTAAAACTCTGTTTAAATTTTCCTTTGAGGTAGTTGTTCAAACAACTGATCCATATAGAGTATTATTGGTCTGACCATAGCATTATTATGAAGAATGCGTTCTCTATGTGGAAGACAGCGCTTTATTTTACAGAGTACCGCGATTCGTTGTGTTAATTTCATACATAGATTGTCGACATGTTCATCAAAGCTCAGTTCATCATCGAACGTAACTCCAAGCAGTTTAAACGAGCATATTAGTTATTAACATGCATACTGTACATACTAGTTCTTATTATGCAGTTGTTGACATATAGTACTATACATTAGTTAAAATCTATTTACAATATTAATATACCCATCAAATTACTCTTAATGAAATGTATATTGTTATAACGTACACTCGATGTGGAGCGAAGGCTAAAATGGATTACTCCAACCTCGTTCCCAGGGCATTTTGCCTCCACGGTGGAAGGTCGGCGAAAATGGCCCTGGGATCGGCTGGTCACGTGACACCCAGAATATGATCTGGGTGTTTAGATATAATAATTTATGATAATTTAGGTTATTTGTCTTTGTTTACTCTGTTGATGTGACAATGAATGAGAAATATGCAACGCTCTGCAGACTTGTTTATGTAAAGCATTCATCCTAGCTAAAATCAACTAATTCATAATAAATCCATGATTATCTGATATAAATATCATGGACGAACAAGTATATATCGAATGCAGTTCTTGACAATCAACCAAAGCCCTTATATTCTTATTTGCGGTAAAATTTAAAGGCGAGGAAACTTCATAACATGTGGATTTAGATGAATAAATTATACTCTAGCTGAATTAATTGCATTTTAGAACTGGCCAATAAGATTATGGAATCGACCAGCCGATCCCAGGGCCTTTTTTCGCCGACCTTCCACCGTGGAGGCAAAATGCCCTGGGTACGAGGTTGGTCTTTATTTTTCGTTAGGTTAGAGTTAGCTACTGTTAGGTTTAGGTTTAAGGTTAGGATCAAGGTTAGGGTTAGGATTGAGATTAGGGTTATGATTAGTAGTTCTAGTAGTTCCTTTTCAGTCATCCCTTTTAGCCTTGTGTTGGGGTGCAGAAACATTTTTTGAGTTTGCGTTAAAGCAAGCTTGAGTAGCAAACAATTTTATATATTGAAATCACTAAGGCAAGTCACATTTAATCTATTCTGATACGGCTAAAGTAGGTATAGTTTGGAAAAGTCTAGTGCTGCGTTTATGTACAAGCTGGACATCCAGAATTGAGCTATTCCGTGTCGATTTGCATTTCAATACTTTTACATGATAATCAATATAAATAATTAAATACTAATTCTTTGTTTTCCCCCACCAGGTTTCTAGCGCAACGGCGCCATGACCAAAGGCTGCAGTACGATGGAATACGATGAAAACATAAGCGATGTGGAAACATCGAGTCTTGCAAGAAGATTTATGATCGAAGATTACGCTTTGAGATACCAAATGTCATTGCAAATGGCCGAGAACCGGATCACGAACAATGTTGCCGTGGTTCCGAGAACTCATCATTCGAGAACGCCAAAAGATAGCGTCAGAGTCATGAGGGAGTTACGCCGGCCCAGGTCCGTGGATAGCTACAAAAGCCGTCGACGCAGCGTGCACAGCGAGGTAGAAAACATGGCAGTAGACGTCGGTATGCAGGAAAGACTAGAGGAGAGTACCGTTGGTTCTTCTGAAGGCAGACGTGGCCACGGCATCCCGGCGGGGAGTCGCGAAGACACCGTCTTCCATCTGGAGGAGCCTCCATATCGTGTCCGACACCCCCAAGTTTCATCAAGTTTCATTCACAGCACAATGACAACGCCTCAACTTGGAATTACCTTCGGCGGTAGACCCGAGTATAGGGAAAACAACAGGAATCATTCCCACCAAGCGCACTCAGACCCAGTCTATAATTCGTTTCCTTCGTGGCCTAATTACTGTCCTTTATTGAGTTATACTCCTTACTTCTCTTCAACGGCAGCCCGTGGCTACCCTGTCCCAGGGAACAAAGACTCCCGACTTTCGTATTCCAGCATTCGTGACCTGCCGGCGAAAAGTGCCCGTGACGCGCGTGTAGACGAGCACGTCTCGCGCGTGACCAGCCCGTCGGAGAGAGAAGGCGTGTGCGCGAGTTTCGAAGAGAGAAACAGGGTGGTTATTTCATCGGAAGGCAGGTCGTTGTTTACGGTGAAACGCGTTGACGACGACGACGACGACGACGAAGACGACGACGACGACGACTTAGCAAAGTCAAAAGAGACATTTCCAACTTCACTGGGTATTTCCAAGACATGGGATGAAAAAGACATTAATTATGTCAACTCATGTCGGCCAAGTGTCCTCGTTATGCAGTGGTCAGCAGATGATTCCCCAAGGTCGTCGATGTGCGATGACCTCTCTGGAGCAGAAATTGAAAGGAGATCTCGTGATTTTTCCAAAGATGACCAAAGAGTCCCAAGTTCCGAGCACTGCAAGTGCGATGACGATCACAATACGACAGATTCCGATTCCACGACGACGCCTCCCGCCTCGCCATCCTCGATTCGATCCGCAGTCAGTTCGGATGAGCGGTTTTATTCAGATTCACCTCGTGACGATGATTCAAACCAAGGTGAGAGCTTTTGGGGATGCTGCTTCGAACTTCTTTTCTTTCATTATTCTTCTATCTTCTTTCTATTTTATTCCGTTATCGTCATCTATTCCGAAAGCCTTCCTTTGCTACGCGCGGCGAAAGCTCTGGGAACGAGATTGTACCGGACATCGGACGTCAGTTTCAGGCTCCTACGCGGTCAAGAAAACTGAAACTGACTGAAAACCACTGATCTCTAAATAAAGACTGGATCGAGCAACTATTGTTTGAATGCTGCGAAAAAATGAAGCCAAGAATATTTCGTGGCGGCCATCTTGTTGGGACCACGCTATATAGTTTTACTGAAGGCGACAGAGACTATCTGTCTCTGATCTTTTAAGATGCTGAAATGAATGAGTTGTCGAAGGTTTTCCCGTAATTTAGAACACAAATTACGGCTTTACTGTTATTGAGCCATAGTTTGTGTTCTATATTATGGGAAAACCTTGGACAACGGATTCACTTTAGGATCTTAAAAGATCAGAGACCGATAGTCTCTGTCGCCTACAGTAAAACTATATAACGTGCAGTCACAACAACATGGCCGCCACGAGCTACTTACGGCTTCATTTTCTGAATAATAGTTGCTCGATCCAGTCTTTATTTAGAGATCAGTCAAGTAGGGCCTGAAACGTAGATGTCTCTATGCATGACGTCCTTCTTTGGTGTCGCTTTTTGAGCCAACATTTACTGGAGTCAGCGTTCTAGTTAAGGACACACATTGATAACAGCTAGTTTTACTGCTGAAGTGTCCATCCTGTATAATAATTCGTTTAATAATAATAAAATAATAATAATAGGTACTTCATCTTATGTTGTATAGTGGGATCCGTAGTTAGGATCATGTTTAAGATTAGGTTCAGAATGGATCTGTTGTAGATAAATTTGTATTTTAGGTCAATCTGTTTCAACCTAGCTGATTACGTTTCAACCTACCCTCTTTGGTCACCCATCCAATTTCTGACCCCTCTCATTGGGGCTTAACTTGCATTTCATGCATCCACCGCGTCACCAATAGACCACAGGCGCTTTTGTTGAGATTGCTCATAATTTTCTTCGTAATATCTTAATTATGCTATGTCCCTAGCCCTAACCCCAACCTTAATCCCTATCCTAGACACTAACACTGTTCACAACTTATCTTGACTGTAAACTCGACCACTATAGCGCGTCATAACAGTAAAGGGCGATTTTCGGAGTCATTCAACTCTAATTCAATTCGATTGTAGTGTTTTGGGTGCGAACACGTTTTGCCTGGTTAAAGCATTACTTCTGTGCCTAAGTCTCGCTAGAACGCCTTTTTTAATTCAAGAACGTTAACATTTTTGGATCCTTTCAACTGTTTTTTAGAATATTAATCTTTAGTCACCGTTTTTCTCAAGTACTCTATATAGTTTTCCATTTTTCTGAAAATAGTTGATTTATCCACGAATATACTTATTCTAAAAAACTCTAATATTCATCTATTATCATGTATGTGAAATTGAAACGTAATGACCTGGGTTGAAACGTAATCAGCCAGGTTGAAACAGATTGACCTAAAATACAAATTTACCTACAACAGATCCACTATATCCCATAAGTTTTTTGGTTTGGGGGTAGGTAATGAGAACCACACTGCTGTCCTTTGTGTATAAACAGTAAAACTATGGGGGCGGGAATTATAATAACGAGCGCACTATAAGTTTAAAAAAGTAAGCTTAAAGTTAGCCACCTCCTATTTACTATTTACCACGATCTTAAATGGAATCTGCACATAGACTTTATATGTAAAAAAGCTTCAAAACGTTGGTTCGCTATTCGTCTTCTAAAAAGAAATCATTTTCCAACAGATGTCATTATTTCTGTCTATCGCGCTCATGTATTCGTCCTTGAGTACGCATGCGAAGTGTGGCATAGTTCCCTGCCAGCTTACTTCTGTGATCAACTCGAGTCCATCCAACGAAGAGCACTTCGCATTGCTAATATTAATAAGGAGCTTTGCGCATTGCTAATATTCCTACGTTATATGATCGTCGCGATCAACTTTCTAATCGATTATATATTCAATAAGATGCGCAACCCTGTACATAAACTTAATCATCTTGTTCCGACCGCCAAGACCCATAAATACAACCTATGTAATCCTACTCCCTTTGAGATACCTTATTGTAGAACGGATCGTTTATTTCAAAAAGACCTTCATTCCATCAGCCATCAAATCTTTCCACTCACGATGACTAATCTAGAACTAATCTATAGAACTCTCTCTGTTTTCCCAACAGATAAGCCACACAAATGCAACATCTGTGGAAGAGCGTTCAGAAAGCACAGTGCCCTTATCATCCACCATCGAGTGCACAGCGGAGAAAAACCTTACAGGTGTCCAAAGTGTGCGAAGAACTTCTCCATCTCCGGAAACCTGCGACGACATTTCCTCATCCACACAGGAGAAAGACCGTACATCTGCCCGGAGTGCACGAGAGCATTCAACAACCCAAGCCATCTAACCAGGCACCGGAGGAAACTTCACAATAAATTGAAAATTGAAGGAAATTGAACAATGCCTTTATAGAAACGCCAGACTGAAACCTCAGCACGAAAACTGAATCGCGAAACAACACTAAGAAGTTTACTTAGTGGTATTTGAAGCAAATAGTTTATCATTAGTAGTTAAGGCGCTTATTTTATGTTTGTAGAAAAGTAGAGTGCTTCGCAGGCAGTGTTTTGGATATATAACAAAGCGAAAAGGTTAAGAAAAGAAAAAAAAGCGAAAAGGTGAATTGCCAAGATTTAAGGAACGAAATACTGCGAATGGAGCACTTCATGAAAAAAGTTCACCGAGCGTTTTCGCTTTGTTATGTATCTTATGTTTGAGTTGTTTAGGTTAGTTTTTGTATATTTATAATCTTTGGCACTTTCTGCTTAAAGTAAATTACTTAAAATAAATGACATTTAAATGAGTATAATGTTTAGAAATGTTCAATAGTTCTACGGTATCTGCTCTTGTACTCGAGAAATAACGTTTTCATTCTCGTATTTTATGCTTCTGGACGCCGCCATTTTAGAGTTTGCTCGACGGCTCAAAGTTAATGTCCAGCGGGGGTTTCTTTTCAATTTTGACGTCTTTGAGTGTATAAGGAACAAACGACAAGTACTCATGACATCAAAATTGAAAAGGAAACCGCCGCTGTACATCAACTTTGAGTCGGCGAACAAACTCTAAAATGGCGGCGTCCAGAAGCATAAAATACGAGAATGAAAACGTTATTTCTCGAGTAAGAGAAAGGCATGAATATGAAAGTTTAACTGATGATAATATTCAGGAATTTTTTATCAGAAAGTGCGAACGATTATAAATATATAAATATAGACACTTTAGTATTTAATTAATAATTAATATGTAATTAATTTGTATAAATTATTGACATTTGACTTTACGTAGCAATTCGCTTGCAGGAGTCTATAAGGCTCTGGACAGGATGCATCGATTAACGATTTACAAACAAATCCTAAATTGGAATTGTGCTTCATAGGAAATAGGAAATAAACCAGTAGATATAGAATCCATTCTTATACAACATAGAGACATAACTAAGACACGGGGGTTAAACAATAAATATGGGGAAACTTTCAGATGGGTTGTAACCCCCGTAGTTGCACCGAATATATGAACAATCATGTGAAACTCGTACAACGTTTCAACGAGACTAAATAACTAATAGTTTATCATTAATGTAGTTTTTCAAATGGATTGTAATTTATTGTATATATATCATGAAAATATAGGATTTAGAATCTTTGTAGTTAGTGTGTAATTTAAGTTAATTATTTCTAATTTATTGCATTAATGAAATCAATGCATATGCTTGTAGTTGTGTAGGAAACATTTAATTAAAGTAAAAGCTTTTGAAGTGTGAAACAATGTGGTGTTTTTAGTTATTTTTATAATTTAAAGTGATATTAGTGATATAGATTTAACATAAAGTGCAGTATAGTTGAATGCGGTAAAACGATTCATTGCCTACCTACAGATTTACTGCGACTTTCGTCCCTTAGTAATGGCCGCTGTTGGCTCTAATTATCCAGTGAGAGAAGCCTAATATGAGACGTCAAATTAGGTTCAAGATTTTATGCATTTAATGTTAACAAAGAAAGTATATTGGCCAGACACTAAACCTATTTCGCAAGCGTCACAGTTTGATTTGCTTGCAAACTCGGAGCTTCTAATAATCTCTCGTCAATTTACATTATGCAAATGTGCAAGCTTCAAAATCAGCTCTTCAAAATAAGGCTTCAAAATCAGCTCAACCAGTCCTATTTTTGATATCAGTGTGATGTTCTATAAAGGTTGTTTTTTTGAAATGCTTGATATAAATATATATATATATATATTGAGAGATTAGGATATCGTAAATATGATGGCAAGGAATTGAAAATTCTTGGTGTCCTATACAATACAAGCTATTCTGGAAAGTTAAAGTGTTTACTTTGGGAATATTTAAATTAATTGTATTTGTTTTATCTGTTCGCCTGGTTACACGACTGGAAGACTTGACGGAGATGTAAGGATCATTTGAAGCAAATATTGACTTGAAAACGTATACGGGTAACAGTTCTGTTTTCAGAAGTCTATACTTATAGCTAACGTCAGATCTAAAGAATTAGTGACACAGTTTGCGGAGACCAAACTTGTGAACAGTATGCAAAGTGACTTCTTACTAAAACTGTGTATAATGTAGTACGAACACGCTGGTCGTGGATATCAAGGGAGGATCTTCTTATTTAACCCATCATTTTGTTAGCTGAGTTCCACTTAAGGTTAGGAGTGATCAGAACTCCAAGATCTTTCTGAACATCCTTGGTGTTAACTGTGGTCTCTGTCAGATGATAGCATTTCTGTATGGGTTTGGTGTTCCTCGTCAATCTAAGTAGAGGAACACCAAACCCATACAGAAATGCTATCATCTGACAGACACCGCTTAGTCTTCTCAATGCCTCATCTCGTTCCAGAGATATTCAGGTTTTTGAAACAAGCAAATTAGATGCTGTAGGACATCAGTTTCTCGCATAGACTAAATAAAATTCACAAAATGAGGAATATCTCAATAACAAGCAAGCTGTTTTGAAACTTTGCACATGTATGCCAATGCTGAAAGTGCACACCACTGTGTCATACGGTATATTGTTGTCATGGAGATGGCTTGGTGTCAGATTAATCCAATTGTAAAACGAAATCTGTTTGTTTCTACTCTATCAAACAACGTTGACTGCAGTTGACTAGATTTGTACATAATAATAATAATAATAATAATATATAGTATTTATATAGCGCATTCTCCATCAATGCCCGAATGCGCTTTACATCCTTTGTAGACACACTAATAAAATAATAAAAAAATAATGATATCTAAAAGCTAATTACAAAAAGATTAAAATTATATAAATTACCTATATAATATCTAAATGTCTTTAGTAAAATGCTTCTTAAAATGTTACATGTAGATATTATATTTCTGAGATTTAAATCATGTTATTCTTAAAGGAACACTGCATTCCAATAACCAGTGTTTCTTAAACGAAAGTTTTTTGTCACCTTACAAAAGAATGGGTATTAGTTTTCTTCTAATCTTTTTAGTTTGAGAGAAATTTAGCTTTGTTTAACGTGTTTTTGGTAAATTGAAGGCCGCCATTGTTGTCCTGATTGCGGGCGAATGCGGTCGCTCTCATTAATTTTCATGTCATTTAGTGATAGAAACACTTTGAAAAGAAATCCGTCACAATAGCGTGAATAGAAATGCTGCACAATAGACTACGTAATTATTGTCATGCTATTGTGAAGGGTTTCTTTGTGTAGTGTTTCTATCAATCAATGACGTCAAAATTAATGGGAGTGACCGCATTCGCCCGCAATCAGAACAAAAATGGCGGCCTTCAGTTCACCAAAATACGATAAACAAAGCCAAATTTCTCTAAAACTAAAACGATTAGAAGAAAACTAATACCCATTCTCATGTGGAGTGTCCCTTTAAAGAAAGAGACAGAAATTAAGATTACAGTTTTTTCTTGCTCTATTAGTCTGCCATAATTTGGTCTACTGACTCCCATTGTCTCTCGTGAACCATAAAACAGTTTAAATTTCAATATGAATCATATTACTTCTGTTGTCCACGTTTAGATCCGAAACCCATTGAAATCAAAGCAATGAGACAGATATTAAAACTCTTCAAGTCATAACGGTTGTCGATCTGAACCTTGCTGATAATATCACTTAATACTTCTGATCTTTGGTCAGCCTCGATTTCAAAGATTGCTTCGGAATATTGCTTATGAATAATATTACTTCTGTTGTCCACGTTTAGTAAATAGCAGTAGCAGTAAAGCTATCAAGCGGAATCCGAAACCCATTGAAATCAAAGCAATGAGACAGATATTAAAACTCTTCAAGTCATAATGGTTGTCGATCTGAACCTTGCTGATAATATCACTTAATACTTCTGATCTTTGGTCAGCCTCGATTTCAAAGATTGCTTCGGCAACCCATCTTGAAAATGATAGATTATAAAATGCTGTAGCAATGACAGTGTCATCCAATTTACACAACTCTGGAGAACCACCTGAAATATAAAGAGTAGAAATATGCCATTAATATATGTTTGGTATAACATTCAGCCCTCTTTGATATGTCTATGACTTGCATGATAATAGTAGGGTCTACACGATATATACGATACATGATACACGATACAGGATATGATATACACGATCATGATATATGATACATGATATACACAATACATATGATATATGCGATACACGATACATGATATGATACACGATATATGACACGATCACATGATACACGATATGATACACGATCATGATACATGATATATACACGATACACGATACACGATGCTGCATATGATATACGCGACACTACATGTAATATCATGGCTACCTCGAAATCCTTTGTTTCACGAGGAACGATTAATCTCTAAATAACCTGATCAATCACCTGCATAAAACATTAGGTACGATTAGTAACTAATCTTACCTAATGTTTACGCATTAGGTACGATTAGTAACTAATCATACCTAATGTTTATGCAAAAGATCTGTTTTATTTTACTCAAATTGCACTGCCAAACACGCTACTCATCCAGCTTATATATATGCTAAACCAGTACTCTAAAACATTTCAATAGAATAACTAACGAAGACATGAAGTGAACCATTACTTCATTGTCGAATTCCAATACCATTAATAGCAACTCACAAAGTTTTATTCCATTTCAACTTGTTGAATTTCCTATTGTCTCGGTAGCCATAATATTACAAAGTGATAGCATGGCATTATATACGGTTGATTAGTAATTAAATGTCCCTCAAACTCGGGAAGTTTAGTAAAATCCCTCGGGCTTCGCCCTCGTGACTTTTACTTTTCAGGTACATTTAATCACTAATCAACCTCAATGCCATGCTATTACTTATAAATATACACGATACATGGACACAAGATACACACGATACATGATACACGATACATGATACACGATACATATGATACACGATACATGATATGAAACACGATACATATGATACACGATACATGATATACACGATACACGATGATACCCACGATACATGATATGAAACACGATCATGATATACATGATATACACGATACATGTGATGTAATAGATCAAACACGAGTTTGAGTGTTTCATCAGGGGTTCCAAACACGAGAAAACACGAGAAAACAAATGAAAACTGAGGGCGTAGCCACGAGATTTTTATTGTTTTCGACTGTTTGGAGTCCCCTGATAAAACACGACAAACGAGTGTTTGATCTTGCTTCTCAACCGAGTATGATTTTAACTGGACGTTTAAAAGTCTCTTTACAAAGCTGAATCCTTTTGCATGGGACCGTGATCACCAAGCTGTGCAAAATTTATTCATACAAACGTTGTTTGTCTCTAGAGATAAATGGCAAAGGCAAAGCCGTCTTAATATCGCTTTTATACGGCCAAAAGCTACCATTCATTTCAATATTTGGCAGGACACACATTCAATGCCTTAATTTTATCGTTAGGAGATTTATCTCTGTGTTTTGACTAGGATGAATCTTGATGTCCAATCACGAAGCGCATCAAGATCTTTAGTGATCTTGATACGCCTTCCAATTGGACATCAAGATTCATCCTCATCAAAACACAGTGAACCAAGGCCTTTACCTGGTATCAAATCTCATGCACGTGTCGAAATGCGTAACTCGAAATTCGTTGAATTGGCTGATAAACCATGAAATATTAATGAGGTTGAGAAATACACGATACTACATGATATACACGATACATAACACATTATAATAAACGATACATGATATATACACGATACACGATACATGATATACACGATATATGATACACGATAGATACACGATACACAATACATGATATGATACATGATACACGATACATGATATATATGATACCCAATAGACGATGCATGATATGATACACGATATCGATATATGATGTAATACAAGAAACATGATATACACGATACACGATATACGATACATGATACACGTAATTCTGCATGTGAGTACATATTGCACAGTTTATAAAAATGCAACGCAACGCAACGCAACGCAACGCAACGCAACGCAACGCAACGCAATGCAACGCAATGCAATGCAATGCAATGCAATGCAATGCAATGCAATGCAATGCAATGCAATGTAACGCACCTAACGTAATGTAATGTAAGACGTATTAGGAGCATTATACAACAGTCTCAATGCTCTTACAACAATATATTCTTAATGTTACTTATAAAACTAATTACAGTTTTGATCAGACGTGAGTATCCTGATGAAATATTATTATCATCAACTGCTTTTACCTGATAACAATGCCATAATAACCACGGTGATAATTGCCGCCATCTGCGAATTCCTTGGCGTCATCATCAAAGACATGACATATCCCAGTCCGGAGAGATAAAACCAAGCACACAAGAACACCAAATAGTGATAACTAAACGGAGCTTAAGAGAAAAAAGCACCAAGCAAAGGATCGTCGTTAATATTAAACTTACTAAATTGGCAAACAGTGTTCCTGTCTTGGTGTGAGAAACGACCATGGAGGATCATCACTAGCTAAAATCCTCAGCACATTTTACAAGAACAAAGAAAGAAATACACACAAAGAAAATTTATTTATTTATTTAGCTTCGCCTCTTAAAAATATATAGAAGAAGCAGGGTCACCACAACAGTTAAACACTAATTACAATGGGCCCTTACAAAAATAAAATTATAACTAACAACAGCAAGTTATGGGTTCAGTGAGGTTTCGCGATGTGTTGCACTTTAGGCAGACAGTTTTCCAAGTTCGAGGATCGTCAACATTATAACACGATAATAGAGCATTATTATAATAGTCTAATAGTGACTTCTTAAATTTTTTAAAGTTTAAACGATCTAGCCTTAAGTGTTCAGAAAGAGAGTTCCAAGTCCTTAGTTGTTCTAATAAGAAATGAGCGATTGAAAGTAGTTGTTTTACATTTACGTTGACGGAATGAGATTGCATTGACATTTGCGGAGGCTGATCTAGTAAGCCTTAAGGAAACCGAAGACGTTCGGGTAGGATATCGCTTGATATATAGGTACAATGCCATTGATGGCCTTAAAGAAGAACAGTAAGAAAATGAAAATGAAAATCAGAAATACAAATCATGCAGAAATGCAAATTGCAACTTTGATCTTTATACAGTAGAAGACGTTTTCTAGATTCATAATAATTTTTTAAATTTGAGGTTGCCTTCAGCAACTGTTAGGTGTTTTTAGATTAAGAAGTATACCCTAAGAATTAGGGAACTTCGTGATAAAACAAGGCTACATCTCCTGAAAGTAAAAAGGGTCAAACAATGTTCAAGTATGCAGAGCGAAGATTGGAACTCTTTGTCAATAATATCAGAAAGATTACTTCCATATATACTTTTAAACAAACACTTTTTACTTATCTTTTAGATTGTGATGTAAATTCTCATAATTGTATAGTCTTTAGTATAGTTTTTAGTTATTTTTTTAAAACTTTGATCTAATTTGTAAATACTGTTCATCCTATTAATACCAGTTTTGTATAACTGAAGGGGATCTAGCAGTTTAAATAATTCTCCAAATCATCTAAACCACCCACAGTTCCTAAACGCACCGTTTATTTCTCTGTTTACCGGACAACACTTCGTTCAAATCCGAAGCCAACTCCGAAAACTTCTCTCATCTGCCCGTCCTTCAGTTAGACTTTTTCACTTCTTTTCTTTTAAAGATAAAATTCCCTGACGTCTTATATCACATGTTGTATACAATTTTACGTGTGGAAGCTGCGGAGCTTCTTACATCGGAGAAACAATCCGACATTTACATACACACGTGTGCTAACCACATGGAAATCTCGCTAAAGATTATTATTATTTTGTTAACCGGTAAGACGCTCTAACAATTGAGCTACCGAGACTCAGATGGAGAGCGAAGGTTACAATGATGTACTGGTTTGATTACTATACGATACTGACTATGCGGCAGTCACTATATGTCAGCAATGCTTGGATGTGTTAATATATACACTGCTGTAGTGAATGTGAGAGAGCTTGGAGTAGACAGACGATACATGGACGATCGTCAAGCTCATATCCTCAGAAAGATGATTCTGAGTCCCGGACAGGAATCGAACCTGTAACCTTCTGATTGCCGGTGAGACGATCTAACCATTGAGTTATCGAGACACAAATGGAGAGCGAAGGTTACAATGATGTACTGGTTCTATTGATATATGTTTCTGTATGTCTATGGTGTACACCCCGCAACCCAGAGGAAATATTAGGTACAACAAGCGAGACCGGTCTCACAATGTATGTCTGTCAAGTCCCTCGCTTTTTGGACTAAATAGCATTCTCTTTAAAATAGGTTATTTCCTCACTGTCACACTGACAAATCGGCTGGCAGCCATTTTGCCTAAATGCTGTAGGTGATTGTTGTGAAATAATCCGAAGAAGCTTGACCAATCAGCGTGTGCAATTTTCTATAATCACCTGTGTATTTATACTAATGAAAATTAGAGCTATTTCTTTTCAAATATATTTATATATTTTTTAGGTCAATCATTGAGAATAATTTCATTTCTCTCCAGAATTTTGGGCGCCCAAAGGCGTTCACCTTTCGTTGTAGGGCGTCCCAGGACACCAGGACGCCCTTCTGGTTATTAAAGCCGGGTTACTACACAGTATGTCGGCAGTAAACCAACCTTTCGGAGTATTAGCTATTCGTAACTTTTATCAAGTAAATGGTTTGAACCTAGGAGTATCATTAGATGTGTGAAGTTGATCGTCCAAGTTGTTGTAGTCTTGAGAAAGACTATTGTTTGTGACTGACGTTTCGACGGCCTCAGCGACTGACGTTTCGACCAGCGGCGGTTATCTTCAGAGTCTTCAGTGAAGATGACTTGACTCTGAAGATGAGTGCCGCTGAGGCCGTCGAAACGTCAGTCACCAACAATAGTCTTTCTCACGACTACAAAAACCTGGACGATCAACTTCACACATCTAACGTAAATTTTATGTTATCCTCATTAAATAATGCATTAATATGCCAACACTATATCAAGGAGCGTCTACCTACCCAGAAATGCTGCAACGCTGTAGTAAATACTGAGATAGACGGCAGGAGCAATCAACAGAACAGGAATATAAGACAGGTTTACAGCCAGGAAATAACTGAAACGATTTATACCAGATGCACTCTCTCTGAAAACAAAAAGCGGGAAATAAATCAGTAAGAAAAGGAATGGTGAATCTGGTAAATACAAATTAGGCGTAGAAATATATATTGAGTAACGAAACATCGGTGTAATATCACCGATATATAACATCGGTGTTATATATATGTATAGTCATCTCATCTCTCATCTCATCTCTCATCTCATCTCTCATCTTATCTCTCATCATGTCTCTCATCATATGTATCTCATCATATCTCTCATCTTATCTCTCATTTCATTTCATCTCGTCTCGCCTCAACTCACCTCATCTCATCTCACCTCACCTCATCTCATCTCACCTCACCTCATCTCACCTCACCTCACCTCATCTCACCTCATCTTACGTCACCACATCTCAACTCACCTCAACTCACCTCACTTTATCTCACCTCATCTTATCTCATCTCACATTATCTTATCTCACATCATCTCGTCTCATCTCATCTCGTCTCACATCATCTCATATCATCTCACCTTATCTTGTCTCATCTCACCTTATCTCACACCTTATCTCACCTCACCTCACCTCACCTCACCTGATCTCACCTCACCTGATCTCACCTCACCTCACCTGATCTCACCTCACCTCACCTGATCTCACCTCACCTCACCTGATCTCACCTCACCTCCCCTGATCTCACCTCACCTCACCTCATCTCACCTCGTCTCACCTCGTCTCACCTCACCTCATCTCACCTCACCACACGTCACGTCACCTCACCTCACCTCACATCACCTCACCTCACCTCATCTCATCTCACCTCACCTCATCTCATCTCATCTCATCTATCCACTGATCTCAAAAATAGGACTGGATTGAGCTTTCTATTGTATCTGACGAGCTTATTTTGAAGCCTGTATATTTGCATAATGCAAATTGACGAGAGATCATCAAAAGCTCCGAGTTTGCAAGCAAATCGAAATGCGACGCTCGCAAAATAGGTTTAGTGTCTGGCCAATATATTTTCTTTGTTGACATTAAATGCATAAAATCTTAAACCTAATTTGACGTCTCATATTAGGCTTCTCTTACTGGATAATTAGAGCAAACGGCGGCCATATTGGAGTGACCTCATTACGAATACAGTGGTGAATCGGAGAGGAAAGGCAGAATTCTGACATTTAATAACTGTCCAGCGAGTATGTTTCCTTTGCTAAAGTTAAATAGCAAATGTCAGAATCCTCCCCAACATGTCTGTGATGCCACAGTACTCCTTAGGTGGTCACTCCAATATGGCCGCTGTTGGCTTCATTTTTGTAACAACAGAAGCTCGATCCAGTCCTATTTTTGAGATCAGTGCATCTATCGCATCGTTATATAGAGAATGGTATATAATTGTTAAATACAAAGTCAGAGTTGCAGGCTCTGCAGTAGCAGTACAACAGTCGTCGGTAACCTAAGGTCGCGCCGTCACCGATTTCCTTCTAATCGTATTTTTTCACATTCAGGGTCACCCCCTAACACACACACACACACACGCCCCAGTGGTGTGTAAATTATATTGCAAGCATTACCTCCAAAAGACAACTCTATGGCTACCAAAACTCCTTAGCGCAGCGACAACACCGACTAAACCGACAGTGATATTACCAAATACGGTAGACTCTGGCACATTATGAATCTCAACCTAGAAAATAACGAACAGTACGCATAGTTACCTCCAGTACACAACCCTGTTCTGACCAAAACGACGTGTTGCTGCAACAACTGCGGATAAACCAGCAATAATATTGCCGAGTACTGTAGTCTCATGCACATCATAAATGTAAACCTAAAATATCAATGTTTAATATAGATTTAACGAAACGCCGCTTCTCAAACTCATTAAATAATTCATGAATTATAATAGCCAATCCATGAACGTATACCACATCACATGCATGAGTTTTGATACCCAGTGAAAACCTGTAGGAAATTTTCTAGTGAACTGGATCACATTTCTTAATCTACATATTAAAATAAAATCGCTATTGGAGCAAATCGCTATAGGAATACTCGTTCGAGAAGCTAGAGTCGTGCTTCATCAGGGGACTCCAAACACTCGAAAACAATCATTTGTTTTCTCGTGTTTGGAACCTCTGATGAAACACTCAAACTCGTGCTTGATCTACGCGACAACCTCGATGACGCGACCTTCACTAAAGAAATACCTAATGGTTTCCGTGTTTGGAGCCTGATCCAAACACGCGGGATATTGCGAGACTTGAGAAAAGCGTAAAGAAACACGAGCCGCTAGGCGAGTGTTTTCGGCTTTTCGAAAGTCGAGCAACATCCCAAGTGTTTGGATCAGGCCATCCAAACACGGAAAAACCATTAGGTATTTATTTTATAAAATAATACGAACGAACGAGCAACACAAACTTGAGTAGATCCAAACATGGGTATTGACCAATCAGAGCTTGCGTAGCATACATGTTATTCTATAAAACACCTTCATGCGCAACAAATTAAGAGAATGAATAATTTGTAGTCCCAAGAGTATTCTCAAACCGTCCTCGTTCTGTTTACAACGCAACTCTGAGCATTTTCACGTCTTCAGGACGACGTGAACTCGCTGAGAGGTGAGAGCTGTTCCTTAATGTTGACTTCAGCTCAAACACTACGATCGTTATAGCAGAACTGGAGCGTTTTGGAGGTTATAAGACAAGCTTCAAACCTCATGTATACGGTAGTTAATTTACCATGGCTTCTTTCAAATGCTTAAATTCACACTGTTTGTTAAGGTTTTGAAAGGCCACGTCGTCAGGTTGCTGCGTCTCGTAGATCGTAAAATCCCTACGGTCGCAGGCGCGCTCCATTAGCTATATCTATCTTCACACGGTGAAATAAAAATGATATCTTCACTGCTCTGCTGGTAGGCAGGCAGGCAGGTGGGTAGATAAGATATGTAGGTAGGTTGGTAGGCAGGCAGGCAGGCAGGCAGGAAGGTGGGTAGATAGATATGTAGGTTACCTACCTACAAGTAGGAAGGTAGGACATTGTGTCCGGCGAGCTCCAAAAAATAATATTCAGGCCTAATATTTTTACTATAGTTCTACCGTAGCCTGTGTATACAGCCTGAATATACACCTGTAATTTAATCTGTGAAAACCCACACGATAACTTGTCGACCCCAGCTGAACTTCTCAGATCTGAACAGTAGATTTTGAGTGGTTTTATATGCTCATTTTGAGTGGTTATGTATTCATAATTGTTTATTGGATTGGATTATTTAATATCACAAGAATTCCCAGAGAACCAATTGTAACTGGAATAAGACAGGGGTTGTGATTTGGACAATTAAAATGTTCTCAGCTGTTGTGGTCTAGTGGTTACCACACATGTCTATGAGCTGGGAGACACAGGTTCAAATCCTGGGTCGGACCTCCACTCAGGGTCTTAAAGGGGAACTGTACCCAAAAAATAAATTACTTTTAAATAAAAGGCCTTGAAGTATAATGTTTAGAAATGTTAATAGTTTTACGGTATCTGCTTTTGTACTCGAGAAATAACATTTTCATTCTCGTATTTTATGCTTCTGGACGCCGCCATTTTCGGGTTTGCTCGGCTGTGGCATACTGTATCTATCTCTTTTTCGCGAAATTTGTCAGTTGTCTCTTAACTACAGTTTAACTGCTGTTTGGGTAAATTGTAGTAAACTTCTGAAACTCTGATGCTGATTGAACACTCGACCAGCGACCAAATAAAATGGCGGAAACGAGCACACCGTGTGGTTTCGCAAAGCCTATCGGAATGATGCAATAATTACAATTTGTCGACACGAAAAATACAGAAAAGCCACAGAAAACACTGATCAAAAAATAGGACTGGATTGAGCTGTCTATCGTATCTGACGAGCTAATTTTGAAGCTTTCATATTTGCATAATGTAAATTGACGAGAGATCATTAGAAGCTCCGAGTTTGTAAGCAAATCAAACTGTGACGCTCGCAAAATACGCTGGCCAATATAGTTTCTTTGTTAACATTAAATGCATAAAATCTTGAACCTAATTTGACATCTCATATTAGGCTTCTCTCACTGGATAATTAGAACCATGCAACGGCGGCCATTACTAAGGGATCAAAGTCGCAGTAAATCTGTAGGTAGGCCATGAATCGTTTTACCCATGAGTAATTTAAAAAATGTCTTCTGGTCCTCTTTATAGTAAAATTATTTTATTTTGTCGATGGTAAGAGCACATAATCCAACAAAAAACCTCATAGGATCCTGATATGGTCCCTTAGTAATGGCGGACTTCCGGCTTCATTTTCGGAACAATAGTTGCTCGATCCAGTCTTCTTTCGAGATCAGTGACCGAATCCTAGACTTGGCTACCACAGGTAGCCTGAGTCAAAACTGAGAAGCTCAGCAGGGGTTTTCACAGACTGAATTACAGGTGTATAATATCGAGGCTGTACTACACTGTTCTCCTTTAACGCCAATGCCGTACTTACTTCGCGAAATAGAAGTCCCAATACAGCACCAGCAATGAGTGTCAACCCTTGATCAAATAGTAACGTCCTCGCCATATGAAGCTGCAGCAGAAACTCTCTTTTCATGAAGATCCAAAGTTGAAAAAAAAAGCCAGGACGGATTCTTTCCATTTTCTTGCCTTGACAACAGGCGAGAGGAGCAGGAGGGGGAGCTTCTACGAAGTTAAAGGGGAGCCGAGAGATTTTCAAATTAGCCAAGTTTAGTTAGTGCATATTGAAATAAACACTTGGCATTTACAATGACCATAGTTAGTAGAGGGGAGATGGTTTGGAAGCTCCATTGTCTTTCAGGATGACGCAATGGTCATCGATGTTATTAGATATTAATGTAATTGCAAAAATACCCAAACGGAAAGAGCGCGAACGGGACTCAAGGACCCATGCGAGGCGCCTTCCCGTTGAATTAATAATAGATGTATAAGAACAACCAAAAAGTCAATACATAAAGTCATAAACCAACTGCTCGGAATTCACGATGCACCAACACACACGCACAGCCCCAACCCCATTCTTCCGAACTCCACGGAAAGAACAAAATGAATAAAACTGAATGGAATTCAAAAGAACGAGGTTGAAGCTGTGCACATACAACGATGCTCCGTAGAATCTGAGCAGAATTGGTACATTAAAAACTCAGTACTTTCAGTAACAGGAACAGTTACGGTATAATGACCATGTACAAATCATATCAACGTCATATGTTATTGTATATTGTGTATATTGTCATGTTATTGTATCGGAGAAAGTGTTTACTATTGGTTGGAGAAAAGAAAGTCTATGGACAAGTGACAGCGAAGGACTCACAATACGTGATGATAAAGGACTACACTAATTAAATCCGATGACTGCTTCATTATACAGAAAATACAATACGTTCAGTTACCGTGAATGTAACCAACAATATAGAATGACTTTTATGGACCTTCCAAACCATCCCTTCTACTAACTATGCCTGACGCACAGACATTTTCTTTAAGTAGCGAGATAGAAATTACCTTGGAAACTCTGCACTTGTTCTGTAATGTCCTCTATTTGACATAGTACACTATCTATATTATTAGACGCTGTACTTGATCCAATACTGATTCCATCAACTGCCTTTAGATTCTCCTCCCACTCTTGGAAAAGATCAGTATAACGAGACAGTTGGCTCTTTATCGTACCGGAGATCACGTCCATGTAGAAGTCAGCCGGGTTCACGTATGGTGGCAGTGGAAAACCAATTTTGGCGAAGTATGACTCGGCATCGTCAACCGAACCCAAGAACACCGTACGACCGCCACGACCAAGGAATAATACTTTATCAAACATTTCTAAAACAAACACGCGATGTGTAAGTAGAAATGGTAAGTAGAAATCTACGTCAGCGACTACGTCAGCGTCAATGACTACGTCAGTACCAACGACTACGTCAGTACCAACGACTACGTGTCCAATCCTTGTAGGTGACCTCGTGTACTTTTGCTGTGCACCAGCCTTAGGACAAATTTTTAAAAAAATGTCTATGTGTATATCTAAATGTCTAATCTGTCTCTGTGGTCTCTGTCTCTGGGGGCTCTGTCTCTGTCTCTGTGGTCTCTGTCTCTGTGGTCTCTGTCTCTGTGGTCTCTGTCTCTGGGGGCTCTGTCTCTGTCTCTGTGGTCTCTGTCTCTGTGGTCTCTGTCTCTGTGGTTTCTGTCTCTGTGGTTTCTGTCTCTGTGGTTTCTGTCTCTGTGGTTTCTCTGTCTCTGTGGTCTCTGTCTCTGTCTCTGTGGTCTCTGTCTCTGTGGTCTCTGTCTCTGTGGTCTCAGTCTCTGTGGTCTCAGTCTCTGTGGTCTCAGTCTCTGTGGTCTCAGTCTCTGTGGTCTCTGTCTCTGTGGTCTCTGTCTCTGTGGTCTCTGTCTCTGTGGTCTCTGTCTCTGTGGTCTCTGTCTCTGTGGTCTCTGTCTCTGTGGTCTCTGTCTCTGTGGTCTCTGTCTCTGTGGTCTCTGTCTATGTGGTCTCTGTCTCTGTGGTCTCTGTCTCTGTGGTCTCTGTCTCTGTGGTCTCTGTGGTCTCTGTCTCTGTGGTCTCTGTGGTCTCTGTCTCTGTGGTCTCTGTCTCTGTGGTCTCTGTCTCTGTGGTCTCTGTCTCTGTGATCTCTGTCTCTGTGGTCTCTGTCTCTGTGGTCTCTGTCTCTGTGGTTTCTGTCTCTGTGGTTTCTGTCTCTGTGGTCTCTGTCTCTGTGGTCTCTGTCTCTGTGGTCTCTGTGGTCTCTGTGGTCTCTGTGGTCTCTGTGGTCTCTGTGGTCTCTGTCTCTGTGGTCTCTGTCTCTGTAGTCTCTGTCTCTGTGGTCTCTGTCTCTGTGGTCTCTGTCTCTGTGGTCTCTGTCTCTGTGGTCTCTGTCTCAGTGGTCTCTGTCTATGTGGTCTCTGTCTATGAGGTCTCTGTCTATGTGGTCTATGTCTCTGTGGTCTCTGTCTCTGTGGTCTCTGTCTCTGTGGTCTCTGTCTCTGTGGTCTCTGTCTCTGTGGTCTCTGTGGTCTCTGTGGTCTCTGTGGTCTCTGTCTCTGTGGTCTCTGTCTCTGTGGTCTCTGTCTCTGTGGTCTCTGTCTCTGTGGTCTCTGTCTCTGTGGTCTCTGTCTCTGTGGTCTCTGTCTCAGTGGTCTCTGTCTATGTGGTCTCTGTCTATGAGGTCTCTGTCTATGTGGTCTATGTCTCTGTGGTCTCTGTCTATGAGGTCTCTGTCTATGTGGTCTATGTCTATGTGGTCTATGTCTGTCCATGTCCATGTCCATGTCCATGTCCATGTCCATGTCCATGTCCATGTCCATGTCCATGTCCATGTCCATGTCCATGTCCATGTCCATGTCCATGTCCATGTCCATGTCCATGTCCATGTCCATGTCCATGTCCATGTCCATGTCCATAATGTAGTAACGCCGGGAGAAGAATTGGGTATATTAAGTAATATTTGGCATTTCACTTCTGGCATTTCACCTGGCTGCGTTAGGAAATTATTTCTTTCTTTGTCTACGACAAAACGTGAACGACCACATCAAGGTCTGCATTCACGTCTGTACCCCTTCACCTCCCCCTACATCGCATTGTAGTCCCTTTTTGTCTGATTTCCCTGCAAACAATGCGGTGTAATAACGTGAAAGTTAAACTCTTTCGCAATTGGCTTAATTGAAACCTTACTTAATATCTCATATCTTGGTTGATGAATCACACACAAAACGGTCAAATTTCCTTTCGAGGTGACGGTGTTCAATGACTTTACGACGGCTAGACTAGATGAACTGTCAAGTCCCCTAAAAGATAAAGTACATCGACATTATTCAAGCCAAAGTCTGAACGTAATTACAGGTTCAAACCAAAAACGGAACCAATCACATCAAAGCAAGTACTGTAATAATAATAATAATAATAATAATAAAAGTCTTTATTGAAATAGACAGCGCAACATACGTGCGAGTTTACAGGAATATCATGCAATGTAGATTATAGCTTATTCTTAAACAAAATTAAAAAGACATCTATTTACAAAGACGCGTTTAAAACGCTCTGTACATACACATGGTAAGATAAAATTGTGACCACGATCGCGTAACATTCTAGTACGTTCTGGGGGGAGAAGTTCATACTTCATAGAGACAATGATTAGGGTTTTAGTATAATGATCGATTTCCAAAGTTTTATGTCCCTGTCCTTAATTACATCGTTTATGGATATAGATCTTGTTGTATATCCAAATCAAGCTGCACGTTTGAGAAATTTGTCAATTCGGCTTGAGTATTTACTTTCATGGGCACAAGCCCATACCTCAATGGCGTACAGAAATAGAGACATGATCAGACTATCAAATAAAACAGTAAGATCGTACTGAGAAAATCCATAAAATTTACAAACTCTAAGAATGTACATGCGCGAACTAGCTTTTTGAAGAAGCAAGTCAATATGTGAATCCCAGTTACAGGGATTTTCATTGAAGGTAACGCCTAATAATTTGAGTTCGTTTTTCCTCTCAATTGTTGTAATCACATCCGGTAGAGATTTACTGGTCTTTCCTCTCACTACCATCTCCCACGTTTTACTGAGATTAAGAGTGTAAGTGTTAGTATATACACTGCTGTAGTGAATGTGGGAGATCTTGGAGTAGACAGACGATACATGGGCAATCAGAAGGTTACAAGTTCCGGATTCCTGTCTGGGACTCAGAATCATTTTTCTGAGGATATGAGCTTGACGATCGTCCATGTATCGTCTGTCTACTCCGAACTCCCATATGATTCACTAACAACAATTTAAAGAATGGTTGCAACCACTCAGCCAATCCACGTCGAGTATTTCACTGCTCTATATCCCATAGTGTTTTAATTCATGACGATTAGACAGATTAGTGAACTCTATATAGAGTCCACTGAAAGATCTGTTGTTTTCTTTTGTCATAGCGCAGTGGACTCTATATAGAGTTCACTAATGAATTCAATAAAGTCAATGTCTCCGCGGTAAATGTGCGAGGCAAAAAACAATTTTATAGTAAAAGTTAAAATTACTCCGTGGTTTCAACCATTCTCTAAGACGGTTAGATAATGGTCCCTCGTGCTCTATGGGATACAGAATCCCAAGAATCTTGTGACCATTATCTAACCTAACCAGCTGTTGTGGTCTAGTGGTTACGACACATGTCTATGAGCTGGGAGACACAGGTTCAAATCCTGGGTCGGACCTTCACTCAGGTCTTAAAAATAGTCGAGGAGAAAGTGCTGCCTTTGCAATAATATCAGCAAATGGTAAGACTTTCGGGTCTTCTCGGATAACGACCTTAAATCGTAGGCCCTCGGAACCCCTATCAATTGGGCTTCTAACCTGTTGGGGTATTCCGTTCACCAAAGAGTGATAAATCTACTAAACTAAACTAAACTATATGTATAATATATATTGGAAATGTTCCCTTACGTCGTTGGTTCATCGAGAAACAAAATGGTCGGATCAGCCACCAGTTCCATTCCGATATTCACACGTCGCCTTTGACCACCAGAAATACCACGAGTTTCCTAGAATGTTAGAATTGATTGTGAATTACACTTTTACACCTCATAAACTACCTATATGTAGCTGGCTGAAGAATCTGATTGGCTTGTAGCATTCGCACGTGACTTACCTCGTCTCCAATTTGCGTATTGGCAACATGGCTAATTCCTAACAGTTTGAGAATCTTGGAGGAAGAACAACGAGTTGGATTAGTATTAAAATTAGGGTTAGAGTTAATAGTACAAATGTTATGAGGGTTAGTGTTACTGAAATAGACTTTCGACAGAAATTCGGTCCCAGGTATTTCTCTGGATTTTGAGGTTAAAGTGCCTATAACGTCTGTGGGAATTTAACATATTTGTAATCTATGGATTATCCCGAGATAAATTCTAATATATCTTGTAAGCTGAAAATGTCATCTTCATAGACTTTTTTGCTGTTAAAGTGGACGGAAATGACGTCAAATCGGGAATCTGTCTTCATGAAAACCTCTTTACAGATGCCCTATTTGACGTCATTGCCGTCAACTTTAACAGCAAAAAAGTCTATGAAGATGAAATTTTCAGCTGACAAGATATATTACAATTTATCTCAGGAGAATCCATAGATTATAAATATGTTAAATCCCCACAGACGTTATAGGCACTTTAATGATGGCAAAGACGCCAATTGCGAAGGCCATGAAGGATCGTGGGGAAGTGAAGGAACGGACACAGTACCTTCTTCACCATTTTGGCGTAATATTTTGGGTCATCTTGAGGAGGAAGACGTAACAGAGCATTGTAGTAAAGTACTTCATAGACGGTCAATGAACGGTGCATGATATCATCCTTGAAAAAAACAAAATTACGCGAAATTACGCCTGAAAACAACTATACTGCGCGGGGACATGAATTAGGGCTCGCGTAAAAGCAACTATAAGGTCCTGTCCATATGGTCCTGTCCATATGGTCCCGGTGTAGCGGTCTGAGATTGTCACTTAGTGCGCATGCTCGAAAAGTGGTTGCAATCTCAGCACGCACAAGAAAGGTCTGAGATTGTCACTGTGCTTGAATTGTATCTCGTATTGTAATATAATCGAATGTTAATGACCAGTTCAAGCAAACCTTTTGCCTTGAAACGATTGATTCACGATATTTTCAGTTTGTGGATAATTTCTCAGGAAGAAATCTAGAAATTAGTTGAATCTGAAATTCTATGTTGTTGAAACATTATTTGGCATGGCGTTTAATCTTGACTCAAATCGCTCAACCAAAGTTATCGCAAACCTATTTCCAAATTCCGATTGCGCCTTATCCAAAGGAATGAGCACTATACCGAGCATCTTGGTATATGCGAAAATTCCTTCATCAACTACAAATTATCATTGACTGAAATAAAAATAGCTGACACCTCAACATCATTATTATGCGGACTCTCAACAATATAATATCGTATTCATAAGAAAGTTACTTTTATAAACACCACATGCAAATGTAAAACTGGTTGTAGAAAATTGTGAACATGGAAGTTGAGAACTTGCAGAGTTAACAAACATATAAACAAGTAAAGTTTATCTAATGAACAAAATTATTCGAGAAAGCTTTCCTAGATAATTCTCCCGACATATTATATTTTCTTCAAAAGTACGATGTATGCAAATGAGCAAGCTTAGCACGGGAGATATTTAGTTACAGGCTCAGACGGTCAGTGGGCATGTCCAGGACAATCTCAGCACGATATAATCCGCATCGGTACGATAAGCGTTGACAAGCGTTGCTAAATTTAATGTTTTTTTCCCAATTGTATAAGTACGACTATAGAGGCTACGAGAGAAGCTACTTAAGGTAATCTACCTACGGGCTTCTTCTACGCGAGATTTCACAAACTGGTGTAGCCTGTATAGCCTGAACTGTCAGCCAACTCCTAAACCCTTTCCACGACCACCTGGAAAGTGTCCTGTCGTCACCTGGTAAGAGGCAGCAGGCATGGACTCATTTGAACTATGCTCGCATATAGGTGAAAATATTTGCTCAAATTGCTGCAAATTGTCTTTCCTAGATTCTAAATTTCAAAATTTTCCGGGGTAGGAACTTTAACTCCCATATGAACGCAAGACTTCGAGCCTAAGGCTAATTTTCAGATAAAGGATTGTATACAGTAAAAATAAAAACAGGTAATTATTACCTGAGGAACAAATCCAGTGAAACTTTTATAATCTTGAAAGCTTTTCACTTTGTGATCATTGATTTTTATTTTGCCTCCACATTCCTAGTAACATGATATATAAAGTGATTAAAAACTCGCTTATTAGACACGTGAACACGACACCTGTATAATACGGTCACCAACGTGCCATAATAATTTGGCCGTATTAACAGGGTAGGGTCAAATTTCATGGCTGTTCTCTTTCAAGTCGGATGTCATGACAGTTTTTATTACAATCGCACTTCTAAACAACAATTTAATTTGAACGCACCCAAACATAATTAAATAAGAACTAAACATAAATAAACATAACTGAATTTCACAAGCAAAAACCGAATGCTATATGCAACGTCAGGATTTTGAAAAGAAAGCTGTGACTTTTGATTGACTTTTCTTGCGTTCAAGCCAATCACGTTTGCTGTATCAGAGTTTCCCTTGGACTCCAGAAAACGCAAAACGTCCTCAAGGCTAGCTAATGCTTCTCGATATTCCGTTTGTCACTTGTCTGTCCTTTAGATTTTAGAATGCATGTTTGGTTGGAGTGGCCGTATAAACGGGGTGATTGTTGACGTTGGGATTTTACAATGTGGCCGTTGGCCGTATTAACGGAGTATATTTTTATAAGGAAATGTATTGGCGTTTTGCCAATAATAACGAGGTGATCGTATTAACGAGGTGGCCGTAAGGCGGGGGTCCACTGTACTCGGAATATACTTCACAAGATCTTCAACAGGAAAAACACCAAATTTAGCTATAGCTGTATGAATAATATGGCCAGCGACACAAAGAGAAACAACAGCACATCAACGAACAAAGATTGTATACCTATCAGTTTTACGGAGACACGAGTAGCCATGAAACTTACGCCATAATAAGCTTTTCCACATAAAACATTTAGAAATGTGGTTTTTCCTGCTCCAGATGGACCCAGTACGGCTGTCACTTCTCCAGCTTTTATCTCTCCCGTAACACCTTGTAGAAGAACCTTGCCTTTATTAGTTCCCTACATATATGAAAGTTTGAAAAGGTATGCGTGATGTTATAGCTATACTCGTTTTCAGGTCGAAATGATAGGTCCGGAATCCGGTACGCTGGCCTATTCGCTGCAATACAACGAGCTCGAGTCGTATATGAAGGCGCGAAGTGCCGAATTGGTTATAAGCTCTTCAAAAACTCATCAATAATTCATGAGGAAAACACATGACCGTATCGTGTCTTTATATGTGGTAAAAATTCGTCCTGATTTACATAAACTTTTCCTTCGATTTTCCTGGCGAAAATGGCTTGAATCACTGAATTTAGATGCCGTCGTTTTTGAAGCCATTCTAAATACTCGCAATAGTGTTTTATTGGGTATAAAACACTCAGCTATCGCCTCGTGTTTTAAACCCGATAAAACACTGTTGAGCACTGTTGCTCGTGTTTTAAATTATACATATAAATATTTCCTCTATAAAGCCATCTCACTCTATTAGGTTCCCTTCTAATAACCTCGCCCCCCCCTCCATTTAGCAAAAAAATAAAAATAAGCCCTCTCTAATGACGTTGAGTTAGATAGTAAAATAATTATCAAAATACTTAAAAATCTCTTAAATCATTCTTAAAGTAAATCTTGTTTTTTGTCACAATATCTAAGTTCTGTCTACAGAACTTAGATATTGTCAGAGAATTTTTTATCTATTCTGTCTACGGTAACATATAGTAGCCGGTTTTAGGTTTCGTATTTTTTCTTACTTGACGTGGAGAATTAAAATTAAGCTCCCTCCTTCCAATAAGCCTCTCGCCCTATCAAGCCCCCCCCCCCTTTAATGACTTAAAATTAATAAGCCGGGGGCTTAAGAAATGTGGTATTTATTATTGGTTATAAGCTCATGAGTAGTATAGTAAGTGGGGCTGCGGGCCCAGTCAACGCCAACCGTAATATAAACACCAAAACATCACCAAATTTGTGTCGAGCCACAACTCAGCAATGTTTTGGTACTCACGTTTTATAATCGACGTTGGTGAGCTCGCAGCGCCAGTCTCTGTGCTATTATGGTAATCGTTAGTCAATCTAAACACCCCTCCCACGTTTTCTACTCAGTTGATGCCAAATATTAAAAAAAATCACAACTTTCGCTAAACTTTACGCTACTTTAGCCATATTTTAAAAAATAGTCGTTTCAACATTTTCACAAATTTGTCGAATCGCATTTAAAAAATAGTCGTCTCAACATTTTCACAAATTTGTCAAACCACATTTAAAAATAGAGAGCGTCGTTTCAACATTTTCACAAATTTGTCAAATCACATTTTCACAAATTTGTCAAATCACATTTAAAAATAGAGAGTGTTGTTTCAATATTTTCACAAATTTGTCAAATCACATTTTTACAAATTTATGTATCGTAAAAGTGTCTCACGCGTGATAAAATTGCCACCTGTTATGCAAATTAGGTTATTGCCACCTGTTAATAATAGATTAGTCCGTTTGTTCACTGTTTTCAGCGTTTGTCGCCTCTTTTCTAAAATGGTGATCGTACACATATTTCGACGTTGTGATTCCTCCCGACAACAAGCCCAAGAAAGGCACGTACGGCGTCACAATCGCGACAATGCTCTCGACGTCTTTCTTTAGTAACGGGTCTTTTTGTAGTTCGTCATTTAGTTCGTCAGGGTTTTCTATAGCGTTCAACCCATCTAATAAGCTGGCGAATTTGCTGATTAGCAAGTCGGTGAGAAAAGCGTTTGCGATTTCGCACGCGTGGAGAGAGTGACCTTATGGGAATCACGTCGCAATGTTTTTGTGACCATATGCGTAGGAGTCAATACCATTTTCTAAAAGGTATCGTTTATCGTCAAAACAGGATAGCGACACTTTATTAATTTCGTAACTACCTAGCTGATGTTTGACACTTCTAATGGTCTTCATTGTGTGTCGCAATTGTTTCTGCTCAAGTAACACACTTTTATAATCTTCGTGCTTAATCACTTTTTTAATTATATTCTTTCTAATACCTTTAGCGGTTTTCCCACCACCCCCATCCTCTTTCAAATAGCTGTACATTTTACTGCGCAACCCGACGAACTCAATAATTGGTGTTCCAGCGCACTCGTCCTTCATCTTGCCAATGACTTTCTTGTTCTCTTTGAAAGCGAATGGGTTGTCTGCAGGGTAATCGCTATTGTCAAACTTTTCACGCTCCTCCATGAAGTCAGAGTAGACGTCGTCAGTTTTGATTGTGTACAACAGACTGTCAGTGTCGGTGAAGTGTAGTCTGCAGGTGTCGCTAGAGTACTTTTTCATGATATAGTTGTAGTGGAAGTCATACATCAACGTTTTGCTCAAGTCTAGTATGCACATACCCACGTATGCAGGTCTATTTAATGTCAGCGTCTCTTTGGCTTTGTGGACAGCGACTAAATTCTCGCTAAATATCTTGCAAGACACAAACGTAGGCTTTGAGACAAGTTTTTCTAATTTCTCCGCAGTGGTCACTAATCTTACGTCCACACGCTTCCTCAAGTTTTCCATCGTTTTTCCGAACACACTGTTGTTCATTAACTTGAAGAAGTCCTTCTCAAAAGCGTTCTTAGCCGCAGTTCTTTTGACTGTGTTAAAGTCGATGTACTTGCCCAACCACTTGGACTGGTCGAACTGTAGGGCCCTATGAACCTTTTTGATTTTCAATCCAAGATCCATGTACAACTGCAGATTTCCGTAGTGACACACATACTTTTTTTTGTCCATCAAATTAGTCACCAACTTTTTCACACCACCAACACTCACATTAAACTTATTTTTGATTTTCGTGCAGTACTCTGACAACATGTCGACAGTTATCTCCATCTTCTCGGGAGCCACCGGGTAATCGTTGTGTAGGTCATGTAAATGAGCTGGGTACTCCAAGTCAACCTCGAGCAGTAAACCTTTTTTACTATTGTTGTGATAGTCGCATAGATTAACCTTTTTTATTTCTATCTCAGTCAACCACTTGAAGCCACCCGTAGGTAGACTTTGACTCATTGCCCATCCATACAAATTGTTGGCATCAAGGTACATCAAATACTTCGACTCTTGCGCTTTATCATACCTCTTCATGTACTTATTATTTGCCACACCATGTCTGTTGCATATGTAGCTCACACCACCACGCATACCTAATTCTACGAACTGGAACATGTCAATGTCGGACAATAATTCGAGCTTCACTCCAGTCATCTTCAACATAGCATCCCAAGCCAACCCAGGCGATGTAAAATAATGACACGGGTCTAATTTGTACTCACGATGGCATGTCTTTCTAAAGTTCTCAAAAACGTCGGCAAGCAAGAGCACGTCACTTTTCAAATACAGGTCGTGATACTCACCCATACTTTCAACGTCGAAGTAGTCCCACACATCGATGGCGCGCTCGTGCATTTCCTCCGTGATATGCTCATCATTCAGAACGCTGTAGAAGTCCTTTTTAGAGGGTAGCTCGCGTTCGTCGAATTTATCAAAGGAGTCCATATAATCATAGGGATAGACCCCCTTTCTTGTCATGAGTGCCAACCCTGTTTCACGAAACACTTCTGACGTGTATTTGAAAGCGTCCCTTGGTAGGTTCCTCACCAAGTTGTCTAGACCACTACCCATGAACTGAAAGCTGTCCAAGAACACCAAGTTTTTTCCAAGCATGAACGCCATGTACTTCTCCATGTTGTTCGGTATCACATTTATGTCTTGACCAAACTTACCAATCTCCTGCATGATGAAATGGCTATCGTAGCCGCGTAAGTTATGGAAGATCACAGGGATTTTGTCAGTCAACTTAAAGTTCACGTTACACTGACGATGTGCGGACCCTCTGTACTTACCTGACACGTGACAGTGGTCTCTCACTCTAACGTCAGCGCCAGTGTACTCAACACTGCAAATATGACAACTTTTAGCCTCGTCGAAATCTTGTTTGTTGTCATCAGTCAGCATCATTTCTTTGTTAAAGTGGCTCTCAGATGTCTTTTTACAATATTCAACAATTTCTAGCATCTCCCCAATGAACTTGTTGACCGCGTTTTCACCGCGATACACTTTCACTGGCTTACTGTACTCGTTATCGTAGCAACAAACTAATTTGTACCCATAACCGCAGTCAACGTGCCTCTGGTAGGCGTTTGTGTAGCTACACTCGCTTGATAGCTTTGTTGTGTGCACCTTCTGTGTGATAGCCTCGAAGTCCTGCGTACACCACAAATGGTACGTTTAGCTGTCTACTAAAATTCTCATATTTCACTTTCGCACCTTTTTGCGGCATTTTAATAGCTTGCTTCCCATTGATGACCAAACATACTTCCACATGGCGTTCAAGCACGTCCGCGCGGGTGAAACACTGCAAACAATACCTGCAAAAGTGCTTTCTCGCCTTGTGCTCTGTCTGACGGTACATGAATTTGTTAAAATCGCGAATGTACACATAATGCTTGTTGCCCACGTCATTAGTTATCAACAATAGGTCCATATGGTCAGGATACGCTTCCTTAGAAACGTACACAGGGAATGGCTGCTTATTTTCATACCCAAAAACATTTATGCTAATATCGTTCGCCTTTTCGATCTTGTTGTAGTCTTTGAGTGTGACTGGGAAGTCAACTCCGTCATAATTCAGCTCACCGACATGCTTAGCGTACTTCGACGTTCTATCGGAGTGTTTTCCAACAGGAAACTTATGCGCAAGGTGGCACCATCTAAAACACTCGTTGTCATCATCGTTATTTACATTTATCAGACCCTTCATACTGTTGCACAGCTCCTTTGGCAACGCAATGTAGCTACTCCCATGCAAAGGTCTGTAAATAGCGACATTAACGTAGTGTGCATCTATTTTGTCGATAGTCCATCCAGACCCCTCAGATAACCACCCAGCTATCCGCGTCAAAATCTGCTCCGACCCGCGATTGGCAACACCCTCGATGTCATGCTCGTTAATGACGACGAACGTTTCGCTGTTAAAGTAGGCAGTTTTGTATGTGGTCTTATTGAGTTCTAAAACTTTCTCAAAAGTGACCTTGACTGTCTCTACCACTTTCATTCCGTTGGTCTCACCTAATTCACGTCTCAAAAGGTTAGTGACAGCACTTCTACTACCATTTACCTGATTGATGTCTCTGTCGTCAATTACCTCGACTCCATAGGACCTTGTGAACCCTCTCAGTGCTCGATCCAACAGATGCGTTGACGGTGCGAGGTCTTCGACTAGACGTTGTGTTTCTTGGTCTCCAAAAAAGCCGTGAACGTTGGTCGCTTCATCTGTTAGTGAATTAACAACGGCTGCACTCGTCTTATGCGCCCGTCTTTTTGTCAGCGGGTTTTTCACAGTCCGACTCATTGGCTTCTATATACTACACTTATTTATTTTTTTCCTAAACCACTCGTCGTGATAATTGTCGCCACTTTCGCACCATCCCAGTTTTGGGTACACCACCCCAAACAAATTATCGTCGAACAAGTCTTTCACCTTCCCGTCTTTGAGGTCTGACACCTTCTTGAGTGTCTTGACTCGTCTTCTATGGCACAACCTAATAATGTAGTATCCATATCTGCTGACATTTCTACCCTTTATCAAATTGCATGAGTGCAGCGCATTGACAACTTTCAGGAAGTCCTCTTTTATCAACTCAAGGTGCTCACCCTTCACAACGTTCCGTAGTCTCCTCCCCATCCACCAAGACCGTTTGTGGACGCTTTTTAGTCGTGTGAGTCTCATGTCGCTGTAACTCTGAGTGTAACCCCATTCGATGTCGCCACACTTTGGACACGCGTACCCACCGCAGTCAGTCATGTTTTTCACAACGTCACAATCCGAGCAGTAGTAAATTCTGAAGGTGTCTCCACACTCAGTTTGCGTCTCACTCGCGATCTCGTCAATTGTGTAGCCGTAGCTCATCTGCCTCATAAGTTTGTCCATCACTCTTATACTACTCCAACATTTTTTATTGAGTTAGCACCCACACCGCTATTCCACTACCCAAGCCTAGCGCGCTAACAAACAACAATTGGTATTCCTTCATTTCCGCACTCGGTTGGTAGTAATCCGCAATCTTCGGGAGGTCAGTGAACACTCGTCCGCTGTACTGTATAGTCATTACGCTTCTAAGTTCTTCCAACGCGTGGTTTGTGTCATTGATGTCAGCATTAGCGTCAGAGAGCTGTTGTCGCAAGCGCTGAATCTGATCTTTTTTAGCGACTTCATTTTCATACCACACTTCTTTCGCACTGGCTAACTGTTCCAACGCGTGGTTGTGCCTTTTCATCTCAGCCTCATAGCCTGTGTGATTAAACTTCGAGAACATAAAGCCAGCGCCTGCAAAAGCCACTGCATTAAATATCCCTCCAGCCACAACACTCACCATTAACTTACGTTGATTTGAATGGATCTGTCGGTATCCACTTTTTCGATTGCATCCATTTTACTAACAGCGTTCCTGCACCAACAGCCGCAGCGAGTTTCACTGTACCTTTCACTGTCTCTGGTGTTCCCAATGGTTCTCCCAAAGCCTTTTTAGAAATCATACTCACTGCCACAGCACCAGTCGTAACAAGTAGCGCGTCGTACAATTCGTTCATAAGTTCTTTTCGATCGATCGCAGCCATATACATTGTCGTGTGTTTTGTTCAAGAATCAAATGTGTCGAGTGTTGGACGACAAGTTCTACGATTTTCTGACGCGGGTGCTGATGCAGTACTCACGGGCTCTAACTGTGTCTCTTTCTCACTGCTAATTGTGTACCACAGCGAAGCAGCAGCAATGATAACACCAAATGTCCCAACAATATAACCATAGCTCCACTCACTACTCTGTTCTTCGTTGACTATCATTTCACGCATTTTCTTTTCTTTCGCAGCTTTCGATATCTCAGCCAACTTCCTACCAGCAGCGACGCGCTTTGGGTCCTTCACCTTAACACTCTTCACATCAGCCGTAATCTTCGCCTCAACAGCCGTCTGTGAGTCTTCAACCATCTAATACACTATCACGTGTTATCTTACTCACAGTTGACCTCACAGGTATCTCACAGATGACCTCACAGGTATCTCACAGTTCCAGACCAAACGCACTAAAAATTAGGATTTTTCTCTGAGAGTATAACATAATGACTCAAGCCCGAGAGGTTAGCGAAGAAGATATTGCCAACATGCTGAGAGCGGCCTTTACCAGTGTGTCTACCCCACAAGACGCCCCTGGACCCAAGGTCTTAAACGAGTACTTCTCAATATGCTCACCGCTCCTCGACCTCAACCCCGACGGAGGGTTGCCAAAACGGTTTGACTCTCAGGTCAACCGTACTAGGCATCTTCTCGACGCTTGGATCGATCTTCGGGAGGAAAGAGCCAACGAGCTTGCTGATAGATTAGCCAGCGTAATCCCTGTGTGGTGTCACTCACCATTCAAATACCTTATGTTAGCGAGTGGTGTCTACTTGAACAACCCTCGTAAGTCCAACGCTACATTACTCGGTAACTTCCTCGAAGTGTTCTTAGCGACCCTTACGTGGAAACCATGCCCAACCAAAGCCAAAGCGTGGCTAGAGCTCGCTGCAAACCGCGACGTTCACGTTTGCAAGGTGGGGTGTAATGAGATACTGGGTGCGGATGATATCAGGGACCACGTACTCTCGCCCGCCCACAGACACTTTGTGAGAGATGAAAACGTGTACACCTGTCACCCGTGCGGTGTGGTCACCAACGACCCACTGCATCGCTTAAGACATGAGAGCTCGAGGTCCCATCTTAAAAACTTAGAGCTCCAGCGGATATTCAACATGGAACGACGGTTTCCACCACAATAAAAAATATTTCTCTGAGGGTATAGTAACCATGAGAAAAGTTGGCGAACTGGAAATCGTGATTGGTCCCATGTTCGCAGGAAAAACGACAGAGACTCTCCGCAGGTTAGTTGCGTTAAGTAAGTCAGGGCTCAAAGTCCTTTACATGAACAACACAGGTGACACTAGGCGAACTGACCACGCGTTCTCCACACATCGTCAGACCATTGTCGTCGGATCAGACAGTTTACCTGCGAAGTTAATCACCAACCTTCCGAGTTCTTCCGAGATAGCTGATTATGACGTCATCGGCATTGATGAAGGCCATTGGTACTCTGATCTACTTCCAGTTACTCGTGAGTACATCAAAGCTGGCATTCACGTCATTATTTGTGGTCTCATATCAACGGAGCGCTTAAAAAGAATTGGTGAGCTCGACACACTGTTCCCAGTAGCAGACGACATCACATTTCTAAAAGCGCATTGCGTCGTTTGCCGTGACACTTACGGAACAACTGTTGATGCACCATTCGATTGGAGATATAATCCAGGACCATCGTTCGTTGGTGGTGCTGAGCAATATCGTGCAGTGTGCAGACGTCATCATCCTTCCACACAAAATTAAAGGTGTTCTCAACACACCCCACTTTTTTAAAATTTAGACATTGGTCACATGAAGCGTCCAATGTCATAGAAACACTTTTTTCACACAGTGGTCAGAGGGTTCGTGAAACAAAGAGAGAAAGTTTCGCAGATATTTTTAACGAGTTAAAAACGTCTTTAAAAAACGCTAGAGCAGTTGTCGCTTCAAACATCGTCTCAACAGCGAGAACGAGCGCTAATTCGACTCATTACTCGCTGTCTAAAAAGTCTCTTTACAGTAACGTCTCTCGTGGTTACTCAACGCTGCTTTATTTTTAAATTTACGAAAACACTGGAAACACTGGAACCCAACGTCAAAGAAATATTTTATTACCGTGGTGATAGCGTCGTCGTATGAGTCGCACAACAATGTTAGATAACCAGCGGATTTGTATCTGAGCAGCAGAGAGTCTTGCTCTTCAGATGTCTTACCTGTACCACCTGGATTCTTGAACTCAATCACAAGCCCGCTGTGCTGTCGGTTTGCATTGGCAATAATCAAGTCAGGTGTTCCACGTTGATAACCTTTTTTCCACGAGTTTATTCTTTTACTCGAAGTGTCTTGATTCTCACCACAAGCGGCTATCAAAATAGCTTCTGGATAATATTTCCTAAGAAAACCAACAACTTTCGTATGAAGGTCGAACTCGGTGATCATTACGAATTGATTGTGTTTGAGACCAACGTCAGCTAAACTTTTTCTAACGCTTGGTAAGACCTCTGAGTGCACCCACCTTCCAAAGTGTTTCGCACGCTCCATTTTACTTGAGAACGTCAATGAGTAGACCCCAAGTTCGTTGATAAACGAGGCCTGCTCTATCTTCATTTTACAATCAGGTTCGACGTGGTCATTGACTGCATCTTTTGGTCGAGCGTAACCTAGAGCACTTGCGACTTCTCTTGCTTTGAACCATATCTCACCGTTGTGATTAACCGTCGTGATTTGGTGACCATCGAATAATTGCACTGAGTTGGTTGCCATTACTATAGCCCCACAAAAAAACTACTCGACATAGGTGTCAGGTTTTTTATAGATCTGGTTTGTTGTGTACCAATGCAGCAGGTGTGTTTTATTAGTCCTCAGTTTTCTACGTCGTCTGAAAAAGTTTCTAATGCTACGAGCCAGTTTTCTAAGCCAACCCATTTTAACTTAGGTCACGTCTCCTACCACTCCCACAGTGTCTGCGGACTCTGGTAACATAATAGGTTTGCCGTAAGTCTTTTTAGACCTCATACCAATCTCAGCGTGGAGCTCGAGAGTAACGTCACCGCGACCAAACGATCCACCAGCTTTGAACATGTGATCAGTCGTCTTATTTATTTTATATATTTCATGAGGTCTCGAAAAACATGCTCCCATTTACTTTACACCATATTCCTTCATCATTTCTCCACCCATGATTATGATGTCTCGGTTTGTCATGTAACCACTCACAATTTTCACACCGTAGAACTCTATCAACGATGGGTATGCATAAGGTGCGAGTGGTATTCTTGGTCGGTGTATTCCAAAAATCGTTCCATAGGGTGTGCCTATTTTTTTCATGTTCGCTACGAAGTCTGAGTCGGTTGACTTAACGTTATTGACCCTGACATGTGAATTGTACATTTGCCAGTGTATCGATATCATATGCATTTTACTTATGTCAACGCCACTTGGAATAGTGCATATGCTCTCCATCGCTGGGATGCTGCCACCATACGCGAGTCCATTAGTCACACCAGTCTTGTACCCTATGAACTTATCCCACTGACCGTCGTCGTTTGATATAATTGTCTCCCAATTTGATCCAGCGGTGCGAGTAGGTAACCTCACCACAACAAAAATAGAGAGATCACACCATTGCATACTGGGGCAGTTAAAATGAAGACCTGACTCAAGTGGGATTGGTGTTAACACAGGTGACAGAAAACTTTGGCTCACACTGCTGATGCCAACAATAGGACCATAAGCCGGGTTGTTTTGCACTAATTTGCTTGTTTCACCAATGGCTTTCACTTTGTTTGAACCATTGGTGTGAAATTCCACGTTTTTCAAGGCGTGTGTGCTAACGTTGAAGTCGAGCACAAGATTATACGACTGACTCTTGAGGTAGCCTGACAGCAATTGCTCTAGAGTTCTTTTGTTTGTGACGTCTGAGTCATCGACTGGGTCTGCTACGTTTTTTATCGCTGAGCCTTGCATGTCTATTATTCCAGACATCCTTCCACCGGTCGCGCTTAATTTAGGATCTTCATCCAGATGCCTTTTCGTTCTCTTTAGTATTTTATCGTGAGGGTCGTCAGACTCATACCCATAGTTTAGACTCATTACTACTTCAAGGTGTATTTGGTTAACAGATAGCCAGAGACTGCTGAGAACCCTAACACTATCACCAGCGTTGTCGTGGTGTCTGACTCACTTGAGGTGGTAGTCTGCGCAATTTGGTTGGTCGCTGTTCTCTTCACGGGTGGTGCTACTCCCAAGTTAGCCACCACGTTTTCTTGGTGGACTTTTTTAGCCACTGTTTTCTTCACGGGTGGCGCTACTAAGTTAGTCACCACATTTTCTTGGTGGACTTTTTTAGCCGCGGTCGTCGGTGTTGTTGCGTTCAAGCGGGTGTTCACTCCAAATTTCATGGACTCTGTGGCAATCTTTAATAAGTTGTTGTACCCAGCGATTTTATTCTTGAGTATCACCACGTTGCTTGGCATTAACCATGTACTTGGCGACACCGCGAGATTCTGGACAACGTTGGTGTCTCTAATCGATTTATTCATGTTGAGAATCCATGTCGATACATCGTAGTTGATAACACTGTCAGCGAACAACTTTCGGAACTCTTGTTGGGTTTCTAGACTTCCTGCAGAGCCACCAACGACTGATACACGTGTTCTCGCTTGCGCACCAAGCGTGGAGTACACAAAGGCTTCTATGCTTTGATTTAGATATTGCAACCCAATGTTGGTAAAACCATCTGACAATCGCGCGACGTATCGTTTATAATCGTTCTGAACGTCGTTGAGTGTGAAGACTCTGGATTCGCCTAAAGTGCCATCGCTCAGGACTTTATTCTGGTAGTAATGCTTTTTGGGAATCTTGGAAATCTTACCATACAATTCGGAAGCGTTAAATTCTCTACTTATTGATTTCATGGTCTCACCACCTTCCATTCTTCTGAGAAGTCTTCTGATGGTGAAGTACAAATGAAATCTCATCACACTTGTGACCACGGGGTGAACTCCTTGTGACACTGATAAATGTTGCAACGAAACACCACAACAGAAACTAGCACAATACGTTGCAAACACAAGGCGATAGTAAGATTCGCTGTCATCCCACTCTGATTTTGTCTTTGACGTGGTGACTCGCAAGACTGGTAGCTTTGACATGAAGTAGCTATTTTGATTAACAAAAACTTTAAAGTTATTCACTGGATAATTTAACACATTTTCTGTTGGGTAGCCATCCCAAAGCCCCCAGTGGTTTTTATGACCTTTTGGTAGTGGTTGGATAGCCCCACCACCTTGCCATATTATTGGGAACTTGCTGTTGTGCAACCACTTCTGCATGTTTTTATCATTTTTGAATGTTGTGCTGGTTATGTCTGTGCTGAGGATGTCATTGTTTCTGAAATACACATCGACACTCATGATCTTACCATCTTGTGAAATATTCGGATAGAACTCGAATTTGCCTAAAGTAGCGTTGGGGTACTTTTTGACGAAGTCTGCCTTTGCGTCATGTGTAGCCTTCGATGTGTTCGCCATCGCACGTTTGTAATACTTTCCATAGTAGTCATGAAGGGCTTTCTGCATATAATATACTGTATGTTATACATAATGCGAAAGTTGACGGTATTCATTGAGGGTGTGGAAAAAGTTGTGTCCTTTGACAACGCGATGATGGTCATACACGATAACCCATACATTGTGGTCAAGACAGCCACTGTGTTTTGGGACTATCATAACACAACAAATGACGACAGCATTCAGGTCTTCACGCTGGATAACTCTAGGGTTGGCTCTTTTAAAAAGATTAAAGTGGGTGAAGGGTACTTTAGCTTCGACGCATTGGTCAAAGTCTTGAAACATGAGTCTAGCGAGCTTAAGGTGGATCTTGAGATAGAGAAACTAGTGCCCACAGGTAAATGTAGGGTCAAGGTTAGTAGTTCAGCTGTGTTAGACACCCTTGGGCCTCTACTTGGCTTCGCGGAGGGTGAGGTGATTCAGAATGACTCACAGTGGCACACTAGCCCAAACGAGGTTGACATGTACAAAGGTCTGAAGTACATAGAGGTTTCGTGTGACGTCGTTGAAACGGATAGCAACGTGGGTATTGATGGGAGGCGTAGCGATGTGATCACAACGTTGCCAATACCCACTGAACAGTCTTTGAAGGGGTCAGTGCAACGTCATGTAGACATTGAGTCTAAGGTGAGTGTTAAAAAAGGTGTTTACTCAAGTATGACGTTTCGTGTCAAACCAAATAACGACAATCTCAAAATTGGCGCGGTGCTATTGGAACTGTATATTGTGTGAATTATATGGAACTTGGTGTGGAAACAGAACAAGGGTTGCGAGACATCTATTATAATCCCAAGACGGGGTACAGTGGTGTAGAGAGGCTGTATCAAAGTGCATTGGGAGACGGATTGAAAGTAACTAGAAAAACAGTGAAAGAATGGTTGACAACGCAGGACACCTACACTAGGTACAAACCTATTGTGAGAAGACATAAATTCCGCGCGACTTTTGTTGGATTTCTTGGTGAAGAGCTCCAAATGGACTTAGTGGACATGAGTAAGTATTCAAAACAGAATAAAGGGTATTATTGGATATTGACAGGCATTGAAATATTGAGTAGATACGCTTTTGGAATTGCAGTTTATAGAAAAGACACTAAGAACATGACTAAGGCTGTTGGAAAATTGTTGGTTGACTTTAAAGATCGGTTTGGGGTCACACCTAAGTTAGCGCAATTTGATGATGGACTTGAGTTCTATAACGTTGGTGTTAAAAGTTTGCTGAAAGAACATGGTGTTGAATATTTCAACACTAAGAGTGATAAAAAGGCTGCTGTTGTTGAGCGTTTTAACAGAAGTCTCAAGAGCATTATGTGGAAGTACTTTTATACCCATGGAACGTACAAATGGATTGACATTCTCGACCAGTTTGTGAGCAATTACAATAGCAATGTGAACCGCAGTATTATGATGAAGCCGAAGGATGTCGATAAGTCAAATGAGGGTGAAGTGTGGACCACTTTGTTTGGTCACCAATTTGCAGACAACCCATTGCCAAAGTTTAGAGTTGGCGAGTCGGTGAGAATTAGCAAATACAAGAGTGTGTTCACAAAGGGTTATGAAGCCAACTTCACTGAAGAGCTGTTTAAAGTGGTAAAGGTTATTCGTGGTGACCCGAATGTGTACGAAATTGAGGACCACACCGGTGAGCAGATTATTGGTAAATTTTATGAACAGGAATTATCGCTGGTCAATAAGAAACCTGGTGACGATGTGTACAGAGTTGAAAAGGTGTTGAAAAGAAAGAAAGTCAGAGGGAAGAAGATGGCGCTGGTCAAATGGTTGGGTTACGAGAGCAAACATAACTCATGGATACCAGAAAGCGACATTCAAAATGTGAGCTAGTGTAATATGGCCGAAGGTGGCTTCGACGACTTTGAGATGGAAAGATCTGACGAATACAAAGATGTCACTGACGACGAACTAAAGTATAGTCTTGAAAGAGCCACTCAAGATCGCAGACTAGCTCGGGACGATCCAAACGTCACAGTCGATGAGAAAATTAGACTAATTAGAGTGGAGAGTGGACTGAGGCGTGAACGTGATGTAAGATTTCGTCAACACATGAAGGAGGATTTTAACGATATTACAACGCGGGTTAATGACATCGTAAGAGATCGTGAAGACGTTGCGGGGAGTGCGCCATTGTTAGACACCACACACGCAGAGTACGTCGACATACCTGGACTAACACCAATCGAGAACCGCGAGCTGAATAGCATGCTCAATCCAGGTGAGAATGTGACGTCTGAGTTGAGAGTAGGCGACACTGGCACATTGCAAATACAAGCAGACCATTTTCAAGACTCGATAAACGAAGCGAGCAAAAGAGTAGCGGAGCTTGACAGAGAGGACCTCACGATCGCAGAGAACGAAGAGTTCATCGATCTAGCTGAAAGAATGATTGGACTTAGACGGGCTAGAGACATGGTTATTGAACAGCGAGAAATGGAGGAAGTTAGAGAGCAGCAGGAAGTCGACATTGACAGGTTGCAGAAGTTCAAGAAATGGGTTAGAGAAAATATGGTTGGGTTGAGTGCTTTAGCGATTTCAGTAGCTGCGATTATAACAACTATTATTATCGCTGGGAGGTCTGCTGTTATGAGAGGCGCTATGGTCACGAGATCATTCGCACAGGCTGTTAAAAACGCGATAATTAAGATAGGTCCATGGGCTGTTGAATTAGCGAACTTAGTTTACGACGCGCTGGCGACAGGCGCAAAGGGCCTCGCTTGGTTAGCTCAAAATCTGTGGGTGTTTGCGGTGACATTCGCGTGGCTTGCGTACAATTATTTAAACTAAAAGCAAACGTAACTTATAGACGCCGGAAAGTGACGTTCAAAATGTGAGCTAATGTAATATGGCTGAGGGAGATTACGACGAGATCCAGATGGAGGACCTCGATAGACTTGATAGGTACACAGATGATCAAATAAATGACGAACTCGAAAAGCTCGCTCGAGATTATAATTTAATTGACAAAAAGTACGTTGGTGACAGCATGCCAGACATCGAGCGCGTCAAGTATGATAAATTGTATGAGAGAGTGAATAAATTGCAGGAAGAACAGGATAAAAGAGAGGTTAAAGAAAAAGAGACGCCGTTTGTTGATGACGGTAAGACGGTGACTATAAAAGTCCCCGCAGCACCAACAGAAGGCTCCAAAATAGGTTTAGACGACATACCAAAAACGGAGAGACTTGGACAAACTATAAAGACATCAATAGTAAGAGATAAAAAAGACTTCTTCAAAAATGCCCTAAGATTAGACATTAGAAAGGCAGATGGACCGAACTCAAAGAAACTCATTGATGGGTCAACCATAACTTTCGATAAGAGGGGTAAGCAAAGCGGTATTGTGTTTAGAGATGTAAGAGTTGTTATCTCAAGGAACCAAGGTAAGACGTTTCAGTATAGTAACGCAAAAGAAGCTGCTAAAGTCGTTAAAGAGTTCAAACAACTTGTCAAGAAAGCTGGAAAGGAACACAAAAACACGCCAAGTGGTGTGGTTGACGCACAGTTGAGGTCTGAGGATATAGCGCCAACAGAAGATTTAACAGACGCTATAGTCTCTACCGCTAGTGATAAGGTTGAAGCCGAAGTAGAGTCACGAGAGAGTGAGCTAAACGCGACGGTCGCCACTGAAGAGGAAATAAGAGAACTCGCAGGTATATTGAATCCAAGTGGTCCAAACGATGTGAAGATAAATTCCTTAGAGGTCATGGCTGATAGCTATCGCTTGAAAGCTTTAAATGAGACTGACCCAGTGAAAGAACGGCAGTATAAAAACATTAGTGAGACAGCCGAGTTGAAAGCGGATAACATACGACTTCAGGAGGGTCTCAAACCAGAACACGAAGAAGCTAATAAAATTATTGTTGATGAGGTCAGAAACAACGACTTGTCTAGGCTAGAGAGATTCAAGAAATGGGCTAAAGAAAACATGGTTGGGTTGAGCGCTCTAGCGATTACGATAGCTGGAATTGTGACAACTGTTATTATCGCTGGGAGGTCCGCTGTTATGAAAGGCGCTAAAGCCACAAAGTCGTTCGCACAAGCTGTTAAGAACGCGATAACGAAGATGGGTCCATGGGCTGTTGGGTTGGCTAACTTAGTTTACAACGCGTTGACGTTGGGTGCGAAGGGTCTCGCATGGTTGGCTCAAAATCTGTGGGTACTCGCGGTGGTACTTGCGTGGTTTGCTTATGATTATTACAAGCTAAAACGGTAGCGATAAAACATATGTAAAGGTATATGAACGTCACGTCGGCAGAGTTGAACCCTGGTTTTAGACGAGCGACCATGGGCGTCATAAAAGGGGTGAGAACGCAACACGTAATCACGTTGAACCCTAATAAAGTCAGTCCTGGTGAGGAACTCTACATTGACATACCGAAGCTCAAGATTAGTAGCTGTTTGGTTCCTGGATCGTTGGGTCTAGTGTTCGACTTTAAGAACGCAAATGCTAAAAGCTGGTTCTTGAACAATGTGAGCAAGTTGTTGGTTGAGAAACTCGTTGTGAGACTAGCTGGGGAAACTGTGTACGACAACAATGGGGAGAATTACACTGGTGTTTATCGCGACCTTTGGGAAAGTGTTACTGCGCGAGACCAAATGATTGACTATGGTATTGGTGGTGAGAACTTGAGAAAGTTAATTTCTAAGGACGACAGTGGCGCGACAAGTGGAAACGTCGCTAAAGTTAACGACGCGTTGATGTTTGGTGTGATTGGAACAAAGCAGCGGATTAAGCTTGGTAAAATCATGAATGACCATGGATTGTACGCTCCTTTTAGCATGAACAACAACTTGCAGTATGTGATCACACTTCCGAAGGCCACAGACATCATGGTGGCGCAATCCGGTAGCGCTGTGGGTGGATACACTCTGGAGAACCTCGAGCTTGAGTACGAGACGATTGATAACCAGGAGCTCGCTGATGAGATAGCGTCGGGTTACGCAAGTGGTCGTAGTTTGTCGTATGAGCACGTTACGTTGATGAAAACCACCGAATGGGACAAAGGTACGACCATTGTGAATGAAAACATTAATCTTCCAAGAAAAAGCATGAAGGCAATTGTGTTGCTATTCACGAATAAGGTGCGAACAGACAGCGAGGAGTTTCTTTACCCAAATATTGAGAATATTAGAGTCACAATTGAAGGTGTGCCAAATAGTGTGTACTCACAGGGTGTTCCAAAGTCGAAGTTTTATGCAGAGGCGAAACGGCTGTTTGGTTTGGGTGAAGAACACGCTCAGTTCATGACCATACAGAAGTTCTATAAAGATGGCTTTGCGTTAGTCATCGACTTGAGGAGTGTTCAAGATAATCGCAATGTCGCCACTGGTAAGAACATTGTAAACACGCAATCCGGTGTGCTTCTTGAGATCACTAAGAAAGTGACGACTGCAAATGTCATGTGTAGGGTGTTTGTGATAAGTGATGGGTTGGTCAACTTCATGAACAATGGGTTGCAGTCAATCCAGTATTAAATCAAACGTGAGTTAATGGAGACTCCGTTTAATATGCTAATTGTTGGTATGACAGCTTGTGGTAAGACGCATTATTTGTTGGAAACATTGGAATCTGAGTACTTTAGTAAATTTGACTACATTGTGTTGATTTGCCCTACTTTCGAGTGGAACAAAGCGTACCAAGATTGGAAATATGTGCGCGACCCTGACGTGTTAGCGATAGACTGCGCGCAAGACAGTGTCGACGCTGTTCTCAAGTGTGTAACAAACATTTTTAAAGGCACTAACACTCTGATTGTGTTGGACGACTGTGCGAGCTCTCAAGATGTCAAGAATAGGACTAGTCAATTGGTCAACTTGGCTTTTAGTGCGCGACATTTTATGTTGAGCGTTATTGTCATCACACAACAACTGACGTCGATCGCAAAACCGTACAGAGAAAATATTAGTAAGCTCGTTTGCTTCTACTGCCCAAGTAGGAGTGATATGAAGGTCGTTATCGACGATTACCTTGGAAACATTAGCAGAGAAAAATCGTCGGCGATTGTGACCGCATTAAAAAATAATAAGTACGCTAGACTCGAAATCTCACTGCGCTATCCATACAGTCACGAAGTTGTTATTCCGCAATAAAATATGGGTATAAGTAATAGCGTGATGGTAAAACGCAAAAGTGAAGAAAATCCCACGATTGAGGAATTAGTTGAGGACACTGATGATACTTCGACTGTGGAAGACAATATTGACGTTAGGAGATCTGAACTTATTAGACTGTCTGGCGATGGTGTGGTAAGCCAATCTGAAGCGTACATTAAAAAAGCGTCCGCAAAGGTTATCGACAAGATATGGCACCAATACGAGTTGAAGAGAATGGAAATCGCAAACGCTTTTCTCACCGACTTGCTAATCAGCAAATTCGCTAGCCTACTGGATGGGTTGAACGCTATTGAGAACCCTGACGAACTAAACGACGAGCTGCAAAAAGACCCGCTATTAAAGAAAGACGTTGAGAGCATTGTCGCGGTTGTGACGCCGTACGTGCCTTTCTTGGGCTTGTTGTCTGGAGGAATTATAACGTCGAAATATGTGTACGATCACCACTTTAGAAAAGAGGCGACAAACGCTGAAAACAGTGAACAAACGGACTAATCTATTATTAACAGGTGGCAATAACCTAATTTGCATAACAGGTGGCAATTTTATCACGCGTGAGACACTTTTACGATACATAAATTTGTAAAAATGTGATTTGACAAATTTGTGAAAATATTGAAACAACACTCTCTATTTTTAAATGTGATTTGACAAATTTGTGAAAATGTGATTTGACAAATTTGTGAAAATGTTGAAACGACGCTCTCTATTTTTAAATGTGGTTTGACAAATTTGTGAAAATGTTGAGACGACTATTTTTTAAATGCGATTCGACAAATTTGTGAAAATGTTGAAACGACTATTTTTTAAAATATGGCTAAAGTAGCGTAAAGTTTAGCGAAAGTTGTGATTTTTTTTAATATTTGGCATCAACTGAGTAGAAAACGTGGGAGGGGTGTTTAGATTGACTAACGATTACCATAATAGCACAGAGACTGGCGCTGCGAGCTCACCAACGTCGATTATAAAACGTGAGTACCAAAACATTGCTGAGTTGTGGCTCGACACAAATTTGGTGATGTTTTGGTGTTTATATTACGGTTGGCGTTGACTGGGCCCGCAGCCCCACTTACTATACTACTCTCATGTATACTAATAAATAAAGAAACATAACCGCAACATTAGATCTTTTCCTTTAACACTTTTCCTTCATCGTGGTGTGTTTATCAATCTGTGATGACACGTCCTTTGTTCTTCCGTCGTCTCGCTTTTTAATTTCCTTTGTAACATTTTGTCACTTTCTATTTATGTAACAGTTTAGCTATATATGCCTCCTTCATTTATTGTAATTTGTCACTCTGATGATGTTACGAGTTTAGTAACGAAACGTTAGTATTAAAATGTTTCTTTTCAAAATTGTGTTGTTATGGCTCTTTTTAAAGCCATTTGCTGGGCATTAGTATTCCTAACTAGACTACCACTCCCCCCCTGGTTCCTCCATTGCGACGATTTTGACAAATAACTAAGTACCCTATTCCCCAGCATAGGTGCATATGCCTATAAGCGAAAATTCAAGATTCTTCCATAATCTTCGGAGACAAAATGGCCGTCGTTTAGAGGCGCATGCGCCTATAAAAATTCGCATATTGGCGCACCTCTGACCATACCCCGTGAGAATAAAAGAAACTATGGACTAGTTCCATGCCAGTGTGTTATACAAGAATATTTGGGAAAAATAAACCAAAAGCAATACTTTTTTGGATTTCATTACCGTATAACGAACATTGCTTCTTATCCACACCTATCCCCACTTAACCCTTCTTATCCACACCTATCCCCACTTAACCCTTCTTATCCACGCCTATCCCCCACTTAACCCTTCTTATCCACACCTATCCCCACTTAACCCTTCTTATCCACACCTATCCCTACTTAACCCTTCTTATCCACACCTATCCCTCGTCTTGATCTCCCATGGTTGTTTATAATGGCGCTGACTTTTCACACGAGATTCACTGTGACATTACAATTTACAACAGACAATGTTCAATGGTTTACTGTAAGAAGTATGCGTATACATGTAATTATTAAAAGTACGGTATTCTGTTCCTGTCTATCAAACTCGCAGATTTTGATCGTTTAAAGGCGAATGCGCCATTATCCTGCTATTAGCCGCTGATCTCAAAAATAGGACTGGATTGAGTTTTCTATTGTATCTGATGAGCTGATTTTTAAGCTTGCATATTTGCATAATGTAAATTAACGAGAGATCATTAGAAGCTCCGAGTTTGCAAGCAAATCAAACTGTGACGGTCGCGAAATAGGTTTAGTGTCTAGCCAATATAGTTTCTTTGTTAACATTAAATGCATAAAATCTTGAACCTAATTTGACGTCTCGTATTAGGCTTCTCTCACTGGATAATTAGAGCCAACGGCGGCCATTACTAAGGGACCAAAGTCGCAGTAAATCTGTAGGTAGGCCATGAATCGTTTTACCTAGTAATTTGAAAAATGTCTTCTGGTCCTCTTTATAGTAAAATTATTTATTTTGTCGATGGTAAGAGCACATAAACCAACGAAAAACCTCATAGGATCCTCCTTTAGTAATGGCGGACTTCCGGCTTCATTTTCTGAACAATAGTTGCTCGATCCAGTCTTCTTTCGAGATCAGTGGATATTAGCGCACGCGCCTTTATCCAGGTGCGCTTATATGCGGGGGAATAAGCTAATAGGTAAATAAATAAATAAGTTCCCATCTTACCGAGGTTAGTTTAAGGCTAAGTTTTTCAAAACTTATGTTAAACTTGACTTCTTTTGGCTCAATTTCCATTTCTGTCGACGCGTCAAACTTATGTAGTCGATTCAAAGCCAAGTTTATTCCATTGGAAAGTTTGAAAATCTGACTGGGTTTCCGTTTTCCAGTCACTCGTTTCGTATAGAGTTTGAAGTAAAAGTTGCATGTGTGTCGATTGTTGAAATAAAGAAGAGTTAGAAGAAACGAGCCTAATAGGCAACCATTGATGATGAGACCAACGTAGAGGGTATTGGGTGATGATTCACCTTCACCACAAGTGGATGTCATCTAGAGAAAGTAAAAAATATATGAAAATATAGATTTACTACAAATTGACAAGTTTTTCCTTGACAAGGAGTCTACTTGAAAAGCTGCAGGTTATACCAGTTTTTGAGGAAGGGGGAAACATAACAATTAATTTTCGATTAAAGACGCTTGGAGATCTCCTACACACTATTTTGGAAGTACACCAACCTTTTATAGTATTTGATTTGTATTTCTACACTACCTACACAGCAAAACACTTTGATCTCCTTCACATTATTTTGGTAGTACACCAACCTTTTATAGTATTTGATTTGTATTTCTACACTACCTACACAGCACAACACTTTGATCTCCTTCACATTATTTTGGTAGTACACCAACCTTTTATAGTATTTGATTTGTATTTCTACACTACCTACACAGTACAACACTTTGATCTCCTTCACATTATTTTGGTAGTACACCAACCTTTTATAGTATTTGATTTGTATTTCTACACTACCTACACAGCACATGAACACTTTGATCTCCTTCACATTATTTTGGTAGTACACCAACCTTTTATAGTATTTGATTTGTATTTCTACACTACCTACACAGCACAATACTTTGATCTCCTTCACATTATTTTGGTAGTACACCAACCTTTTATAGTATTTGATTTGTATTTCTACACTACCTACAGAGCACAACACTTTGATCTCCTTCACATTATTTTGGTAGCACACCAACCTTTTATAGTATTTGATTTGTATTTCTACACTACCTACACAGCACAACACTTTGATCTCCTTCACATTATTTTGGTAGTACACCAACCTTTTATAGTATTTGATTTGTATTTCTACACTACCTACAGAGCACAACACTTTGATCTCCTTCACATTATTTTGGTAGTACACCAACTTTTTATAGTATTGGATTTGTATTTCTACACTACCTACACAGCACAACACTTTGATCTCCCTCACATTATTTTCGCAGTACACCAACCTTTTATAGTATTTGATTTATATTTCTACACTACCTACACAGTACAACACTTTGATCTCCTTCACATTATTTTGGTAGTACACCAACCTTTTATAGTATTTGATTTGTATTTCTACACTACCTACACAGCACAACACTTTGATCTCCTTCACATTATTTTGCTAGTACACCAACCTTTTATAGTATTTGATTTGTTTTTCTACACTACCTACACAGCACAACACTTTGATCTCCTTCACATTATTTTGGTAGTACACCAACCTTTTATAGTATTTGATTTGTATTTCTACACTAGCCACACATGCAGCACAATACTTTGATCTCCTGCACATTATTTTGGTAGCACACCAACCTTTTATAGTATTTGATATGTATTTCTACACTACCTACACAGCACAACACTTTGATCTCCTTCACATTATTTTGGTAGTACACCAACCTTTTATAGTATTGGATTTGTATTTCTACACTACCTACACAGCACAACACTTTAATCTCCTTCACATTATTTTGGTAGTACACCAACCTTTTATAGTATTTGATTTGTATTTCTACACTACCTACATAGCACAACACTTTGATCTCCTTCACATTATTTTGATAGTACACCAACCTTTTATAGTATTTGATTTGTATTTCTACACTACCTACACAGCACAACACTTTGATCTCCTTCACATTATTTTGGTAGTACACCAACCTTTTATAGTATTGGATTTGTATTTCTACACTACCTACGGAGCACAACACGTCTATGATCTCCGATACGGTAAATTATCTGTATACTAACAACGAGTGAAATATGCATAATAAATATAATGGTACTTACAGGACACGTGATTGGTCTGTCACTCCCTTGTCGACAAAAGTGTCCAGAAGGACATTTAAATCTGGAGGTTGTGTTTGGGCAGTAATAGCCAAGATGACAACGTATAGGATAATGTTGACCAGCGCAGCTGAGACTTTGGGTGTACGTGTTGTAGATTGGAGCATCACCAGAGGGCTGACAACACTTTTTGAAACGACTGCAATTACCAGAAGCCTATTTTTTAAAAAGGAAAATGGTATCAATCATTGCACTGTCTGTCTGTCTGTCTGTCTGTCTGTCTGTCTGTCTGTCTGTCTGTCTGTCTGTCTGTCTGTCTGTCTGTCTGTCTGTCTGTCTGTCTGTCTGTCTGTCTGTCTAACATAACGGTTTACCAGTCTCGTTGACATCAGTGCCTTACCAATTGATTTTGAATGCAGTAAGCACCAGTTGGACAAGGTTTCAAACAAACTGAATTTGCTTCACAAAAATATCCTAAAAACAGAACCACACCAATTAGTTGGTAGTGAATGTCGTGAATAAGAAATATACCGAGTGGCGTAGGCAAGGGGGGGGGGGGGGGGGTGAACGGAATACCCCAACAGGCTAGAAGCCAAATTGATAGGGGTTCCGAGGGCGTGCAATTTAAGGTCGTTATCAGTACCAACTTAGCCACGACTCCACCCATCAATGGGCAAAAATAGAACTTATCGATACGTGGATGATCGTCAAACTCGTATCCTCAGAAAAATAATTCTGAGTCCCGGACAGGAATCGAACCTGTAACCCTCTGAATGCCGGTGCGATGAACCATTGAGCTAACGAGACTCAAATGGAGAGCGAAGGTTACAATGATGTACCGGTTCGATTGATATATGTATTACCTTAGGTAGTACACCTATGCGGTAGTCGCTATATATCGATAATGCTTGGATGCGTATTCCTGTACGGGACTCAGAATAATTTTTCTGAGGATATGAGCTTGACGATCGTCCATGTATCGTCTGTCTACTCCGAGATCTCCCACAGTAGATACTTAAAGTAATGTTTAAAGTGCCTGTGAAACGAAAATTAAGTTTGTCTTATTTCAATGAACTACAAAAATTATTAGGAATGGTAATTTAGAGCTTTCTCATATCTCACGTCGCCTATGCCCCATAAACATACACGAAGCGTGTGTGGTCTGGGGCACAGGCTAATCTCACGTCGTTCTTGAGATATTTAGACTTTTGTGATATGCTCATTTGCATATGACGTAAAGAGCTTTACACATTTTCAGAAAATCAAGTATATTTTGAAATTATTCTACGAAATCACTTGAAACTTTGCACAGTACGACACTTCGTGAAACCTAACATTATTACATCGAAATAGTGATCCCAAATTAATTTACTATTTCTAATTTCTTGTCGTAGGTTACTTCATTTGCATATCACACAAGTCTAAATATCTCAAGAACGACGTGAGATACGAAAGATCTCTAAATTACCATTCCTCATCATTTTAGGAGTTCATTTAAATAAGATAAACTCAATTTTCGTTTCATAGGCACTTTAATCAATCTCAAAATTTAACCCATGTCGGACAAATATAGTCTTGTGTAAAGCATGAATATAAACTTGTAATACAGTCTGTGAAAACTCGCACGATAGCTTGTCGACCCCCCGCTGAGCTACTCAGATCTGAGTAGTAGTAGATTTTGATTGTTCAAATCACAACCCTTGACTTATTCCAGGTACAATTGGTTCTCTGGGAATTCTTGTGAGATCAAATAATCCAAACAAATAAACAATTATGAATCATATGAGTATTAAACCACTCAAAATCTACTACTCAGATCTGAGTAGCTCAGCGGGGGGTCGACAAGCTATCGTGCGAGTTTTCACAGACTGTATTACAGGTGTATATTCAGGCTGTACACAGGCAGACAAATAACGCTTTGGCGAATGTATCCCATATCGGAGAAATAACCACTTTCTTGATTTTTACGTTCGTGCTTTCGTTATTTCAACGGTATTTTCACAAACCTGCTGGACATGGCAGAGTATTAGTGCCATTCGTTGAAAAGAACCCGCCAAGACAAGCAGTACTGTTCCACGGAGAACTACAAGGAGTTTCAAATGATACTGCAGTTACATTCTCGTCCAACCCATCTGAACAGACAGGAATACCGGAACAACAGTAACGGGCATTGGCACGTGGGCAACAACGTGCGGTAGGAACAGTCGGTTCAGCTAAAAAAACGAAATAAACATTGGAATAATCATTTAAAAGGAAAACTTCATATGAACTGAAATACACAGAAGTAGATTATTTGAAATACACAGAAGTAGATTATTAGTTTGACAGACAGACAGACAGACAGACAGACAGCACAGACAGCACAGACAGCACAGACAGCACAGACAGCACAGACAGCACAGACAGCACAGACAGCACAGACAGCACAGACAGCACAGACAGCACAGACAGCACAGACAGCACAGACAGCACAGACAGCACAGACAGCACAGACAGCACAGACAGCACAGACAGCACAGACAGACAGACAACACAGACAGAGACAGAGACAACACAGACAGACAGACAACACAGACAGACAGACAACACAGACAGACAGACAACACAGACAGACAGACAACACAGACAGACAGACAACACAGACAGACAGACAGACAACACAGACAGACAGACAACACAGACAGACAGACAGACAGACAGACAGACAGCACGCACAGACAGCACGCACAGACAGCACGCACAGACAGCACGCACAGACAACACAGACAGCGCAGACAGCACAGACAGCGCAGACAGACAGACAGACAGACACACACACACACACACACACAGACAGACAGACAGACAGACACACACAGACAGACAGACAACACAGACAGACAACACAGACAGACAGACAGACAGACAGACAGACAGACAGACAGACAGACAGACAGACAGACAGACAGACAGACAGACAGACAGAGACAGACAGACAGACAGACAGACAGACAGACAGACGACAGACATTCAACGGTAAAACTAGCTGTTATCAATGTCCTAACTTTCAGTTCGTTCCTACAATCCTACGCCTATGCGATCATATGTATGGCTTAATTGTTAGCACACATTCCCTTTCTTGTTTATAGTAAGATGAACATATCTCATGTCACTTGCAGTTTACTTTACGGTGTTCCGTGTTCACTTTGTTCTTCCTAGTTTATAACGTATTTCTTGCTGACTGTTTAAATTATCTTTGACTTTTCATTGTTTCTGTTTGTACCTTCGAGTTCGTCTCAGTCTGAATACTAGAATTCGTTTTCTGAATGTTTTTCGTCACACAAGATTTTAACTGAGAGAAAAAATAGGTAACAATTATGCTGATATTAAAAATAAGTAGACGTCAAAAATAAGCCCACGTCAGTGTTTCGTTCCTACAATCTCGGCAGTTCACCACCTTTTCGCGTTGCAATATTATTTTAACACTTGTTTATGGTAGCGCAAACGATTGTATGAGTGCTAAAATTACATTGCTGACACTCGACCGGCAACGGTTTACACTATTAAAATACGCATCCATTTCGAATATGGACTTATACACACATAAATTATTTTGACACTGTTTTTTTACTCGCATGTGTGTTAAAATCAGGGCCCCAGCGTATTTTCAGCGTGGAGCCCCTTGACACCGTTGAGATCCCACAGCACTAAGAGAAAAGATATATAAAAATTATCTTCCTTTTTCCCTGGCTGTCTTAAAAAGTCCGTGCTTACCGGGGCCCCGTGCTTTCTTAGCGGAAAGAACGCGTGAAATGAAAATTGCACAACGAGAAGGCGCAGGGCCTCCGAAACCATGGGGCTCAGAAACCGCAAGGCCCCAGAAACCGTACATGGGGCCTAGAAACCGTACATGGGGCCTAGAAACCGTACATGGGGCCCAGAAACCGCAAAGCCCTCGGCGTTAGATCATATTGAGCTAATGTACAGTCTACGACTTTGGGACGATGTTTTTTAGTAGAGCTACATAAGCATATAAGCAACGAAAACAAAGCATAACTTTTGCTCTGGGACGTACGAAGACAAAACAACGAGAGTTTTTCTTTGTTTCCTCTTTTGTTTTGCTATTGTCTTATGCTTCTTATGCTTGATTTATGCTTCTTATGATTATGATTATGTCCATCTTTAGGTCGCAGGCTTGACTTCATTCCTTTGTTTTGCCTTTTGTCTTGTCCTTATGATTATGATTATGCTCTCGTGTGAACCCCTGCTTAACCCCAGGCGCTCTTCCCGTTGCGAGACAAGTTGCACGAACCATTGCAAAGTACTGTATGCCTTGCAACGCAATTTTCCTCTTTGGCGACTGGATTCGCATGGGTACCTTGTCATAAACACAAAGATGGCGAAACTTTACGAGTCAAGTTGTACGAAACGTTGCCTGGTGTAACACCTCCTTTCATGCAACTGCAACGTAACAGATTAAGCCATTGCGAGACAAGTTGCACGAAAAATTGCGGACTGCAGTACGTTATGCGGCCCTGGTTAAAATTAAAACACGGCGTGTACTGACACAGAATATCGCATCATTGAAATGTTAGGTTTAATAGTAGGGTTAGTATTTCTATTTATTGTATTGCTTGGGGCTAGTCGTATTAAAGAGCGGTCTTTCTTGTAATCTGAATGGATCCTGAGTGGTCTTTACAAACCAGTATAAACAGGACCGCTTTATCCTATGGGCAAAAGGGGCATTTGCCCCGGGCCTTGCGTGACGAGGGGCCCCATGAGAAATGAAAGAGTCATACAAGAAAAGATTTTCCGAAGAAGCTGAGCTGACAGTGAGGGAAGCCTTTCGAACGAAGGGTTTCCTGCAATGCATAGACACTGAGTGATGTCATTCATGCGTCTCCCTCACGAAAAGTATACGCAAGGTGGTGTTACTCCCTATTTGACAGAGTTACAGAGGCTCGCAGTGCCAGTTTGCTGCAGCATGTGTGTTTAAACTCAACCATTGTTCGACCGACTAGCTAAGGCAATTGCTTAGTTGTCTTGTTCATCCGTTATTACATCTTCATGCCTGTTTTTGAAATATATGCAACTTATGTATAAACGTTGTGAATATCTATCTATTACAGAACTACGGTCTTAAAATGTATATATTCCAACACTCGAAATTTTCCTTCACCATAATCCTTAGAGCCTGTAATTTAATCGAGTGAAGTGCCAAATATTACTTGTAATATAGACTAATACAGACGCTTTACTAACTTCACAAAAAGCAATGGGACCAGTTACAACTTTCGAATAAAAAAATTAGTCATACTACCCGTTATTAGTGTTTCAAGTGAAAAATATTTATATATAGGACCTGGGCATCATATTTCTCTGCCCAGGGCCCCATAATCTGTTAATGCGGCCGTGAGTATAAAGAGCGGTCATAACAATTTAATAACTACGAGTTCTTATCAGAAGTGAAATGCTCATGCCTCGGAACATCCACAGGAGCAGTGGATATATATTAGAAGGGTATTCCTGTTCGTTTGTTTGATTTGAAATATGACCGCTCGACCGCCAGATAAGTCGTTCAATTCGCTTGAATAGAACATTTATAACTTCGCGAGGCTTGCTCGAACATCGACGAACATCTACGAGTTACTTCATAAATCTGTGGACATTCGGTTTAGGTTAAAAGGGATGACTCAAAATGACCTTTCTGTTTTTGTTTGGTCTTTATTTTTCGTTCAAGTCAAGATTAGTGGAATTTTCTAAAATCCCAAAAGGAACTTGACGTAGTCTTTGTCCTCTATACACAGGCCGTTACTGTATTTTGCGAAACGAAATGGTTTCGTTCAACGAAACGAAATGGATTCGTTCAACGAAACGGTTTCGTTCAACGAAACGGTTCGTTCAACGAAACGGTTTCGTTCAACGAAACGAAACTGTATTTCGCGAAGGGTTGGGACAAAACACGGATACGGACGGACGGATAAAAGTACAAAACGCGGACGAACGCAACTTTGTTGATATTATGCTTTTCCCGTACATTTTTTAACGAGTTTATTACGCCTTTTCTTTATTCAATATTATATGATTCATACGACAATATGTGACAATACATAAACATGTTTTGGTTCACGATTAATGAGGGGGGCGACTTTCGTGTCGCTTGCGTTTCCGCCGCACTGTTATTTCCAACGAGTTGTTTTAACTCTTTTAACAGGATCAAAGTTAACTCCATGCGGGTGAGTTATTTTACAGGAGTTATTTTAACTCTACTTTTTGGAGTACCGTAACTCCGGCGTAAGGGATAAGTTTCAGATAGCCATCTCAACTGGTTGGTTGGGACACACGAGGCAACAGGGGACTCGTGTCGCTGGGACATGTTGCCACCATGCGAAATCTTTTCGCGGAGACAAAATTTTGTCCCCGCAACGACAAAATTAAAATAAACCATTCAAAGAACGTTATTGTAATCTCTTTTTCCTTCTCTGGCATGTCCCCTCGTGAGTCCTCAACAGCGGAAATGGCCCCGCAACATGCCCTCGCGATTTGTCGCCTCGTTGTCATTTCGTTTCGTTGAACGAAACCATTTCGTTTCGTTGAACGAAACCATAGAGGGCTTACTCTATTTTGCGAAACGAAACACAGGCGTTTTGAAGTTCTGAAGACAACGTTGATCAACTGTTAGACTAAGGTCGGCATCAGATAAGGCCGGCCAGTTAGTAAAGCAATGATTGTCGACTCGTTAATTACAAGTAACGGGGTGAAGTTTTATATAAATCCCGAAATGACGTCACATAGACTATCGGTAGTAAAATTCGAAATTAAAATCAGCTGTTATTTCTAAAATAAAGCATTGTCGTAAGAGTTAGTATTAGGTGTAGGGTTAGGGTTATGTTGGGGTTAGGACTATGTTTTAAATTCGGGATATTTATATGAAACGTCAGCCAAGTAATGTTTGGTATTTCACTCGATTAAACTGCGTGTTACAAGAACTCACTAATTAGATGGGTTTTTCAGGATCTTTTAAGTAGAAAATGCTCTGCGTACTTAGGTATATATAATTATAGAATACCCGTCCACTACATATATATTAAGGGTCACACTACGGCAAGGGCGGCGGAAGGGGGGGGGCTAGGGGGGCTACAGCCCCCCCAATATTTCAGACGAGGGGGCTAAGCCCCCCCAATATTTTCAGAAAGAGCGTTGCCAATGTCTTTTAAATATCCGTCCACCATTGGGCCAACCAACTCCAATTTAATCCCCACAACTTCTTCTAGAAACCCATCCATTTTGTGATTTTGTCCATCCCTTAATTCCGCTTTATATTGACTTTATCCAAACATTCGGAAAAACATCTCAAATTGAAACTTCGCTTTTTTAACTGTCCCTATTCAAAAGTGGACACACTCATGTTGGCAGCCATTGTAAAAGTTTGCTTCTCTTAGTTAATAGTTACTTGAAGTACTGTACGTAATTAAATGCACTGACCGCTCACAGCTCGACGCTTGAAGAATTACCTGCGCTCAACCATGACCCAAAAAGGCTCAACCATGTCATACTGCTGCACACCCATAAGCAAAGAACGGATGACGTTGATCTCGTCAGTATTGCAAGAGATTTTACCGAAGCAAACAGCCGACGCAAAGCATTCTTTGGCAACTTTTAAAATATGTAAACGATATACGAACAGTACTAAATAAATGTTCTATGATGTTTTGTTTCTATATTTATGGAACGTTTTCATATTGTGCGCATACACCTTAACAGCGTTCATTACTCACTTTGGAACTAGAATAATGATTTTCAGTTTAATTATTGCTTAATATGTAATGACATTTTATTCTATGTTATACATTTACTTATTAATAAAATGAACGATCTAAAATTTCACTTAATTTTTTTAACTCTCTGAAATTATGCAGGAAGGTCAGAATGCCACGCCCCTGCCACGATTTTCTTTGTGAATTAGCCCCCCCAATATAAAACATCTTCCGCCGCCACTGCACTACGGAAAGTTCATTATATGCAATTACTTCGTTCTTAAAAAAAACTCTTTCAATTTGATAGCAATCAAAAGTACACGCACAATATAAACCTTCGACATTATATTTAAAGAGATTTTCGAGCAACCTGGTTTGTATTTCTGCCTATAATTGCTCCTGTACTTATTGTCTATACTGTCCTGTATAATTGCTCCTGTATACTCATTGTACTTATACTGTCCATTTCTACATTCACCGATTTGTGGCTCAGAGATCAACTTCAAATGTTCGGTTACATCACCGTGTACCGGTAAACAATGGACACAAACTACGTCATACGCCTCATGAAAGTTATTTTTTCAGGATTCAGAAGCAGAACAGGATTCCCAAATAAAACTCTAGTCCTAACCCTGAAATAAATAAATACTAACCCTACTTCTAAACCCAACATTTCAATGATGTAATATTCTGTGTTCCGGTACACCGTGAGCTGACCAAATGTGTTCTAACACCGCCACCGCTTCAGGTTTTTTAGTCCGTTAGGTCAGACCTGGAGGAGTGTCCCGAGGAGTGTCCTCCTGTACGTCGTCCGAAACGTCGTCCATGAATATACGCGAATACTCTTACTTAAGTATCTTTCGACACATTGAAGTACTCTTATTTCTCCCTTTCAATGTTCTTTGGAGAACTTAGCAACCTTCATATTTATTCTTACTGTAATTAAATAATTCCTACCGTCGCACAGTGGATCTTTCGCCACAGCCAAAGACCAGCCGAAGACCAATAGTCCCACAACAATATAACGAGCACCAATCAGCCACCATCCACCATGGTACATTTCAAATTTGTTGGTGAACTTTTGCTGAGGTCGACAGATAAAAGCGACGTTGTTTTCAAACGAGTGCACGCGGATAAAATCAGCAGCATGCAAATTTCAACGCCTCATTGCGTTTCAATAACATGGTTGTTGTTATGGTAATTGTCAAACTGGCGCAAACACTAGTACAAAGCAATCGACTGAAACGGAGGGGCGTAAACGACATACCATTCAATTCATTTACAAAACTTTTCAACTCCCCACCCCCTCCATTTTTAGTCTCAAACTTTTTCCAGTTGACGCCAAATTAAAGTTTCTATATATGTGTCATCACAAAAGTATTGTGCTGCGTGGTCATGTATGGTTGGTGTGGTGCCACAATGTGTAGGAGGGCGTCTTCGTGTGTTCCGCACACACACACACACAATGGACACATGCAGGCTACGCTACGTCATAGACACATCAAAGTTATTTTCTCGGGATTCAGAAGCTTTACAAGAACAAACACCCTAACCATAACCCAAATAAAAACTCTAGTCCTAACCCTGAAATAAAGGAATACTAACCCTACTTTTAAACTAACCAGCTGCACATGTTGCCAACTTTCACGAGGCGAAATCGAACCTTGAAACAAACCAGTCTCGAAACAATCAACAGGCGGTCTTGGAGCAAGAGTCTATCGTAGTTTCCATTCGATTTATTTATAGTCAAGACTTCTCTCAAAATGCTAGCCTGCTATACTTCGTGTACCAGACACAGAATGTTACATAATTGAAATATTTGCAAAATGTCTTGTTAATTACCACATATACCGGTCATTATAAAAATACAAAAGCTAATGTGCAATGATGACTAAGGAGAACTGATGATGAGACTCCAATCTTAAAGATGTACTCTCGATGTAATGTAAAAAGTAATAAAATATTTGCTTCCCAACCATTTAGGTTTTAGAATTTTCAGTTACCCAACCATGTTCTCTTCGGCCCACCACGGTCATAAATAATGACCGATCATCGTTTATATCACATCATCCCCCATACCTCCCTACATTGGTCGCAGCTAAAACCACAACTATACACCATATAATACTTGAATTCTAATCTATTAAAAAACTGCACCCCCAAATTCTCTGTTGCTCCCCCAAAATTTTGATCCTAGCTACGCCACTGATCTGAATGTATCATAAAATAACCGGAAGTAAATGAGCGAGTACACGCTATCTGATTGGTTACTGAGCTCAAAAACCGTGCATTATAACTCAATAAAGCATAAGCTGACGCGATTCCTCGCGTAGATTTTGTCGTTTTTGACGGATTTTAAGTAGTTTAAATCACAAAAGAAAGTCAAAGAATAGCTGGATACAAAGCTAATCAGCATTTTCATCGCTAAAATCGCCAACGTATTTTTCATCATAGACTTCCTAGCAACGTCATTTATAACAGGTAAATCTACATTTTTCATAGCTTTGTTAATTTAATGGCCGTTCTTTTATAAAAGAAATAAAAAACTTTGTCTTGTGTGATTATAATGGCACTCGAGAAGCTAGTAAAACACTCGGCTATCGAGGCGCGCCTCGTGTTTTACACGCATCTCACGTGCCATTATAACTCGATAATCACACGTGCAAGTGGTGTAATCTAACATTAATAGTATTTTATATTGTAATTATTAATATTTTAGTGTAAGTACCACTTGGCTAGAAGAGATTGACACATTAATAAAGTTTATAAAAACCCGAAATGACCGCACGGTTATTGAACTCAAATTTCGCAATATTTTGTCAAATTTATAGCTGTCATTAACGTTTCATAACTAGTCTTTCAAAAATTAAAACATGTAAAAATCGGCGATTTTCTGGTCGGCCATTTTGTGTAACAAGGAGACTGGATCGAGTACCCAGGCCCCAGTTATTGTTATATATAGCTGTGTGAAGTTGATAGTCCAGGTTGTTGTAGTCTTGAGAAAGACTATTGTTGGTGACTGAGTGACAGTCAAGTAAAGCATGTTTGTCAGGGTTTGCTTTCCCCCCCCCCCCCGCGGAGATAAGACCCTGGGTTTGCCTATATATATATATATATATATATATATATATATAATATATATATATATATATATATATATATATATATATATATATATATATATATATATATATATATATATATATATATATATATATATATATATATATATATATATATATATATATATATATATATATATATATATACGTCTGGTTCATTACGTCGTTTGTTTGTGATATAATTAGTGAGTGGGTGTTGCGTCATGCGCGGGTATATTGTTTGTCGGTAGGTCTATTGTTCGTTGGTGTGTGCAGTGTGCGAAGAAGTCTTTGTATGGTGTCGGTAATTGTTGTGATCTGTCAAGTGGTTTATGACAAACGATGACGTAATGAACCAGACGTATATATAAACATAAACACGCTTTACCCGACTCTGAAGAGGACTGCCGCTGACAAGCGCGAAAATCCGTGTCTGAAAGTGGGGGGGATGACTGCATCGTTTGCGGAAAGTCAGAAGGGGATAATCATACATTGGTCAAAAAGTGGGAGGGATACATCCCCCCGTCCCCCCCAGGATTGACGCCCTTGGCCGCTGAGGTCGTCGAAACGTCATCAACAATAGTCTTTCTCAAGACTACAACAACCTAGATGATCAACTTCATGACATATCTAATAATACTCCTAGGTTCAAACCATTTACGATATTGATCACTCCTGGGACATAAAGGGTTATGAGGGGTTAGACTGTATAACAGTGGGACTGTACAATTCAGTGAGCTTAACATTGACTAAATCACAGGCAGTAAACACACAGGTAACATTCTTCGTGATTCGCACAGAACAATGCGAAGGAACCAGTATTGACAAACCATTATTTCATAAAAAATATTCTTCTCTTCTCTATATTCCCATCTGAGAATACTGCTGATCTCGTTTGGAATTCTACCCAATGGAATTATATCCCAGAGGTCCAGGCGGTCGTCTACCGACCTTATATAACTGGACTAGGGGCTCTTCCCAAGTGTCGTAAATTGAACTTTTTTGAAAGTTTTCTGATCATAAAAACATCTGTTACAGTTTGTTTTAAAGGAAATTGGCAACAAAAATTAAGTTTGTCTAATATGAAAGAACTCGTAAAATGATAGAGTAACACCTTTTACAACTTTTCCATATTTTACTTCGTTTTTTAAATATTTCAGTTTGTTTGATATGTAAATGAGATGGTCTCTGACGTCAAGTGCAGGGTAGAGAATTTTCACTCATTAAAATATTAGTTCCATCTTCAAGTTTGTTCTACAAATTTACTTGAAAATATCCGTGTAATAACTCCTCGTGATAATGGACGTTGTAAACTTAGCAATCACTGAGATATAAGACATTTTTTAATGAGTGAAAATTCTCTACCCTGCACTTGACGTCAGAGACCATCTCATTTACATATCAAACAATAAATAATTTCCCAGACATAGTTTGACGCTACTCTGGCTTTAAAAAGTTTTTTGAACGTAACTTTAAAAGTTACAGTCCATGACCCAACTTTTCGACACTCCAATCTAGTGTGGGGTGATCGTTGTAAAGTTAGGATCCCTACTTATACCCTCATAGAACCGATGATGACGTTATCTATTAAAAAGATGCAAGCTTATGTACATCTTGTTAATAGATAACGTCATCATCGGTTCTATGAGGGTTTAGTAGGGATCCTAACTTTACAACGATCACCCCTGATGAAGACACTAGATTGGAGTGTCGAAAAGTTGGGTCATGGACAGTAACTTTTATTTCCTTTTAAAGTTACGTTCAAAAAACCTTTTAAAGCCAGAGTAGCGTCAAACTTTGTCTGATATCAAACAAACTGAAATATTTCAAAAACGAAGTAAAATACGGAAAAGTTGTAAAAGGTGCTACTGTATCATTTTACGAGTTCTTTCATATTAGACAAACTTAATTTTTGTTGCCAATGTCCTTTAAGGACTTTGTACACCTAAAGCTACTGTGTAGCTTTAGGTGTACAAACACACGAGCAAAATTACTCCAACTGACACTTTTTGTGAGTCATTAGGGACGGGAGCCCGCAATCCAGTTATATATAGAGGTCAGTGTCCACCAATAACAATAGTTCCAGGAAATATTCCCTTATATTATATACACGGGATTTTCGTTCGTCCGTCCGTCGTGAAAACTCCTCGGGAAAGGAATGATTGTCTTGCACGAGAAACTTCGGGAGGGAATCGGAAACACCCGAATGCCACCACGAGCTTGCTAAAGTTCCCGGGGGGAGTCGCACATTTTAAACGATGGGAAGCCATCACCACCACCTCAAATCTATTCATTTGCCTCTCTGTGCGCACAAAGTCACGTGACATCGCTTCTGGGACTTGACGAGAATCCCTTGCGAATGACTTTCGTCTCAATGCAACGCGGTCTCTCGTCGGCTTCGGGCGTGTAGTTGAAAGTCAGGTTCGTAGGGTAAATGATGCCGTCATCACGAACGAGGCTGACAGGGACCTGGGTCGGCTGACGGGTGAACTTCCAGCCACATTCGAACGCGGATATATCGGGAACGAGACACAGCAGGCTCTCGCCACATCTGAAGGTAAAATCAGGTCACAGAAATTATGGTGCAGTTTGCTGACCATTGTAATGCTGGCTGGCTACCTATACTATCATGTGGTTGGTTGATTTAAACAATAAAACAATAGAATCAACCACAATAAAACCAATGTCCTAACCTAACCACTTTTGTTCCATATAGCCAATCACAAAACCTGTTCATTTTAGGTACGTATTTACTGACATTTTCGCGCCTTTTAGTTCTTTGCTGTTCTATTATACATATGATTGGCTAAAACCGTGTTTCTATTTAACAATTAGACAACGGGGCGAGTTGTCAATTGTTTTAGTATCAAGTCATAAATAACCTTTCTTTAACGTAAAAAAGTATTATCATTCAAACATTGTTCCAAATTTTCGGATCATTCAAAATGTAGAGTAGCTCGATGGCACATGATAAACAATCGCTTACAAAAAACGAGATTGTAATTACTTTGCTTCAAATTTGGTGTAGATATACTCCATAGGCATAAGCGAATTCATTTTCTTATTCGAAAATGTCAAACTGCGCAATTTCCCATTACTTTTTGGCCAATGTTTTCATGATTTCATCACTCGTATATAAATTTTAGCGGACACCATGTTTGGCCTAGATTTCAGGTTTTGCTTGCAGCGTGAATATATCGTGGCTTCTGATTGGTCAGGATAGGAATATTCCAGTTATAAGGTTTGTGATTTGCCGAATTTGAAATAGACCACTAGTTGGTTGATACTAACGACAATAAGCCATTTCGTAATGTCGACTGCGCATCAAAATGACGTGTTCTGCGTCGGGATAAAGATAAAACTTATTTCAATTCATAATTAACATCAGGCTAAAACCACAATAGACATTTGCATTTCTATTTACACTTGCAAATTCGTTATACTGAATTCCCCAGTCTGGTGTTATGAATTGAAATAAGTTTTATTCCGACGCAGAACGCGTCATTTTAATGCGCAGTCGATATTACGAACTGGCTTATTGAAAACCATGGATAGTAAATAGACTGGATAGGAAACTAAGATCACGTGCGACGTTTCCAGCATGCTGATTGGTTTAGGCACCAGTTGGTCGCGTGAAAACCTAGTTGCAAATCGTGATGTCACAAAATCACCATAAATCGCAACGTTTAGCAATAATACAGCTAAAAATGATAGTCAAACCACCAAAAAATATCACAATGCCACTTTACGATGGAATATCCGACTACCATTACTCATTTTAGGCGAAAAGATCCAACTTTAGACGGTGAAAAACGCGTCGCAAATTTCAACTAAAACAACGGTAGTTTTGCGACGCCAGTTTCTTCACCACAAAACGAAAACAGCTGAAACAAAGACCAACAACATTTACCTCGATCATTTGGTCGTGGCTTAGGCAGGTTTGTAAGACGATGAAACATTTTGGAATCTCAATATAGCTACTTGAATACGAAAATATGGAGAAGTCGAAGAGAAACTCAGCAAAATCTGTGTACTCGTGACATCTTCGTGACATCACGAATTTCAACTAGGTTTTCACGCTGACGTCAACCAGTTTCCTATCCAGTCTATTTACTATCCATGTTGAAACTTTGCACAGTACGATCCTTGCTTAGAAGTGTACAGAATTTGCTTAGAATGTAGTCTAGACATAATTAAATGTTAGTTTCTTATACATTTCCCGGCGATCTCTGATAAGAATTTTTGCGAAATTAGGGCACCACGCCGTTGCTAAAAATGCACGATTACAAAGGGGCATCAAGATTATGAAACACTTTAATATAAACTCAGAAGTAGTACAGAACCAATATATACACTTAGTTTTGAACGTCCGTCATTTTATAAAAAACTTATCTTGGAACCCATGTTAAAATATCTATGAGTGTATGCAAACTGGCTTTTGCAATGAAAATTGGATAAGCTACCAAAACATTGTGCTTATAATCGGTCACATAATATTGCGTTTATCACTTCGACTTCTTCGTCTTGACATGGTAAAAAAACCCAGAAAACACTTGTTTGCGGGATTTTAAATTTGCGGGATTTTATTATTTATTATTCGCGGTCGTAAATCCTCAGCCTTGGTTCCCACCCCGAGTACAGTAAACACCCGCGTATAAGAACCGGTGAATTAAGAACCTTTAGGCTAAAATTTGCCTTTTAGACCCCCTTTTTAGCCTAAAAATTGTAACAGGTTCTTATTTGAAAAACTTCAGTTGAATATCCTGAATGATGATTGATGCCAGCATCAACAACAATAACAATTGTAATGCAATGCTAACAAGTACGTATTTTTAATGGTTGATTGTTTACCCAATACATACTACCATACTGTTAACTGTGAATACACGTGTGTTATAGTTCCAGTAAATACCACTTTTTTAAGAACCTTTTTAGGCTAACTTGAAAAATGGTGGTTCTTATACGCGGGTGTTTACTGTATTGGAAAGACAACATTACAACTACAATATATATATTTACCTGTAATTTGTGTCCGCTTCAACATCGCCAAACCAAACTCTCAAATCCGCCGTGAAGTCTTGCCCAGTGATTTCAAGCATGGCCACGTCACCTCCGCCGTTTAGTAGCAGCTTGGAAACTCTCGGCACTGGCGTGATGGGCGAGCTGATTGGACCCATTCCCTCGTAGTAAGTATACTCTGCTCGGTCTGAAAGAAACATGATATATTGTCGCCGTTTAAATTTAGCCTGTGGCTCCATAGATGATGTCCATCACCACGATAACGAACGCGCGCAAACAATGTGAGCTCAGGTTTATTTTCAACATTAACACTCTACGTGTTAATATATACACTGCTGTAGTGAATGTGGGAGAGCTTGGAGTAGACAGACGATACATGGACGCTCGTCAAGCTCGTATCCTCAGAAAAAAGTCCCCGACAGGAATCGAACCTGTAACCTTCTGATTGCCGGTGAGACGCTCTAACCATTGAGCTAACGAGACTCAGATGGAGAGCGAAGGTAAGGTTTGGATGTGTTAATATACACACTGCTGTAGTGAATGTGGGAGAGCTTGGATTACACAGACGATACATGGACGATCGTCAAGCTCGTATCCTCAGAAAAATTATTCTGAGTCCAGGACAGGAATCGAACCTGTAACCTTCTGATTGCCGGTCAGATGGAGAAGGTTACAATGATGTACTGGTTCGATTATATCGGTAAGGTTTGGATACACACTGCTGTTGTGAATGTGGGAGAGCTTGGAGTAGACAGGCGATACATTGGAGTAGACAGCATGCCGCATATAGGCAGTACATATATCAATCGAACCAGTACATCATTGTAACCTTCGCTCTCCATCTGAGTCTCGGTAGCTCAATGGTTAAAGCGTCTCACCGGCAATCAGAAGGTTACAGGTTCGATTCCTGTCCGGGACTCAGAATAATTTTTCTGAGGATACGAGCTTGACGATCGTCCATGTATCGCCATTAACACTCTATACCTAGATGGGATTAACGTCGATTTTCAATTCATATGATACTTTTATACATTTCGGTACTTTTTGAAATTTACATGACGCCGCTTTCTTATGTTAATACATTCTAGAAACCTCTATTTTTATTTTTGATATCATTATGTCCTGCACCCACACTATATATAGGTTGGGACACACGAGGCGTCAAATCACGGGGACGTGTCGAGGCGACATGTAACAGGAGCTGTTCGTCGTCGTCGATTTATTAGATATAAAATAGAGTATAAACTAATATTACAACTGGAGAGATTGCGGAATTACCTGTACTGATGATTGTCCACGAGGCACCATCATTGATCATCTCTTTCTTCGGTTCTTTAGGACAAGGTGTTGACTAAAAAAAGGCAAATATTTGGGAAATTTCTCGTAAATTTATTTCACTTGACATTTCGTATATCTACGCAGTGCAACACTTTTATAATTCTCTCTATCAGTATGTAGCTACTGTACCTACCTGAAACTGAATAATACGTTCTTGTGATAAGCAAAGGTACATTCGTTCCGTTTCCTTCATGTAAAAGGCAACCTTGGAGACGAAAAACCACCATCACAACATTTAAGAATCCGACGGGTAAAAGAACTAAAACACAGGAAAACTCTCATGCGGTGCTTAAACTTTTCAATTTACCTTGTGCAGTTGCGAGACAGGATCGTCTGCGTCCAAATAAGCAGTTTGTTTGTCAATCTTTCGAATAACCTGAAAAATACAGGAAACAAACTCTGTCAAGATAGACAGAAGTGGTTAAAGTGGATGCGACGCATTAGTGATGTAAACGTCAATTATAGGACTTAATGATGTTACACTACGTTGTAAGACGTTACGCTAAGTTGTAAGACGTTACGTTACGTTGAAAGACGTTACGCTACGTTGTAAGACGTTACACTACGTTGTAAGACGTTACGCTACGTTGTAAGACGTTACGCTAAGTTGTAAGACGTTACGCTAAGTTGTAAGACGTTACGCTACGTTGTAAGACGTTACGCTACGTTGTAAGACGTTACGCTACGTTGAAAGACGTTACGCTACGTTGTAAGACGTTACACTGCGTTATAAGACGTTACGCTACGTTGTAAGACGTTGCGCTACGTTGTAAGACGTTACGCTACGTTGTAAGACGTTACGCTAAGTTGTGAGACGTTACACTACGTTGTCAGACGTTACGCTACGTTGTAAGACGTTACACTACGTTGTAAGACGTTACACTGCGTTATAAGACGTTACGCTACGTTGTAAGACGTTACGCTACGTTGTAAGACGTTACGCTACGTTGTAAGACGTTGCGCTGCGTTATAAGACGTTACGCTACGTTGTAAGACGTTGCGCTGCGTTATAAGACGTTACGCTACGTTGTAAGACGTTACGCTGCGTTATAAGACGTTACGCTACGTTGTAAGACGTTACGCTGCGTTATAAGACGTTACGCTACGTTGTAAGACGTTACGCTACCTTGTAAGACGTTACGCTACGTTGTAAGACGTTACACTACGTTGTAAGACGTTACACTACGTTGTAAGGCGTTACGCTACGTTGTAAGGCGTTACGCTACGTTGTAAGGCGTTACGCTACGTTGTAAGACGTTACGCTACGTTGTAAGACGTTACGCTACGTTATAAGACGTTACGCTACGTTGTAAAACGTTACGCTACGTTGTAAGATGTTACGCTACGTTGTAAGACGTTGCGCTACGTTGTAAGACGTTACGCTACGTTGTAAGACGTTACGCTACGTTGTATGACGTTACGCTACGTTGTAAGACGTTACGCTACGTTGTATGACGTTACGCTACGTTGTAAGACGTTACGCTACGTTATATGACGTTACACTACGTTGTAAGACGTCACGCTAAGTTGTAAGACGTTACGCTACTTGTAAGACGTTACGCTACGTTGTAAGATGTTACGCTACGTTGTAAGATGTTACGCTGCTTTGTAAAACGTTACGCTAAGTTGTAAAACGTTACGCAAAATTGTAAGACGCTACGTAATGTTGTAAGACGTTACGTAATGTTGTAAGACGTTACGCTACGTGGAAAGACGTTATGCTAAGATGTAAGACGTTATGCTACGTTGTAAGATGTTACGCTACGTTGTAAGATGTTACGCTACGTTGTAAGACATTACACTACGTTTTAAGACGTTACGTTACTTTGTAAAACGTTACGCTAAGTTGTAAGACGCTACGCAACGTTGTAAGACGCTACGCAACGTTGTCAGTACGACGTTACGTAAAATTGTAAGACGCTACGTAATGTTGTAAGACGTTACGCTACGTCAGAAGGCGTTAAGCTGCGTTGTAAAACGTTACGCTACGTTATAAGACGCTACGCAACGTTGGGAGATGTTACGCTACATTGCGACACTAAAGAAAAATACGAAGCTGTTTTGGAACGCTAATTAGGACCCTGTACACATACCAATCTTGGAAGTGCCATGCCAGTTACAGAGCACACAAGCTTCACAGTTGAACCATAATGTATGTAGCCATCTTTCACAGTGAACTCTTCACTTTCACCCTCCTCGTCATCCACTTTAAGACAGAAAATGAGAAAAACAAATGGATGTGAGACTAAGGTGTGTCAAAGAGGGTCACTGTCAGCTGGTGCTGCAATAAAAAAACTACAGTACAGTAATAAGAAAGTAACGTATATCTGTATATATTTGTCATGATAATGCAATTACTTACATAAGTGTATGGTGAATGCTCCCCACTGTGTACTGCTGGCCCGGAAATTTCCATCTTCCACATGAAGATAACGAGTACTCACAGTCTGCGATCTCAATCGGTTAAAAAGAGCCACAGTTGTACCGGACTGAATGCATACTACAAGAAAACAGAATGTCAGGTTAGCGGCTTTAGATCACAGATTTTCTCAAAGAAAACTTAAAATCTACAATACATATGAAAATTGTAGAAAAATGGATGGTTGGGAGTAAAGCTAATCCATTATTACCAATTAATCAGTGATTACACACGTAGGTATATCATTTAATATAACAACTTGTTGTGCATATAACTTGAAGTTGCATCCACTATTACGTGCATTGTGTATACACTTCCAGATAATAATCTTGTTTAAGAAAAGCAGCTACTTACACTCTGCATTCTTCAGGGATTGTTTCTTTTTCGAAGGCTTAGATATTACCTAACGACCAAAAATAAAACAGGAGTTTAAGAAACCTGGCAAAATAATATTCAATAGAAAGACCAGGGTAACTTGCAATATTGCATCAACATCAAATAATACATATATTCAATATTTTATATTATTATTATATAATTATAATATAATTATAATATTATGTTATATAGCGCTCAGACACCACCTACTTTTATCCTTTAGAGCTTACAAATGGCGCATCAGCAGCCGCTATTAGTCCATACCCCTTTTTTAATGATCTGCACATCCCACCTATAGGTGTGTTGATTTTATAGAGGGAGGAAAACCGGAGAACCCGGAGAAAAACCCTCGAAGCACGGGAGAGATCAACTAAACTCTATTCACATGAGTCCCAAGTTTGAGAATCAATGCAGGGCTGTATCCAGATGGTCACCCATCCAGCCAAAGACCCCGCCCGACCTCGCTTAACTTGAAGCTTAGTGGTGAAAAGCAATGCGCTAATCGCGTACGCCACCCGTGCTTCCCAGGTAATTATAATAATATATAATATTAATATTATATAAATTATAATAATAATGTTATATGGCACTCAGTACTCAGACACCACCTACTTTTATCCTCTTAGAGCTGAATATACCAATGCCATCTCCATTTTGGTGTTGAAGCTATAAAATGCCAAACATAACATTTTTAGCTTTATATCAATGTTTTATTCTAATACTCATGAACATCGTGGGCTGTCTATAGCCCCAGGAATGATCAGCAACTAACTTCTCCTAATAATATCAATGGTTTACCAAGTATAGAGGTAATGAGAATAAAGGAAATGATCACCAAAGGTAAACTGACATGTGTTTTAAAACAACTTCTCCCAACTAGTACTATAAGAAATTATTGGAGGCCAATAAGGAGAATTTGTATGCTGATCGATAGTGGGCCAGGCCGCCAGAGTCATATTAGGCACTCACTTTTACAGATAATATGAAGTTCTTCCTCTTGTCAGAGTCAGATATGAATAATGTTTTGGCAGCTCCATAGCAATAATTCTGTGAATAAAATGAGAAAACAAAAAAAGTTTAGAAAGGTTGCTTTTGTGAGTTATTGGCAGACATGCTTTCTAAAATATTGGTGTGTAGAAACTGTGTAGACAAAACAAATTATGAAGGGGTATGTGCATGCAAACTACCAAATTGTGATAACAAGTTGTTTATTATGATTAAGATAGTTTAAAACTATAAAACATTATATGATTATACAATAGAACAAAGTTAAATTTCATATATTACCGCCTATCATAATATATCAAGTGTAAATGTAAATATTTACTGGTATATTGTAAAACATAGCAATTTCAAATAGTTTTTTTGTGATGCAAGCTACTATGAAAAAAGCTGCTGGTATATGTAGGGGACCTTAAACGTACTTTGTCAACCAGCCGATCTTCCATGGACAGCTGTTGATATTCATGTTCTCCATGATTCCCGCTGCTTATGCCAATGAAAGCAACAATTTGAGAGTCTTTGTTCCCTGCTTCTTCGGCATTTGCATTTTGATTTTGTTGTTGACAGTTCCAGCCCTGACCAAACAAGTAAACACAGGGTGGAGGACAAAAGAATCTAGAGATCAAAATTAGTGTGTCATGTGATAACTAATAATTGAAATACAGCTAGGTTGGTCATAGCCTGTGCCCCAGACCACACACGCTTTCATACACGAAGCGTGTGTAGTCTGGGGGCACTGAGGCTACTGGTTCTTCATCGATGTCATTTCATACCTTTTTTCATTTCCATACGACTTCTGAGCAACTTTTGCATGAAGGATAATCACAGTTTGGTTGATATGTTCGTTATTTTTCAATTCTTGCAGGTACTTTCGCATTGCTTCCTGAGTCAGACGGCAGCCAAGTGTCCTTTCAACAGGTGCCGCTACTCTACTAGCAAATGCAGTAAATTTACAGCGAGAATTAGCAATGATGAATATTTGTGACAGATAATTTAACAACTTTATATGCCCCAGGGTGATGAGCATCTAACTTCTCCTAATAATATCAATGGTGAACCAAGCATATAGAGGTAATGAGAATAAAGGAAATGATCACCAATGATAAACTGACATGTTTTTAAAACATCTCTCAACTAGTACTATAAGAAATGTTTGGAGACTGAATAAGGTGAATTTGATACCATTGGGTAAGCTTAGAAGGGCCAAAATACCCTGCAATACAGTATTATGCAGTATTATCCAATCACCTTGCATGGCCGTAACAAGAGAAAGTCAATTGGGGAGGCGATAATGGGACTGGACTGCTGGGGGTCTTGGGGCATCTAAACTGGTAGTGCATTTCACTTGATGAAGTGTCAACAGGATGAGCAATTAAGAAACACTTGACTTTGTTTAAGCCATTTTAGATATATCTTATTAAAACAAAAGATAAATGGGCTTAATTGGGTTGAGAAAGAACAAACTAAGGCAAGAATCTAAATACAGTTACCAGTACCTTTCGATTGGCTCTTCTGCTGGCGGAGTTGGCGATGGAGCAGGGCTGATTGGTAAGGCACGGCTGATCGAAGGGTCATGGGTGGATGCGAGGGGGTGACCTAACTGTGTGTTGGGTCCATGTTTGGCAGCAGGTATATAAGCACCATGGGCTAAAAGAAATAGGTAGCTAAGTAATTAAAATATAAAACTTGAAAAGTGTCAATTAACGAGAAAGGTATTAAGTGCCAAAATAGCAGTGATGGATTTACTGGGGGTGTGCACCCCCTGGCCTTGGCCAATGGGGGTGCAGTGAGGGTGCCAATTGTCTTGTCAAATCCAATTTTTAGGTATTAGGTATCATAGCTATTATAATTATTATGATTCATAGATATATGATTCATATCTTAGCTATCATAATATGATTCATAGGTATACAAATTTTTTCTGGCATGCTTCGCCCCCCCGGACCCAGGTGGGGGCTGGGTCCCCAGACCCCTGCCGTATAGCTGCACCCCACACCTCGGATCTCACTTTGCTAGCACCCCCCTACCAGATCAAGCTGGATCCATCACTGCAAAATAGAGAAATGAAATGACGTACTTTGTTTGTTTATTATATTTATCACTCTTTTAAGTGAATGGAATACCCCAACAGTTCTGAGGGCCTACGATTTAAGGTCAACTTACCCGAGAAGACCCAAAAGTCTTACTATTTGCTGGTGTTATTGCAAAGGCAGTACTTAATCCTCAATTATTTTTAAGACCCTGAGTGGACCGGTCTGACCCAGGATTTGAACCTGTCTCCCAACTTATAGACATGCCTGTGTGGTTAACCACTAGACCACAATGTTCAGCTGGTTGTACTGAAGTTACGATTTTCTCATGTACTTCACGATTTTCTCGTAACTTCGGTATGAAGGGCCTAATATACTTTCAGATCATCATAATGAAATTATGACTCTCAGGTATATTGCTCATGGGAATTAAACGTTTTTAAATAATGAAGTGCTTTCCCAGGTGATGATAATGTGATTGGGTTTAATGCTGGAAAGTAATATTGTGATTGTTTAAGTACCTTAGCGAAGTTTGAATTTACTTAGTCTCTTAGTGAAGTTAATTGACTATAATTACATGCCTTCATTTCATATTAAGGAATATTACAGGGTACTATAACATTGAATGAAGTCTCAGAGGACATACAGTATACAATTATTTATAATTATCAGAAGTGTTTGACCAACTGAAAACATTTTAGTCATTACACATTGTTTAATTATGTACAAATTAATAATTACAGGTGTTAAGCATTATGTAACCAGTGGGAACTGCCACTTAACTTCTTATAATATATATTACCAATGGTTAACCAAGCATATAGACAAGAGGTAATATAATTATGTCATTGCCAAAAAAAAACACAGCTTAAATGTTCTGTCGGTCCAGACATCAAAAAGGAGAATTTGCATGCTGATAATGGCACTTTATAATTGGGTATAAATTTATTCCCATATTTAATAGTTCTAATATTCTGGTGGGCTGGTATCAATCATGAATAGCAATAAAGTGCACCTCATGAGGTAGCACTAAGTGACAATAACAATCATCATGTCCAAATTTAATGTAACCAATGTCTAAAATTAACTCAACACAAAGGGCAATATAAATGCAGTCAGTCTCTTTTTTTTTAATATTGGCATCATATATAAACAAGAATCTATTAGGATTGTTTAAAAATCACTACACAGATATACACAGCTTAACGTTACTGCAGGCAAATGCTCAAAACATCGTTAGGCTAAATAAAAAAATAGGTTCTCACATCTTGAATAATTTAGAGTAGGAGGTGATGTATCAGCATGATAAGGTAATTATTTTTTAAAGTGAAATTTTGGACAAATTCCATCAAATACTGCCAACATCCTGTTTTTACTTTACTTCACTTGAATGTTATTCCTCATAAGCTGAGTATGCCAACCATAATTTTAGAGATTTTCAATTTCAAAATAACATATATACTAATAGAAAATCAAAACATATTTCCCAACAGACTGACCTTATTGGAAATTTGCCAAACTTATGTTAGCTAATTATGCAGACATCTTCCACTACTGATTATTAGCCTGTGCATGCAAACGAAAGGGCAACACTTTGTTTTAAGAAAAGGATTAGGGAAGCCTCGCATATCGATTTGGCCCACGAGAAACGTCATATGGACGTTGGGGGCTTAAGTGTGAAACATCGTGGAAAAATTCGATAGTTTGTTAAAAATTCGGAATCATCATTTGGAATCATCTTGGCAGTGTATTAAGAAAACTGTGGGATAGTGTGTGAGAATGTGGGATAGTGTGTGAGAATGTAGGAAAGTGTGTGCGAATGTATAACAAAAAACACAGCGTATTTTCAAGACTTGTATGGCTAGAACTACTAATATCATTTTTGAACATTGAGATGATGCCATTAGTTCTCCAAATGACTGGATATACAATATTAAATAACAGGAAAAGTTCACGGAAAGTCAAGGGTATGTAAGAATAGTTACTTACATATTATCATTGACAAGGTTTGAGACAGCGTAAATCTCTCATCAGGTCTTGTGATCTGATGAAGATAGTGCACAGTGTCCCAAATGTCATCAGATTGGGTAAATAGGTAAATACTGTACAATTGTTCTCACATATTAATTTGAATACAATTTTGAGCGAACGACAAAACATTAGACCTCCAAAACACTTGTTTTTATAGTGTCTGTAGTCCAGCCAATCTTAAAAGGAATTTGATTTGTATTTCTACACAGTGCCTTGTAAACACATCTCACTCACACTCATGTACGTACATTGCTCATTTTTCTGTTAAAATCTCTCATTTTGCTGTTATTTAATATTGTATATACCATATTATTTTTGTCCAATGCTTGAGAAAGGCAGTATATCCAAGAATGGCATAATATAAAAAACTGCACTTAATAACAAAAGGTGGTTTGTTTTCAGTAAACCAGGATACAGCTTTCTCAGACCAAAACATTATGGTATTAACAAAATAATGATAAGCTTCAGCAAGTTGACAGATTCTCTCTTAAGTCCAATGTTAAACATATTTAGTTAAATATGACTATACTGGCACATTATAATTATATACATTGCAATGTTGGAGATTGGAGAAGACCGATGATTAAACCAGCTGTTGTGGTTTAGTTACCACACATGTCTATGAGCTGGGAGAACCGGGTTCAAATCCTGGGTCGGACCACTACTCAGGGTCTTGAAATAATTGAGGAGAAGGTGCTGCCTTTGCAACAACACCAGCAAATGGTAAGACGTTCGGGTCTTCTCGGAAAACGACCTTAAATCGTAGGCCCTCGGAGGAATCCCTATCAGTTGGGTTTTCTATTCACCTAAGAGTGATAAACTGAATAGTCGAACGCTTAAAACATGAGCCTCTGGCTCGGATAAATAGGGTAACCTTATGCTGCGTGATCAACTCAAAATAAATCACACCCAAAACAAAAATCATACTCATGGGCAATTGTCAAGCTCAAATCGTCAGAAAATCTCACCAGGATCTCTGTCTGGGACTGAGAAATATAATATTCTGATGATTTGAGCTTGATAATCGTCCATGTCGTAGCACATGATCTACGTAAACTATAAGAACAACTAATCCTTTTTAGGGAAGGCAGTGTTTTGGATATATAGCAAAGTGAAAAGATGGTAAACTGCGCAGATTTTTGAAATGAAATACTAGGAACTATAAATACTATTCCTAAAATCTCCGCAGTCCACGTATACCACCATTTCGCTTTGCTTTTTAGGGAAAGTTGTCCGTTGGCCAAATAGGTAAAACACCATGTCCGATCTTAACGACGTAAAACCACAATTTTATATATCGACCAGATATCTACATATTATGCACAGGTTAAAATGATTTTAAATGAGTATCTTATGGCTTCTCTTTCAACCTGTTTATCAATACCTTGGTCAAATAAAACAATTAGCGCGGTGTAAACTCGGCCAGACTTGGCAGTAGAATTCACTTTGTCATATACTGTAGATTATTACGCCAAACTATTAGTTCATACACAATAATTGGCTTATCCAAAAAGCTGTAACTACTCTTAAAAAGATTCACACAACAAAAGTGACAAATGCAAACCTTAAGTTACACGCCTAACTTTCAAACAAAGAAATAATACTAAGGGGAAAACAATGAGACAAGGCAACAGGAAAATTACCCATATACAGCACGTCTCATCAAACGATGCTTGTCATATTATTTCCGACTTAAAAGAGAATCTTGAAGAGATCGGAACGGCTTCCCGACGGCCGAATATAATCAAAATGATCAATACGCGTCGAAATATTTTAAGCAGTGACAAATTTCGGGGTCTTGCTTCGGAGAATTCAAGAACTTTGATTTCGCTTAGTAATTGCTACATTCAAAACAACACGTGTGGTTTTTGAATGCAGCAAATCTCGCGATGGATTGTTTATAATATTTGAAAGTATCCCCAAGCATGTCTCGTCAAAACTTCTTCATTTTCAATAACTTGATTCATTTGATGTGAATGCTACCGCGTCGACTTTATACAAACTTCCCTAATCTACGATTTACAGTTTTAATTTGCGGTGAAAACGCAGTGTTCCAGCGCGCCGACACTTCCACGGGATATTGTCATCAACATTTTAATACTACTCAAGAACACTGGGTATTTTTTGCAGTAAAAAGCTTTCTACTTACCCACGTAGGTGCTCTCCGACGAAGTGGGGTAACCAGTGGAGCTTATGGCTCTGTGATTGAGCTGATTTTCTGGACTAAAGTGTGGGAGAGGGAGTCGATAATTAATGTGATTTAGAACAGACGGGTATCCGCTATTATGTGAAGTCCATTCCATCCTCTGCCTCTTTGGATATTCGGAGGGAAACTGCTGTTGGTAACTGTCCATTCGTTGACGATGGCCAAGGGTGCTGATAGATTGATATTCGCACATTGCGTGTTCCAGCTGATTTTGAAGGCAGTGTTCTCTCGCATTCTCCATTTTTCTCCCGTCGGTGATCCGAAGTAACCGAACAAAGTCGCTGTTGATTTCTTTTGTAATTTCCTCGATAACAATTTCTACCTTGGTAGAAATGAAGAAACAAAGACATAAATTATTAGGAATATCGATAGGACTTCTCTTCTCGTTCCACAGGGGGTCCAAAAATTGCTATTATAAACTAAAATCATCGGTGGGAGAGCGCCGTCGAAATCATAAACAATCTCATGTATTAAGCCGTATAAAATGTCTATGAACTTCACAACATGTCAAAGCCCACACTCATCGGGTCATCCCTTTAAGACCGCTCGTGGAACCATTCGAAACATACCTTAATGTGTTTAAAGCTCTTCTAAAACGCCTTCATCCTGAAGAAAGTTGTAACGTTCGAACGACACAGTCACAGACGACGGCCAGACCCTTACGAAGAGATCTTGCTTGAGATCGCCCAAAACGGGCTCATTTCGCAGTCCAGGACCATCTCCCTGGGAATCGCTGTTGATTCTTGACGCGTACAAGGAAAACTGTTTAAATTAATCGATAAATTTGGCTCGAGAACGTATTATCGCAACACCTTTGGTCTTTTTACCGAGTCGATCGTGGGAACTTCTCTTCAACCTTTGACGTCCGTGGGAAAGTTGACCCTTACCATATTAGGCAGGACGTAAACAATAGCTACCCATGTAGGGCAAGATCACAACAATCGAGCACGTGGTGCAAACGTTTTCATGTGCGAACTGGGGGGAGGTGGACGAGTCGAAAAATCCCAAACACGCTCGATTGTTTACGGGCAATTCCCATTGGTGGAAATCAAGTTTGCGCACGGTAGCTTGTCTCGCGCAGTTTGCCGTCAGCTGTTTTTCGTACGAGAAGTTCTCACGGGAATGGTTGATTTTTTAATAGGGATAACACAAATCTGCCATCATTTCCGGTGTAAATAAAAACCACGGATTAAGGAGGCTTTGACTTTGACGGAGCCCAAAAGTTGAAGGCCGGTCTGCGCTCAGTGGCCCACTGCCCGGCAGGCCACACAACGATATCTGGCGTCTGCCGGTATTACGCTTGCCTCGGGTTGTTTGCGCTTCAACTCCGAGCAGAAGTCGCGATTCATTCTTTTCAAACTTTTTCGATTACTGTGGCAACTTGGCCGCGTACGGAAACTAGAAAAGGAAATGATATTGGCGGCAAGCGTAGTATTTCAAAGGAAAAACAAGGAATTTCGCTCGGGTTGTTGGTGGCATTTCAGGCCAGTTTCAGCTGTGCGACGGTCCGGGTTCAATTCCTGTTTTGCCAATGATGGCGGAAGAATTAATACGTGCAGTTTCAGCTCCGTTTTTCGTCCGCGCACTGCGGTTTCTAGTGACTGCGTTCGTGAGAATATATGTGAAGGATACTTAGGGTAGTCCTTGATATATGACTAATATAGCTGATAGGGTTACCAGTATAAAGACCCATAAATATCAGTGATGTATTTAAGGTGCTGTGCTTTGGTAGGCAGTGTAGAAATACAAATGAATATATATTCGTTTTGAAAGCTCGGTGTATTGCTGAAATAATGTGCTGAAGGTCTTCGTCAGAGAGTCCACGTCTCGGTGGTTGTTTTAATGTAAATGGTCTCAGACATAGGGATTCGGTATTAGGATAAGCGGGAAGTTTCTCGATCTTGTGTTGTTTATGTTTTGTTTGTCACCAATACCATAAAATCGCTAAAACCCAACAAAGCTGTCGGTCATGACAAGATTAGCGTTCGCCTAATTATTAAGGATTAGCATCATGTGGATGTCATTTCTCCTTCGCTGCAGTCTACACTCTTCCACTCCAATCCAGGACTTTCCTGTCTACTCTCTTTGGAAAAATAGGACATTGGCTATATGACTTAGCTATAGTTGGAATATTGTTGTTTAATTGGCGCTATCAACATGCTAGCATTCAAAAACGCCACCATTTTTAATATGACCGTCACATCATGTGCTTGGAAGTGTTGTAATAGCGATTACTAAAATAACGACATAACGTTGAGAAAAAACCTAATTTCTTTGCATTTCTGCCAACGGCCCAACACTGACCGCTTTACTACAAGTAATATTTGGCATTTCACTCGATTAAATTACAGGTTCTAAGGATTTTTGGTGAAGGAAAATTTCGAGTGTTGGAATATATACATTTTAAGACCAAACCGGGAAACTGTTGCGAAAAATGGCATTCCGCTGGAATTGAACCCACCTGCACTGACGTCACAGGTCATGTGACAGTAACCCCTCTTTAATTCGCGTTGGGTAGTTTGAGGTTGTAAAAATGATCGTAACTTGTTTGTAGAGTCTGTACGCAGGCTACAAACTACCATATTCCGGTCGTTTAGGTCACATTCTTTGATCAAAAGGTACACAAAGTTATTTTTTGTTGTCAATGTCCTTTAAACAAATGGGGTTCTTGATTCACGGAAGGCAACATGAATTCGAGGATACTAATTCGTAATCCACAGTGTTTGCAGGATGAAAAGGGCCCCTCAGTGACGTCTGTGTAGAACGAAGACGCCGCCGTCCAGTTTACTTTTGGTCTTTACATTATTGGTTTTCTTTGTTTTGCATAAAAAAATCTATGTTGAAATAATGCCACGTCTATTATCTTAGTTATCTTCACCGACAACAACTTAATTTCTGCCAAACAGTTTGAGTTTAGGCTCGATTTACCGATCCTTAATAATAATCATAGTAATAATGGTCTTGTTAATATATACATTGCTGTAGTGAATGTGGGAGAGATTGGAGTAGACAGACGATACATGATGTGATGGACGATCGTCAAGCTCGTATCCTCCGAAAAATGATTCTGAGTCAGGAATCGAAACTGTAACCTTCTGATTGCCGGTGAGACGCTCTAACCATTCAGCTACCGAGACTCAGATGGAGAGCGAAGGTTACAATGATGACTGGTTCGATTGATATGAGTAAGGTTTGGATGTGTTAATACACACTGCTGTAGTGAATGTGGGAGAGCTTGCAGTAGAATGCAGACGATACATGGACGATCGTCAAGCTCGTATCCTCAGAAAAATGATTCTGAGTCCCGGACAGGAATCGAACCTGTAACCTTCTTAATAATGGTCTTAAACAGACGTGTGTCTTTATAGTACTTTTAGTTATTTAGCTCGAACGTGGCAGAGCCGAAGGTATGTCAAAGGCGCCGAAGGCTGTCTCCATACGACCCATGTCTGCATGACCACGGAGCACAGCTAAGACTCTAAACGTCGATTTTTACTGAGGGAGGAAAACCGGAGACTCCGGAGGAAAACCCTCAAAGCACGGGAGAGATCAACTAATAACTCTACTCACACAAGTTCCAAACTCGCGAATCAACACGAGCTAGTTATTCCCAGATGGTCAGATAAGAACCTATAGATTTTAAGAACCTGTTTGGCTAAGATTTTCCATTTAGACCCCCTTTACATTAAAACATTCTTTAAAACATTCATTAAAACATTCTTTACATTTAGGCTAAAATTTGAAAGCAGGTTCTTATTTTCTCAAATAGAGTCAAAACTAAAAATTTATAAATCAAAGTAAATAAACTCTACAAAGTAATGAAAATGAGCCAGAACCACGTAAGCTGTAAATTACATACAGTGTAGCTTTAGGGTAGGTTTGTATTTTCTTAGACTGCAGTCATTTTGAGAAAATGTATGCGTAATTTATATAAATAATAGACCACACTTATACCAAAACCAAGTCGCTTTTTTCTTAAGAAAATAAGAACCTGTTTAAGAACCTAAATAGCCTAATTTTGCAGTAAACACCATTTAATATAAGAACCTTTTTAGGCTAACTTGGAAAAATCTAGGTTCTTATACGCGGGTTTTTACTGTAGCACCGTTGCTTTATTGTACTATGAACAGTGGTTTCTCACTGGAATTGTGTTTCTGGACATGACTGTGGTATTTGACTTTGAGTCTGACACTGCTGAATATTGACTTGATTCTAACTAAACAAGGAGAGTTAATTCCCGTCTCAGACTCAACTGGCCTGCGGCTCTTGCCTGGTTTGACACATTTTTATCCGACAAACCATCGAGGTGTATATAGATAGATATAGTTTTATTAAAATAACTGGAATAAATACGAAAGCTGCTAAGTTCTCAAAAGAACTGGATATAATATGAAAAGGAGAAATAAGAGAACTTCAATGTGTTGAAAAATACTTAAGTAAGAGTACTTACGTATATTTCTGGACGACGTATTCGGACGATGTGTCTTAACTTACATCACAGCCTAAAAAGTCTGAATTGCATAAGGCTAGAAAAATCAAGAATATAAAGTTAAAAAAGTTCTAAATCTTAAATCAAATTACTGAAACTATAACAACCAAATTGAAGAGGAATGCTTACAACTGCACATATAGCTTGAATGAAGGTGTTATTATAATGAGATTAATTCGCGGCGTGTGTGGAAGATTAACATCGTGTTTATTCCTTTTCTGTTTTTGTTTGGTTTTTATTTTTGCTTAGGTTAGGGTTAGCTTTTTATTATTATTATTATTATTAAAGTCTTTATTATCAATAGACACAACAGACCGTGTGACTTTACAAGGCATAGTAAATTACATACATACTAATTATTAAGAATATAATGTTAGTTAAAATCTATTTACAATATTTAATATCTATCTGAAAAATAGTTAAAAAGACATCTGTTTAAAAATGATCGTTTACTATCTTTCAGTTCTAACTTTCCGGAGGATGAACGCGTGTTCTCGTTCTCTAAGTACTCTCTGTCTTTTTGGAGGAAGTAATTCATATAAAACATGTTCAGGGTCATTTGATATCTTCTTAAATAAGATCCTGTCTCTCTCTTCAATCAGGCCGGACATCTTAATGTTTTTTGACATATATCCATATCGATGAGCTCGCCTGAAAAACCTATCAATGCGATGCAAGTATTTATTTTGAAAGGCGGAACCCCATACTTCTATCCCATAGTAAAAATAAGTGAGTCAAACAGTTTACTAAGTTGATCTTTGGTGTAACCATAAAACCTACATGGAATATTTTGATAAAAGATGCTTTATCTCATTGCTGTGAAACGTTTTGGTATGTAGAATGATACTATAAACTACGTTAACTAACTTTTAGCCAGAGAGCTGTTTGGAATATTCGCTAACCAAAATTTCAGAGAGCTTATGAATGAATACAGTGGTCCACTTCTAAAGCTTGGTGGAAATGTACTCTCAATATGTACATACGGCTACTAGCTTTTGACAGTAGACTATCGACATGAAGATCCCAGCAGCAAAGGTCATCTTGGAAAGTAATACCAAGAAGTTTCAACCATTTTTTCCTATCAATACATATGCACTGACATTCATGACATTAACAGGTGCACTGACAGTCATGTCATCAGCAAACTTAAGAAGTAAGTTGCTATATGGATCTTTCAATGTGATATCGTTCACCATTAAAGAAAACAGAAAAGGACCAAAGGACCCGTACCCTGCGGTACACCTCTGTTGATGTCAACGTATTCCGTTACAATAGAGACCTTTAGATTTGAGGACGAAGACGAGTACGAAGACGAGTTTACCATTGCGCATGGTTCTCAGTTTCCATTGTTGTTTCTCCACTGCGCAGAAAAGTTCGTCTTCGTATTCGTACTCGTACTCAATCTAAAGGTCGCTAATATCTCATCGACGACAACCCTTTGTCTTCGGTTCATCAAAAAACTAATAATCCAATTAATTAGCTACGGTTAGGGTTAGTTAGGTTTAAGGTTAGGATCAAGGTTAGGGTTAGGATTATTATTGGGATTAGGGTTAGACTAGTTCTTGAAAATGAGTTCCTTTAAGTTTTGAGTCATACCTTTTAGCCTTCGCCACCTTTTACATATAGTTCCTTGCGCCCATCACTAAGGGTACTAGGATACGCCCGGAGACATAATGGAGAGCTCGCTACTGCCCCCACTGCCCCCGTGGCTCCGTTGCCCTTTGCTTACGGGGGAAGCGGGGGCAGCCGCGTGCCCTTTGCTATATTGTAATGCGATATCTTATACTTCCTTTTGAATTTATTTATCACTCTATGTTAAATATACTAACATATCACTCTAACAAATAAATATACTATAAATATAAATATATATACTAACATAAATATATAAATATAAATATATAAATATATAAATATATTATATAATATATTATATATATTATATATATATTATATATATATATATTATAATATATTATTATAATATATTATATATATTATAATAATATATATATAATAATATATATAATATATATAATATATAATAATAATATATTATAATATATATTATATATATATATATATATATATATATATATATATATATATATATATATATATATATATATATATATATATATATATATATATATATATATATATATATATATATATATATATATATATATATATATATATATATATATATATATTTAAAAAACTCATTAATAATTCATGAAGAAAACACAAAGGAAAATCACCACCGTGTCGTATCTTTATATGTGATAAAGATTCGTCCTGATTTACATAAACTTCATAGCTTTGATTTTCTCGGCTTAGACAACGTTATTTTTCAAAATTACTACGCCAACGAACTTACCAAATGCTGGTCGTTTTTTAAGCCGTTTAAAACTGCGCCTCGTGTTTTATATCTGATAAAACACTGCTGCTCGTGTAATATTATATATATATTATATATTATATATTATATAAATATATTATAAATATATAAATATATATAAATATATATATCAAATAAATATACTAACATATCGCTCTATGTTAAATATTCTCAGTATCGAGCCAAAATCCAAAACGGTGACTCATGGAGACAGAGCATTCTCGGTTGCAGCGCCAAAACTGTGGAATTCATTACCACAGGAAATTAGAAGCTTTGAAATGTTAAGTAATTTTAAGTCTGCAGTTAAGACTTTTCTTTTTTAAAATTAATAGTTATTGTTCATAGTGTTAATATATGTAGTAGGCTTTATCTTATAATGAAACTGTAATTAGCTTTAAAAGCAACTTTAAGAATATATATATTGTTGTAAGAGCATTGAGACTATTGTATAATGCTCCTAATACGTCTTTATTATTATTATTATTATTATAAATACACTGCCCATATTCGGAAAGCAAAAACATTTAAATGTTACGAGCGAGATGCGTAATGAGAAGGAAGGAGCCCAAACTAATCGTTGCTGGTAATCGTGGTCGATGATTGACGAAGGATAGGTTGTGTAATTTGGTTTCGAAGGAGTCAACGAGATGAATCAGACGCATTATGAATGTGAAGATATAATTTAAAATGGACCATTTCCATTGCTGCTATAGACATGTCTACAAATTGTCTGATGCCTTGCGTTGCTTTTGGCGTCTCTGTATTGGACATCGGTTCGAAATCATCACTTAAATAAGATGGGATTGCGGAATGATATAGAAAACTGGCGAGCAATACTCAAGGATGGGGCGCCTGATATAGGTGCAATAAAACTGATAAATATCAGTATAATATCAGTATAGGCTCGTTTACTTTCGCACGCTTCAATAAGATAAGAAAATAAAAGCGTTTGTTCGCCTGAAATTAATTCCGAAATTAATGTGATCGTTCCACTGAAGCGTGTTATAAATTATATGACTCTCCAAATCTGAGCATGATCCAGATACCTAGGGTCCAGGGATCAATATTGCAACAGTTATGTTTATAATTTACGTGAACGATTTACCTGATGCCTTTGAACATTGCAATGTGTCCCTCTTTCTATTAGGGACCTTAAAGATCTACGACGCAGCAAGCTCGACGACTCGACCTTCGAAACGTTAACAAGCAGTGTAAATTTAAGCATTTCAAAGAAGCCATGGTAAATTGACTACTTGCTTACTTGCTTCCTTCCTTCCTTGCTTGCTTCCTTGCTTGTTTCCTTCCTTGCTTCCTTGCTTGCTTTCTTCCTTGCTTCCTTCCTTGCTTCCTTGCTTGCTTCCTTGCTTGCTTCCTTGCTTGCTTCCTTGCTTGTTTCCTTGCTTGTTTCCTTGCTTGCTTCCTTGCTTGCTTCCTTGCTTGCTTCCTTGCTTGCTTGCTTCCTTCCTTGCTTCCTTCCTTGCTTCCTTCCTTGCTTCCTTGCTTGCTTCCTTGCTTGCTTCCTTGCTTGCTTCCTTGCTTGCTTCCTTGCTTGTTTCCTTGATTGCTTCCTTGCTTGCTTCCTTCATTGCTTGCTTCCTTGCTTGCTTGTTTCCTTGCTTGCTTCCTTCCTTGCTTGCTTCCTTGCTTGCTTGCTTCCTTGCTTGCTTGCTTCCTTCCTTGTTTGCTTCCTTCCTTGCTTGCTTCCTTGCTTGCTTCCTTGCTTGCATCCTTGCTTGTTGCCTTGCTTGCTTGCTTCCTTGCTTCCTTGCTTGCTTCCTTGCTTCCTCCCTTGCTCCCTCCCTCCCTCCCTCCCTCACTCACTCACTCACTCACTCACTCACTCATACTACTTCCTCACTTACTTATTCACTTACCTACTTACTTACCTACTTACTTACCTACTTACTTACCTACTTACTTACCTACTTACTTACCTACTTACTTACTTGCTTACTTATACTTGCTTACTTACTTACTTGCTCACTGGCTTGCTTGCTTGCTCACCGGCTTTCTTGCAGGCTTGCTTCCTTGCTTGCTTCCTTGCTTGCTTCCTTCCTTGCTTGCTTCCTTGCTTGCTTGCTTCCTTGCTTGCTTCCTTGCTTGCTTGCTTCCTTGCTTCCTTTCTTGCTTGCTTGCTTCCCTGCTTGCTCCCTTCCTTCCTTCCTTCCTTCCTTCCTTGTTTCCTTCCTTGCTTGCTTCCTTGATTGCTTCCTTCCTTGCTTGCTTGCTTCCTTGCTTCCTTCCTTGCTTCCTTGCTTCCTTGCTTCCTTCCTTGCTTCCTTCCTTGCTTGCTTCCTTGCTTCCTTGCGTGCTTCCTTGCTTGCTTCCTTGCTTGCTTCCTTCCTTGCTTGCTTCCTTGCTTCCTTGCTTGCTCCCTTCAATTCCTTGCTTGCTCCCTTCCTTGCTTGCTTCCTTGCTTGCTTCCTTGCTTGCTTCCTTGCTTCCTTGCTTCCTTCCTTCCTTGCTTTCTTCCTTGCTTGCTTGCTTCCTTGCTTGCTTCCTTGCTTTCTTCCTTGCTTGCTTCCTTCCTTCCTTGCTTCCTTCCTTGCTTGTTTCCTTGCTTGCTTCCTTGCTTGTTTCCTTCCTTGCTTGCTTCCTTCCTTGCTTGTTTCCTTGCTTGCTTCCTTGCTTGTTTCCTTGCTTGCTTCCTTGCTTGCTTCCTTCCTTCCTTGCTTGCTTCCTTGCTTGCTCCCTTCCTTGCTTGCACCCTTCCTGGCTTGCTTCCTTGCTTGCTTCCTTGCTTGCTTGCTTCCTTCCTTCCTTCCTTCCTTGCTTTCTTCCTTGCTTGCTTCCTTGCTTCCTTCCGTGCTTGCTTCCTTCCTTGCTTCCTTCCTTGCTGTTTCCTTGCTTGCTTCCTTGCTTGTTTCCTTGCTTGCTTGCTTCCTTGCTTCCTTCCTTGCTTGCTTCCTTGCTTGCTTCCTTCCTTGCTTGCTTGCTTCCTTGCTTGCTCCCTTCCTTGCTTGCTCCCTTCCTTGCTTGCTTCCTTGCTTGCTTCCTTGCTTCCTTGCTTTCTTCCTTGCTTGCATCCTTCCTTGCTTCCTTCCTTGCTTGTTTCCTTGCTTGTTTCCTTGCTTGCTTCCTTGCTTGCTTGCTTCCTTGCTTGTTTCCTTGCTTGCTTCCTTGCTTGTTTCCTTCCTTGCTTCCTTCCTTGCTTGCTTCCTTGCTTGCGTCCTTGCTTGCTCCCTTCCTTGCTTGTTTCCTTGCTTGCTTCCTTCCTTGCTTTCTTCCTTGCTTCCTTCCTTGCTTCCTTGCTTTCTTCCTTGCTTCCTTCCTTGCTTCCTTCCTTGCTTTCTTCCTTCCTTCCTTGCTTCCTTCCTTCCTTCCTTGCTTTCTTCCTTGCTTCCTTCCTAGCTGGCTTGCTTCCTTCCTTCCTTGCTTGCTTGCTTCCTTCCTTGCTTGCTTGTTTCCTTGCTTGCTTCCTTGCTTGTTTCCTTGCTTGCTTCCTTGCTTGCTTCCTTGCTTGCTTCCTTGCTTGCTCCCTTCCTTGCTTGCTCCCTTCCTTGCTTGCTTCCTTGCTTGATTCTTTGCTTCCTTCCTTGCTTGATTCTTTGCTTCCTTGCTTTCTTCCTTCCTTGCTTGCTTGCTTCCTTGCTTGCTTCCTTGCTTGTTTCCTTGCTTGCTTCCTTGCTTGCTTCCTTCCTTGCTTGCTTCCTTCCTTGCTTCCTTGCTTGCTTCCTTGCTTGCTTCCTTGCTTGCTTCCTTGCTTGCTTCCTTGCTTGCTTGCTTGCTTGCTTGCTTGCTTGCTTGCTTGCTTGCTTGCTTGCTTCCTTGCTTGCTTGTTTCCTTGCTTGCTTGTTTCCTTGCTTGCTTGTTTCCTTGCTTGCTTGTTTCCTTGCTTGCTTGTTTCCTTGCTTGCTTGTTTCCTTGCTTGCTTGTTTCCTTCCTTCCTTCCTTCCTTCCTTCCTTCCTTCCTTCCTTCCTTCCTTCCTTCCTTCCTTCCTTCCTTCCTTCCTTCCTTCCTTCCTTCCTTCCTTCCTTCCTTCCTTCCTTCCTTCCTTCCTTCCTTCCTTCCTTCCTTCCTTCCTTCCTTCCTTCCTTCCTTCCTTCCTTCCTTCCTTCCTTCCTTCCTTCCTTCCTTCCTTCCTTCCTTCCTTCCTTCCTTCCTTCCTTCCTTCCTTCCTTCCTTCCTTCCTTCCTTCCTTCCTTCCTTCCTTCCTTCCTTCCTTCCTTCCTTCCTTCCTTGCTTCCTTGCTTGCTTCCTTGCTTGTTTCCTTGCTTGCTTGTTTCCTTGCTTGTTTCCTTGCTCGCTCGCTCCCTCGCTCCCTCCACTCACTCACTCACTCACTCACTCACTCACTCACTCACTCACTCACTTACTGCCTCCCAACATATACCTGCGATAGATACAAAAATCAAACAGGACTATTGAGCTATAATTATTTTTATTAATAACATCATATGTTCAAAATGTGACCGATCACTCCAATATTTTTAATTACCTTGGTCCGATAAAAAAGTTTCTATGTATACATATATCCAATTTATCACTAACCAAAAACGGTTGCAAGACGAGATTCTGGTTGAGCACCCAGCTGGGCATCAATAATTTGTTTGAAAACCTGTAAAATGCCTCTCAAGCCACAAAATCGATGTTCTGTCATTATCTAGTTACCTTTCTCTACATGTATATTTTGTTAGCAACGCGCACTTTACTAATCTTCGAACGCAAAAACACATCAACTTCCAACCTAAAATCCCTGCTGAAGAGGCCAACAAAGGTCGAACGTTCCCGAAGATGTTGTGTTTTGGGGGGGTCGGGGGGCATGCTCCCCTGGAAAATTTTTGAAAACTAGAGTCTCTGAAATGGTAATTCCTGCATTCTTAGACTGTTCCTCACAGAATTGTCAGGTTCGTTGATTGTGCCCAAAATGAGCATGTTTGAGAGGTGAGAAAATCTGTAAGAACCGACATGGCACCAGAATTCAAGGGGAAAACGAACCAGACCTTTGAATAACTTACTTTATAGAATAGCTCGATTTATACTTAATTAAACCACCAGTTAAACAAGAATCCTAAAAATATTGGGTGGCCCTTGCATATAATTATTATTTTCTTATATTTTATTGTATACACTACATGTCCAACCGAACTGCAATATGACAATTTTGGCGGGGGGGTTAGAATACCCATTAGGTGGGGGGTTAGAGTTAGAAAACACATTAGGCGGCGGGTTAGGACCTTTGTTGTTTTGGGGTCGGTTACAATCCAATTAACTAGGAGGCTGGTACGAGGTTTCAACGTGTCAGCTGATTTGCTCGTTACTCGTGAATGCCTTCTATTTGCGCTTACTTATAAGGAATACGTACTAGATACCCCTAAAAAACCGCTATCTCGTACCCAGACCCAAACCGGTTATAAGTTAGTTACCAGTCCCTATAGAAACTCGCGTCAATCTCGTTCCCAGATCTTCGCCAAGTCGGCCTGCATTTCGCCCGCCATATTTAGCTACAGTTCATGCCCGGAATATAGGCTTCCAGTTTATGGTTTTTCATCTGGAAAAGGAATAGAATGAAGCTATTTTGTGAGCATTTCATCAAAGCTGCACTATTAAGATCATGAACAATTCTGGTAATACGATTATTTTTATTATCTTCTCATTATTATCGAAGTTTATTAACCATGATTACATGAAATTATTGAGATGTGTCAGACAGTATATATTGTTTGCAAATCCTTGGGGAAATTCCCCAAGACCCAAGAGACAAATCGTTTGTATATCTATAGTATAGCACTAGTGCACTGTAGGTATCTAGTGAAATTAGATTTGTAACATAGAAGTACAGTAGAATAGTCTACATAGAGTAGAACGTTTAGTTGCGAAATCTCGGCCATTTCTCGTTTCTCAATTTTAGGGTTAATAGTATTAGCATCGAGGTTAGTAAAAGTGTTATATATTATTTTGGGTGAAGTTCATATACTGTATAAATTCTCGAAATGACGTTACATAGTCTATAGTAAAATTCAAAATAAAAATCTGCTGTTAGCATTATTGTTATTGTTATTATTTCTAGAGCATTATCATAAGAGTTAGCATTAGGTTTAATTTAGGACTATGTTTTGAATTATGCACCTATCAATGTCTTCCCCCAACGAACGAGGGGAGTGTGGCCATACCCCCACCCAAGTGGTATGTGAAACTGTCAATGCTTGTCAAAAGCCCCTTGGGGAATCATGGCATTGGCATGGATGTTGATTGTTAACAATATACTATAAAAGAAAACAGAGACAAAATGCATTAAAAGGATTCCTCTTTGTGAAACAATGCAATATAACTGCTTAATAACTGAGCTATATTTGCATAATAAGACCTCTACAGAAGCGGACGACATAGTAAAGACGATTCTCGCGCGAAGGCTCTGGGAATGAGATTGTTTCGACGATTTGCAGCGTTTTTCAACACTATGCCCCAGTTCACCTCGGTTAAAAATGTCAAATATCCCCCCCCCCTGGAGGAGGACGCAACTGTCAAAAGAAACCAAAGATCCTCTGTACGGGCAATATACTTCGTTATCAATAGCCAGTGTATGCCTAAACTCCCCCCGTTGGGGGAAGACATTGATAGGTGCATTAGGGATTCTCAGGGATCTCATTAGGTTATGAAGTAGCAGGTAATTAGTGAAGAACCATCCTTGTTATTATAGTGATGGCTTGCACGTTACGTCACAGCAGCCATGTTGGTGGAACTTAAACAAAAGAATATCATTAACTTCTTTTGTTTGTGGCACCAACATGGCCACCAAACCTTTGTCTTCGGAGTCTCAAGGGATTGGTTGCAAGTCAAGAATAGCTACACATGTACTAGATTTGCTCCTCTACTACTTTAGAAGCTATCACCTTGTATCCTAGCAGTAGAGAAAAAACAAGATGGCGGCGTGTTTTTTAGTCCGAAAAAAGCTGAAATCTATGGGGTTTTATAAAGAAACCCCAAAATGACCTAGAGATGGGTCATGATTATATAATGACCTATATAATAAAACATTTATACCATTCGCTCTTCTTGAATATGAACTCGGCACTTTGCACCTCATTGGCTATGAGCTCATATACGACTCGAGCTCATGGTCCATCCTGATAGAAGGTACCATCTACTGTAGCTATGGATACAGTGTATGTAATGCCAAAAGGCAAATATACGTCAGATTTCATCCAATGACAGTACAATTGACCTGTCTCACTCTCTCTTTAGGTTTAATGAACCATATTAATGGGACAGATTTGAGCTTAATAATCATTGCAGTGTTTTTGTCACTGTTGTTCGGTTTTGTTGGATATCGTTGCTGTCGACGTAGACGGTCTTCGGGCAAGAAAAAAGGTTTGCAGAGACAAATAAAGAAGTCTAGCGCAAGAAAATCACAAGAAAGTGGTCAATTATTGAAAGAAACGTCAGCAAACTTTGAGGAGTTGAGTGAGAATAAAAAGGAACTTCAGCAGCCGGTAAGGCCTTGATTATAATGTCATATGCAGCCCAGGCTCCTTTGTGAAGTTGTAAATCAAAAATACAAATGATCATACAATACACGGATTGTGAATCTCAAAAATTGTGCATATTTGGTGCATTATGGGATATTTTAGGTGAGTAAAATTCTGAGCTAGCACTCCTATGTACCACGATGGTCAAAAAAGGAATGATGGTAAAAACGCACAACACTTAAAAATTAAGTACTTATGCAAATGTTGACGTACTCAATGAAGTCAGTTGGCCGAAAAACCAACAGAATAGCCATTAACATTCTACTTCCGGTTGGCTAAGTACCTGTAACAATATTGAAGTGTTTATCTTGTTCAAGTTTAACTACAATGTTTCTATGCATGTAACAAGAATCAAAGTGCTTTATTAAACACAAATCGTAGAAAATAACGAAAAATAACCATGACTTTTACTCACCTAGAGCTAGTATCCCACAATACAAAGAGCAGGTACATTTTGTGAGATTTGCGATCCGTGTGTTGTTTCTAAGGTCATTATAAAGCTACATGTATAATGCACTGAGCCTTCACGTCATATTAAGTGACAAAATCTCCATGAATATTGTTGTCGGTTTACCTTGTGATGCTTAGATTATTTGTTAAACCATAAATTGACCTTGCAGTTGTCAAACAAATACAGTCGAGTGGTCATTGATGTTCTTACGACATTGATGACATCTTCTATATGCATGGTGAAACAGCAACAAAATGAAATCTATTTTCTTTATGCAATAAAAATTGTATACAAACCATTGAAGCTCTTAGTTATTTCTATGGCATGGAAAAAACAAAAGCAGTCATCTGACATGATTTGATCCAACTAGTGGTCTATTACAAATTAGCCAACTACAGTTGTGGTCTATTAAAACTGAGCTACTAGTGGTCTATTGCAGTGATACTGTAGTTCACTAGTAGCATTATCCAATCACAAACCTTCTTATAACTAGAATATTCCTATTCTGACCAATCAGAAGCCACAACATATTCACGCTGCAAGCAATCATGGCTATAACCAATGAGAATGCACATACAGTAGTAAAGTAGTATATAGTATTCTATCATTTAATTATGGCGGGGTATATGAAAGTAGTCTCTATATGTGACCCTCCATGGGAAAACATACCTTATCGAAATTGCGTTCAAATGGCAAAAAAAACGGCGTTCGAACGCCGTTCGAACGGTGTTCGAACGCCGTTCGAACGGTGTTCGAACGCCGTTCGAACGGTGTTCGAACGCCGTTCGAACCATTTCGAACGCCGTTCGAACGGTGTTCGAACCATTTCGAACGGTGTTCGAACCATTTCGAACACCGTTCGAACGGTGTTCGAAACCGTTCGAACGGCGTTCGAACGGTTTGGTGAAAAATTCGAACGGCTAGCTATAGCGTTCGAACGCTTGTGTGCGGTGTTCGAACGGTTGGAAGTTGGCTAATGGCTAGTGCCTACAAGCGTTCATCATTGCGTCCAATTAAACGTTCATCAACAAGTATTTACATAACCAAACTGTCAAACATATCGTAAGCGTTCTTCGCGACGGTTCATGGGTTTAGCTTGCGTCACTGCAGATTCCACGGCAGGCTATTCAGGCGTTAGAATAAGGATATTCGTTGACAACAGTAATTTGAGACTATTTAAAACTAATTTACTTGATCACCTCATCTGTCTGTCCTTAGCTTTCACAGTTGTTTTTGCCACAATTCGGCAAACCTATGGGTAAACGCACATCCTTCTTTAAATATAGGCTTTCTAAGGAGATCAAAATAGCGATTTACAAAGACGCTTTTCGAAATGTTCGCAAACCAAAGAAACAAACATCCGGTGTAACATCACGCACTGCCACGCAGCTGTGCAGCATTGCCTGTAAATCAGTAAATGTATGAGTGTAGAACCGATCATTCGTTAATAAAGTAATTTCTGATGAAATAAAAGATTGAAATGAAAGAAACGCGAGAGCCAGCGACGCATGCGGAGACATTCTACGACAGACGGTTTCCCTTTCTAGATTACGATAATTAAAACACATGGTTTTAGCAGCGTTCGAACGTTCTAATCAGCCGTTCGAACGGTTCTAATCAGCCGTTTGAACGGTTGTACCGTTCGAACGGCGATTCGGCGTTCGAACGGTTCTAGTCAGCCGTTCGAACGGCATTCAGCAGCGTTCGAACGCTTACCGAACGCCGTTCGAATGCGTTTGAACGGCGTTCGAATGCGTTTGAACGGCGTTCGAATTCGTTTGAACGGCGTTCGAATGCATTTGAACGGCGTTCGAACGCCGTTCGAACGGCGTTTTCAAGGCGTTCGCGAAAACGATAAGGTATGTTTTCCCATAGAGGGTCAAAAATAACATGTATATAAGTCATGGTTAGAATAATTATAAAAATTATATTTCTGTGCTTTGAAAATACAGGGTCATTCAGAAGACAATAACATAATAACATCATCTAGTTCGAACGGTTCAACACAGGCTGGTAAACATCGCCCAGTTTCTGCAGCTTCCTCATCTGCTTCCTCATCTCCAAAGGTTGGTGAAAAAAAGAGAAACGCAGGTGATTACAAGAAACCAAGCACTCCAATATTTGCGGGGATATGGCGTGTGTTATCGAGGCGAGGGGACATTGAGACTGGAGAAGATTCAACTCAAGAAACATTGCCAATAACAAGCAGTATACCAATAACAAGCAGTATGGACAAGAAAAAGGATAAAAACACCAAAAGCCAAAGCTCAAATTTCAACAAAGAACCCCCCAACAAGAAAAAAAGCCAATCAAAGCAACAGAGTGACATAGAACTTTCACGTGTGAGAAGTACCGGTACTAGAAACCAGAAAAGTACCACCAGTCGTACAGAAACAAGTCATGCTGGTGTTTTTGGGGATACAAACTCAAAGGAGAAATCTGATAAAAACAAGGGTAATAATAAATCAGGTTTTAAGAGATCTAGCAGCAAAGAACATTGTACTAATTCATGTACAGGAAGTGATTGCAAGAAGTGCAAACCATTTAAGGAGACCAGTGATGGAAACGAAACAGTCAAGGAAGAAGAAAGCGTGTCCCACCAAGAAAGAAGCTTAAAAGGAGCGGAAATGAGGGGAAATGATGATTTTATACATGTACCGTACAGTACACCAAAAGAGGATGCTAAGGTAGTATCTCCTAGTGAAGATATTGACATGATATGTGTTGATAAAAATACAAGAGAAGATGATACTCCATTGCCTTGCGCAAGTAGTGGTGCCACTGATCGCATAGATGATGAAGGTTACGTTGTCGTAGATGCAATGGCAGACGGTACTCGGGCATCTGACAACACTCCAAGTTTAAGAATGCATCCACGGTCCTTGGATGAGGGTTCTTATGAGAAAGTCGAGGCACCTGTGGGAGGTGGTATGAAGGAAGCACCTATGGGAGGTGGTATGAAGGAAGCACCTATGGGAGGTGGTATGAAAGAAGCACCTATGGGAGGTGGTATGAAGGAAGCACTGCCTGCAGAGGTCCCTCTTGGGAACAGAATTGTGGGGAATGTTTATGACGTCTTGGAGTATGCTTCTCGGGAATGGAAAGGGGACACAACAAAAGCTGAAACAATCAGAAAGGTATAGTTAAACTACAATACAGGTTCTAAGGATTTATGGTGAAGGAAAATTTCGAGTGTTAAAATATATACATTTTAAGACCAAACTGGGACCAGTTGCGAAAAATGCAACATCAAGGCCTTCTGGCTGGAATTGAACCCACGACCCTGTGATGCTAGTGCAGTGACTACTGAGCTACAGAGGCCTGATTGCCGAGAGCTTAGTCATGAGTTCTGTATATACAGTATAGTGGTGGTAATGCTGGGAGAAGATTTTGGTATAATTATTATTAACTACAAGTAATATTTGGCATTTCACTCGATTAAACTACATATTGTCAGGATTTACAGTATGGTGAAAATCAAGGCCTTCTGTCTGGAATTGAACCCGCGACCCTGAAATGCTAGTGCAGTGCTCTGACAAACTTTTGTTATGGTACAATTAAACTTTTGTTGTGGTACAATTTCTTTCAGTTTGTCTATCTCTTTTAGCCCATTAACACCAGATTTAATTTAATATATTTGTAGCAGTTATAATATCAGATGTACTGTACATACCAATTTTTTAATTTAAACTTGAGAAGAAAATCAGATAACATTTAATGTTTATTATATTTTTCACCAGGGTTATTTCGAAGTGCCAAAGCAACTGGGTTTGCATAACCTCCGTGTTGTACGTGGTGATAATTACTGTGCAATAAGGGCAACACTTTTTCAAGCTTTGGCCAAGAAAATCCCTATCCTGCCACAGTATGAAGAAATCCTAAATGTAAAAATTACCTCCTACACATTAATTCAACAGTACACCATCCTTTTCAAGTATTCATTGTTGGTGTCTATTACTGTACCTGTATTTGCAAATCACCAAAGATTAAATATTTGAAATTTAGATACCACGTAAGTTGGTTGCAGAAGGTCTTGACTGGATTATGGAATGGAGCTTCGGTGCAAGATTTCATGTGGAAAGGAACGAAGTGTGTGAAAGAATGGAAGAATGTCTCAAAGAACTTTATGATTTGGTAGGCTATAAAGTTATGATAGGGGAGACATTACGCTAAAGTTTGGAGACATTACGCTTAGACGTTTTGTGACATTGCGCTAAATTTGGAGTATTACGCTACGTTTAGAGACATTGCGGTATGTTATCAGACATTGCGCGAACTTTGGAGACATTGCGCTAACTTTGGAGACCGATTGCGCTAACTTTGGAGACATTACGCTAACTTTGGAGATATTACGCTATGTTGTTAGACGTTACGCTAAGTTTGCAGACATTACGCTAACTCTAGAGACATTAACGCTAACATTGCGCTAAGTTATGAGACATTGCGCTAAGTTTAGAGATATTGCGCTTAGTTATGAGCCGTTACGGAGATGTTACACTAATCTTGGAGACATTGCGCTAAGTTGTGAGACGTTACGCTAAGTTTTGAGATGTTACACTTAGGTTTTAGATATTACGCTAAGTTGTACCGTGACAGGTACATTTTTTGTATGTCCGTTACAAATTCATTTGTGCTGGTCATTCTGACAGGTGTTGCTTAACCTTGTTATGCAATGCTGCAACATTACTGTATCTTGGCTGTACAACCTTGCTGATAACATTGTTCACAGTTGGCAGAACAACATTGTTAAGGGGCTGTTGACAATACCAGCAGGGGCGGATACGGCTATAGTTGAATTTCAATATCATGAGCAGAGGTTAAGTTATTTCTACATTCTTCCATTTTCTGATTTCTTGTTTTGAATTTATATCTTGCCTTGGGCCTTGTTAATAGTGTATGATTTAACTTAGTGGTTGGTTTATTAAAGAGCTGTATGTCACGCAAACATCGCTGATAATATGATTCTAGATCTTGAAAATATCAACATTTTCTAGATCGTTGCGGTTCGCCACAAACGTACCATATGTCACTGTAAGCATACAAGGCTTGTCAAAATGCCTCATTCCGTAACTAGAGAATGTGGTGAAAGTTTACGACTTCCATGTTTGAGCATCTTATAGTCACTAAGTCACCCCCTTGAAAACAATCCAGTATCCGCCCCTGACCAGTGTACATATAGAACTGATAGAGGCATGTACTTACTGTTCACTAATAATCTTCATTCTACCAAGGTTAACTTGAACAGCAAGATGGTGAACGAAGAAGGCAGAGTTAGTCATCTGTTGTCCTCATTAAATTACAAACCTAAAGACTTCGACGTACGGCTCATGGAAGCTGTGAAATTTCTAATGTTGGCCTCTGCTATTAAACTGTACAAATCAGTGTCATGTGGTGGTGATGTTCCAGTGTTTGCAATGATCATGTTTGCAAGGGACACCTCACCAGATCCCTGTCAATTTATGAAGAGGCATTTGAATGCAGTTGGTGATACTGGTGGACTTGAACAGGTGAGATGGTGATTAAATCTTTCCTGTCTGGCAAAATTGGTCGTATAGGCACACAGTAATTGAAACTCGACAAGCGCCAGACACATGAGATCCACTCACACGCCAAGTTTGATTTTATTTTATAAAAACTCTGCGATTTGCGGCATTTTGAATTTTCATGCTACGCGGGCGTGCAAGATGGGCTTTTCTAGAAAATTGAAAGTTTTTCAAACTGATTTATGATAATTAATGCTAATTTATATCAACATAATGTGTCTTGTTCAGGAAATTTAAAAGCACTAGTAAAAGCCGGTTTATTGGGCTTTCAGAAAACGTATAGCTTTCGCAACAGTTATGGTTATTTCCAGAGATATCAATAGAACAAAGAGGTGGTTCAATTTTGGATGTTTTTCAGCCAGACAGGAAAGAGTTCTTACTTGGGTAAGATTTTCACTCGTTAAAAAATGTCTTATATCTCAGTGATTGCTAAGTTTACAACGTTCATTATCATGAGGAGTTATTATACGCACATTTTCAAGTAAATTTGTGGAACAAACTTGAAGATGGAACTAATATTTTATTGAGTGAAAATTCTCTACCCTGCGCCTGACGTCAGAGACCATCTCATTTACATATCAAACAAACTGAAATATTTCAAAAACAAAGTAAAATACCGAAAAGTTGTAAAAGGTGTTACTCTATCATTTTACGAGTTATTTCATATTAGACAAACTTAATTTTTGTTGCCAATGCCCTTTAACAACCGGTTCTCTAGCAATGGAAGAGGCCAGAAAAAATTCAATTGATTTTTGTTTTCTTTCAGGTTGAAATGTTTCTACTTGGGTATACTTTAGGAATTACCATTCAAGTAGTACGACCCTCTCATTTTGGTAAACTAGACTTCATAGCGTCTTATCCAGATGACATGCCAGTTGAAACACCAACAGTTACCTTAATTGCTGAAGATGACAGACATTACAATATTCTGAGCTGAGGAATTACGAGACTTTCAAATATCATTTTGTGTCCAAGGCAAATTACTGTAAATGTCTGAATTAGCAGCCTAGACTCTAGTCCAAAAACAAGTTGTGTTCATATAAAACATATTATAGCGTAGTTCCCTTTAGTTAACGAGAAATAGCGCGAGGCAAAATCAGGCGATCACAATGAGTTTCGTTGCTTAGCGTTCATCTGACGAAGATTATTCTACTTCAAGTTCTTCTAGTTCCTCAGGCAAGAACCTAGACGAATATATTGCTGTAAGAACTTGTCTAGGTTGAAATCGATAACCCTTAAAGTGCCCCTAACCTCAACATTTTTTATTGTCTTGTTTGGAAGAACTTTTAAAATTATAAAGTAACTTCTTTTGAAGATTTTCACTTCTTCGCTTTCTTTTTGAGATATATCAGTTTGTTTGATATGCAAATATCTGGAATTTCGTCACACATACATAATGAGTTATCAGAGAATGTTATATATCTTTGCGTTCATGAAATAAAAACACTAAAGTGTGAATAACACGTGTGTGCGTTTCTCCCACAACACCAAACTTCTTGATTTTAAAGGATTTCGTTCGAGAATGAAAGAGATATACACATTTCTCCAATAAGTCATTGTGCATGTGTGACGAAATTCCAGACATTTGCATATCAAACAAACTGATATATCTCAAAAAGAAAGCAAAGAAACGAAAATCTTTAAAAGAAGTTACTTTATCATTTTAAAAGTTCTTCCAAACAAGACAATAAAACATTTTGAGGTTATGGGCACTTTAAACACTCTTCTGTTGTAAGTTAATATGTGCAATAAATTCGTCTAGGTTCTCGCCTGTGGAACTATAAGAGTCTAGAATAATCTTCGTCAGATCAGAAAGACAACATCGCGTCGAAAATTTGGCGATTTCTCCGACTTTGACTCGCTATTTCTCGTTAACTACGCTATAATATTTCAGGGAGCAGAAGGAAAACTGAAAATTCTTGTTAAAGTTTCGTGACCAAACCAAATTTCCCTGGATGTTTTCATGGCCCAGCACATCTTAAATTTTCATTCCTACCGACAACACAGGAGTGCTGGCAACTGAGGGTAGTCTGCCATATAGAGCAAGGAAAACAATCAACCATGTTTTCAGCCGGGTTTTCGCATTCCTGAACTCTTAGTCTCGAACCACTGAAATCCAAGCTATATATACATGTACATAATTTATGGGGGTGTTATATGGATATTTCTTAGACTTACATAGCGTATATCAATTCGTATGTTATAAATATTTGTTTTCTTCGATTACATTTGATACTAATCAAAAAGGTTTCATGGCGCATAAAAGGTTTTCCAAATGTTTTCGTAGCCAGCACTTTTCCTTCTGCCTCCCTCCCTGGTGGAATTAATGACAGCTCCACGAAACGAAAAATTATACTGTTTTTATGACTCGTTTTGGTACTTCTTGATGCGCTGAATCTTATGGTGGTATCGGTTTTTCAATCACGACAAAGCAAAGTGCTTTATTATTTTTATGTAAAAGTGGAAAAATCACACCAATTTTGTCCCACCTTATCGCGCGGTCAAATCACCTCTTTGACGTCACATGTTAGAGTCGGCGTAGATTTTAGAGATGAAAAAATCATTTCTGATCTTGCTTTCAGAGGAAGAAGTTGACTCTAACTCAAACATCAGTAATATTTCCACAGCTAAACATTCAATCAGCACAAAAAACATCGATATTATCGACTATTCTAACTTGTAACGTCACTACTGCTGCTGTTTTGGTCTCAGACTCCGGATATTATCTCACTCAAAGTAAATGAAAACAGATAGCATCAAAATAGCGATGTTTAAACGTCGATAAAAGCACTTTCCCGTACAGTGATTGAAAAACCAATAGCACCATAATATCCAGCGAATCACGAAGTACGAAAGTTGGTCATAAAAACGGAGTTGAATTTTTCGTTTCATTGGCAGTTTAATTTTACTTCCAGGTTATTGGGGAGGTGCTAACCTAATTAAAAGAATAGCATGAATATTTATTTCTTTAGTAATAATCAAATAAAAACGAAAATCCAAAAACCTTATACACTGGTACAATTAAAGTGCCCCTAACCTCAATATTTTTTATTGTCTTATTTGGAAGAACTTCTAAAATGATAAAGTAACTTCTTTTGAAGATTTTCGTTTCTTCGCTTTCTTTTTGAGATATATCAGTTTGTTTGATATGCAAATGTCTGGAATTTCGTCACACATGGATAATGACTTATTGGAGAAATGTGTATATCTCTTTCATTCTCGAACGAAATCCTTTAAAATCGAGAAGTTTGGTGTTGTGGGAGAAACACGCACACGTGTTATTCACACTTTAGTGTTTTTATTTCATGAACGCAAAGATATATAACATTCTCTGATAACTCATTATGCATGTGTGACGTAAATTCCAGATATTTGCATATCAAACAAACTGATATATCTCAAAAAGAAAGCGAAGAAATGAAAATCTTCAAAAGAAGTTACTTTATCTTTTTAAAAGTTCTTTCAAATAAGACAATAAACAATTTTGAGGTTAGGGGCACTTTAAGTTGGAAAACGTTCCACAAACATTGCCTCTGTCTCAGGGCCTGTTCTTATATATGGTCCCAGTAATTGGGCTGGCTCGCTTAGCGAGATCTCGCCTCAGGCTTATTTCCCTATTCAAATATTATCTTGCAGCAGGGGCGCTTATTAACTCAGACATTTACAGTATTTGCTTAGATGTACAAGCCATATGCATTTCAATATCAGAAGCTTTCCATGTATTTCACAATGAAAAAAAATATATATATATAATCATATAATCGAGTTACTGTATTGGGTAATTTTCACATTTTCTGCTGATCAAAAGGCAATTAGCTTAATCCAGAATTAATGGCAATTTTGTGGACAACATTGTAAAGATGCAGACAAAGCTGTTTGGAAATTTCTGTTCAGATATATTTTGCCTTCTCTCACGTTGATTTATAAGTTTACGCACGCGCCAAGGGTAAGACATTCATTACGCAGTCAGGGGGCAGATGAAGCATGTGCGGGGGCACCTGGCACATTTGCAGATGTCTCACGTCTGCCCACTCCCTTGTTGACACATTAACATAATGTGTCTTGTTCGGAAAATTCAAAAGCATTGGTAACAGCCGGTTTATTGGGCTTTCAGTAAAGGTATAGGTTTCGCAACAGTTATAGAACGAAGAGGTAGTTCAATTTTGGATGTTTTTCAGCCGGACAGGAAAGAGTTAAAGTGCCTGTCTCATGTTTGGGGATTTTACATATTCGTAATATTTGGGTCCTCCTGAGCAAAATCATAATATATCTTGTCAGCCGAAAATTTCAGCAAGAACAAAAGAAAACTGGTTTGGAATGCCTCTTGTGACATCACATCCGGTAACTTTGACAGCGAAAAACTCCATGAAGATGAAATTTTCGGCTGACAATATATATTATGATTTTGCTCAGGAAGACCCAAATATTACGGATATATGTAAAATCCCCAAACGTGAGATAGGCAGTTTAATATTCTTTTACGTGTACTTAAATTAACATACAAGCCTCGTTCTTATGTTTATAATTCAAAATAATGACACTAAAAGAAATATCTATCTATTCACAAAGCTGGATTTCAATTGCGAATGACACCAGAGGAATATATATCTATTCACAAAGCTGGATTTCTATAAATATAACATTTTGATCACAATTTGTATGTCGACAATGTGGCGATCGTTAAGGCCCGTTTTTACAGGCGATTTTTCGGACCCTGACGTATGCGATATAGTGGATGATGACTCACTAAAGTATTGATCGTCATAGAACTGCACAAATGTTTCAATACATTTGTACGTCATTCCATTCAATCGCATGTGTTAAGGAGGCAGGCTACCTTCATTAAGGAATATAATCCACTCGTTATATTCCAATTTTTCGAATGGTTTTGGCTGTCGTTTGGCGCTTCTAACTTCTGGACTTTATAAAAAATTACCCATAACCTATATATTTTTAGAATCTGTGATTATCTTATCTTAATCTGTGAATCCCTCCATGCAATGAACCTCTGATTTTCTTTATTTATTATGATCTGAAACATTGCCAGCCCCTACAACATTGTATTGTGACATTTCTTTTGGAGCTCGTAATTCATATTGATATTTAATGGATTTAAATAAGCTTACCATAATTGTTTTAGGTTTATTGCAACAAGCTATCTCCGCTGCTAAAATGGTAGTGTAACTTGAATCCCTTGATAAATTATTAAGCTTGGTATTTCGGCCACAAAATGGGCCTTTCACACTAGGAAACCTGGCACCATTCAGGCCATAATCGTTGTACATTAAGCAGTTGGCATTTTTTATCTCAATATTATTATAGAGCATTTTCTGCAGTTTAATTTGATATATAGATGTTAGGAATTTGTTAAACAGTTCGCCAAAATATTTTAGTTAACAAAATTGTCTAAATGAAGGTAGGCTTCCCCCTTAAAAAGAGAAAATCGCAGCAAACGGTGGCAAACACACTGCATTAATCGTCCTGATTTATGGTTTAGATGCATGTTAAGGACGAGAAACTGTCAGCGGAATGATTGTGGGCTCATAATCACTCTCCCTTATTTCTCCTTACTTACCATGTATCTGAACCATTAATCGGCCCGACCTTAAAGGCCCGTTCGCTGTGATTCGATTGCGATTTTAGCTTTATCGCGCCGTATTGCGATTTCAAACCACGCGCGTGACCAGCCGGCGATTTCGCTGTGAATCGCAGCAAATCGCCGTGGTTTTGAGTTTGCTCGAATTGCGCTGCGATCTCATGTGGAAAAGCACCAAAATACGGTAGAGCAGACCCCCCCCCCCCCCCCCCCCACACACACACAGGCTGATTTCGCGCGTAAACATGGCGGTCGCAGAATTCAAACGCGCGGTTTGAAATCGCGGCGCGAATGCGATAAAAGTCGCAATAAAATCGCAGCAAAAATCGCCCATGTGAACGGCCTTCAAGGGATATGGCAATAAAAATTATTTTTACCTTTCTGATAAACAAACGGTCATACGGGGTAAACAAAGTGAAAAAACTACTCTGCTGCAAAACATCATCACTAATTTCCACAAATAGAAATCTTGTTATCCGCCATCTTGTTTTAATAGGGTAAACTTTCCTTTTTGGTACCTGAATTTATGTGGTATACTTTTAAAAGTATTGTGGTTCAATTGCGAAAGAAAAATATCCACAAAAATCAAGTTTTAGACCTACATACGTGCAATTATGGCTGATTAAAGTTTTCACTTTACCCTGCTTGTGACGTCACACGCATATCGAAAAATTATCCAAGATGGCGGATCATGGTGGAAAACAGGAATGTCTTTTGTCGAAATTAGTGATGTTGTTTTGCACAAGAGTCGTTTTGTTTACTTGGATTACCCTGTAAGAAAGGCAAAAATATAGTTTTTATTGCCATATCCCTTTAAAGAAGCTTTCTTCTCCTAGAGTGATGTTTATACTTACAGATAATACACAAAATTTTAATTCACCGCAAGTGTCTTCATTTTACCCCCTCCATTTTACTGGTGTCTAAAGTGGTTAGCAAAGTACGCACAAAAGTCATTTCTTTTCGTGTATTCTCAAGGATCACTTGAGGTTCATCCGAAGGGCATCGTAGGAAGTTTGGTGCCCAAACCATGGCTAAATTATTAACATCCATTTTGGTAACACGGATTACTTGTGGCTCACAAAATATCTTTAAAAAATGTAGGGTGATGTGAGAATTAGTAATTACAAAAAGAAATGACCGAGCTTTAAAGTGGCTATGCAATGAAAAATTCAGTTGTAAAATAACTCTTTTGTTTTGAAAGAACTCTTGAAACTATAAAGACTAACCATTTACAACTTTTTCACATCTCACTTCACTCTTGAGATATGTCATTATGACATCACAATGCATAATGACTTATTGAAAAATTCCGCATTCTTTACCATTATCATTCACTTTGTTTCTATTCTGCGTTTTGATTGGTTAGTTTACCTGCAAATAACTGACTGGAAATAATTTACTGAGCATGCGCAATTGTAAAATGTTCCTTTTGCTGTAAATAATTTTCTGAGCATGCGCACCAGCAACAGCTGTTTCAAATACTTTTCGCAAGCTTGTTTGTTTTCATGCGGACAAAATTATGGCAGCTAGATTTCCTCAGCTATCGGAGGACGAAATTAAAATATTTTGAAGGCAAGAACAAGTGATAAATCTTTATTATTTAACAATTATTCACCGAAGGCGAGGTGAATATCGGTGAATAAAAACCGAGACGAAGTCGAGGTTTTTATTCACCGATATTCACTGAGCCTGAGGTGAATAATTGTTTTAGTATAAATACACATTTTCCCACTCTTAGGAACAGCATTTCCTCCAAAAATACTAGTTTCTTGACTTTTTTCTCCTGTCACTTTGACAAATCGGCTGGCGGCCATCTTGAAAAAACGCTGGAGGTGATTATCGAGAAATAATCCGAGGTAGCTCGACCAATCAGCGCACGCGATTTCTATAATCACCTAATGTGTTTATACTAATGAATGATAAATCAATTATTGAATTCGTCTATCGAAAAATATCATTATTTGTCAGTGTCTCGCGACCAGTTATCTGCCTCTGCCTTCGGCATCGGCAAATAACTGGTAGCTCGCCACTGATAAATCATGATATTTTGCTTAGACTCATCCAATAATTATAAGTAATAGCATGGCATTGAGGTTGATTAGTGATTAAATGTACCCGAAAGCCGATGGAGGTTTAGTAAAAGTCACGAGGGCGAAGCCCGAGGGACTTTTACTAAACCTCCCGAGGCTTGAGTGACATTTAATCACTAATCTACCGTAATGCCATGCTATCACTTTGTAATATTATGGCTCCCGAGACAATAGGAAATTCAACAAGTTGAAATGGAATAAAACTTTGTGAGTTGCTATTAATGGTATTGGGAATTCGACAATGAAGTAATGGTTCACTTCATGTCTTCGTTAGTTATTCTATTGAAATGTTTTAGAGTGTTTAGCATATATATAAGCTGGATGAGTAGCGTGTTTGGCAGTGCAATTTGAGTAAAGTTCATGCAGTTAAAAGACAGCGAGTATATGTCGGGGCAACGTTTTACTTTTGTTAAAGCAAAAGATATCGAGGATACACGGGAAGGAATTGTACCGGCGAATACTAAAAGACATACACTGTCGAGCAGTAATGCAAGGCGAAAATGTTCAGAATGTAAACATTAACATTAATGTGAATAATATTAAATGAGGTGTGGTCGTTTCTGACTCGTACATAAATAAAACAGGTTTTCCCATAAACATTAGGTAAGATTAGTTACTAATCGTACCTAATTTTTTATGCAGGTGATTGATCGGGTTATTTAGAGATTAATAGTCCCTCATGAAACAAAGGATTTCGAGGTAGCCATGATATTATTGATAATTATCACATAGAATCGTTTGATGATTTGCATATTTGATATCATTGGATACATCCATGCACCTGCATTTCAAGTGATTTCATTACATAAGTTATTATGCAGTGTGATGATGTCATAAGTATGATAATTTACATATTAAACAAATCTTAATATCTCAAGAGTGAAGTGAGATATGGAAAACTTGCAAATGGTTAGTCTTTATAGTTTCAAGAGTTCTTTCAAATAAAAGAGTTATTTTACAACCGAGGGAGGGGCATTGGGAACCACTTCTAGTTAAATTTCCCCGAATATATGTGACCATCACGTGATCCAATTACGAAGTTGATCCGGATATTGTTGGGAGTACGACGTTTTGGCAAATACTCACGGATATCGAACACATAACTTGAGTCGGATATTGCCGGGAGTACGAAGTTTTGGCGAACATTCACGGATATCGAACACATAACTTGAATCGGATATCGCCGGGAGCACGAAGCTTTGGCGAATGACGAACACATAACATAGCTAGTCACTTGCGATGTTTGCGATTCTGGACAGCACGTTATTCTTAAAATTGTGAACATTGGTCTAACTTGTACCAGCTACAGTTAATTTGCACGCTGCAAGTAGACTCACAATACAAGAAGACACATGATTGGGTAGCGTCCACAGATTACAAGCCGAATCTACGTAAGTAGTAATTATCAGATTAGGTGTTGAAATCATAGGTGTTGTTATGATGCAGAATGTAACTGACATTGTTCTTTTAGTAGGCGAGGTTTGCACGTAATATAGCAAGTTTTGTATCATTAAGGAGTTCGCCATTATGGCTCTGGGTTATACATGTATAGTTTTCCATTCCGAAGTAGTAACGTCAAGTACGCTAAGCCTAACGCCTAGCTCAGCACGTAACAAATCTGGTGGCAGCGGTAATGATGGAAAATAATTTGCACGCTGCAAAGTAAGACACATAATTCTACTAGACACATGTATGCAATGCGTACCTATTTTTGTATAAAAATCCCTCAGTTTTGCATTACGCACATTTACTGCGCACATCCAATAAACAGTGTTTTTATGGCCATTATGCAACACTTTCAAAAAATTCCGATCATTTTAGGACAATTTAGTGCCAAATCTAACAATGGCCGCCTATGTACTGGTAGGGAAGAGTTATAGCTAGGGCTCCCTGTGCATGTAGGTTTGTAAACTACTTGATAATGCCGGTTTAAGGCCATAGTTCTTAAATTTTTTCCTTACAATTTTCCTTACAATTTTTTCCTTAATAATTCTTTTCTTCTACCACTTTTATGTGTTATAACAGAAACTTAGAGAAAAATCATTTCTACAACTTACAATATTTTACATTTTTGATGAATGTTTCTTCAAATAACATGTCAAAGAATATGGGAAACGACCTTTCTTTAACATCATATACCCTGTTAGCTGTTTCTTTTTCCCTATAATACCATGTTTTCTAATATAAAATTACTAGTTGCGAAAAATAAAAAATTATCTTTGTCAAAAGGTTCAAGAAAAAGTTGAGCTATGCAGTTTTTTCTCAACTCGTAAATTCGTCACAATGACATCACCATACTGAATAAGAGGTGATCTGTGATATGCCATATCTTCTAAACAAGGTCCGTGACCCCAACTTTTTTTTTGGTTTTAATATAAGTATATCAATAACTTTAAGACTGGGAAGTTTCAGCAAATTTTAAATTTTTATTTCGGAAAGAATTACTGAGGAATTACCTTAACTTATTTTTCGCACGTTCAGACGTCACAGAGTTACAAATGCTAGCATAAAAAGCCAATCGCCAAATCTCACAATGTATACTCAATTTTGCTTAAGGCTTGCCTAACTAATTGGACGATCGTCAAGCTCGTATTCTCAGAAAAATGTTTCTGACAGGAATCGAACCTGTAACCTGATTGCCAGTGAGATGCTCTAACCATTGAGCCACCGAGATGGAGAGTGAAGGTTACGATGATGTACTGGTTTGATTGATATATGTACTATATACTTGAATATCCAATAATTACTGATAAGTACATATATGTCAGGATTTGCTTTTTCTCAACTATTTTAACTATTTTCATTTTTTGTTTTATCTCTTTATTGTTTTACCCTCTTTTCCCAGCGCTTTTCCTTTTTCTCAGTACTTTCCCAGTCACGGACAGCTCGACATAATTTCAGTTTTAAATGCGTTTTATAAGACGTAAAATATTCTAAAAACATTTGAAAATGAACTCAAACGAGATTGAACATATTGAAAGATATAAAGAGATTTAAACTCGTACTGAACGTAACGAGATTTCAGTTCAAAGTCGTTGTGGACGAGTGTGTTGTGTACGAGTTTTTCCCGCCAAGAATGCGCAGAAGAGATGTGAGGTGGCAATCTCGTACTGAATCTAAACCTCTGTATAATACCAACATACATGTAGAAAATGCATGATATAGCGTACTACAAATTAGTAAAATAATTAGTAAACAGTAGAACTAATTAGTAAATAGTAGAATACCAACATACCTGTAGAAAATGCATGATGTAGCGTAATACTAACTGGTTGATACGGGGTAGTGAGCACACAATTGCTCTCGAAACCATTTCGTCATCACAACTAGAAACACAGCTTTCAGTAAACAATGTTAAGAAAAGCAAAAGAACAAATTAAATGTTAAGAAACCAAATTAAAGTTGGATTAAATACGGATATGTAAAATCCCCAAATATTACGGATATATGTAAAATCCCCAAACGTGAGATTGGCACTTTTAAGTATGTTTAAAAATGTCAATAGTTTTACAGTATCTTCTCTTGTACTCGAGAAATAACGTTTTATTTCTCGTATTCTATGCTTCTTGTCGCCGCCATTTTAGAGTTTGCTTGATGGCTCAAAGTTGATGTGCAGCGGTGGTTTTCTTTTCAATCAAATAGAGAGCAAAATTACTCGAATATTATTAGAAAAATTACTCGAATATGATTGGCAAATGAGGGCATTTTTCCTAAATTCAGGGCAAAATTACTTGTACCTGACTGGTGGAGACGCCAGCGAAAAACACTTAAGTTATTATGTTGTTTTACTTGTAAATCCAAGCTCCTCTGTTTTCTTAGTCGATGTTTAACTCAACAAAGTTCGTTGTATAGTGCCAACACCTTTACTCAACACCTAAAATGGCGACGTCCAGAAGCATAAAATACGAGAATGAAAACCTTATTTCTTGAGTACAAGAGCAGATACCGTCAAATTCTTAACATTACTAAACATACTTCCAAGTACAACTGAAAGTGTATAGAGAATATAGGAAAACGACGTTTTGTTGAAAAGGATATTAAGATGACTCGTCGATAAGCGGTTCCTTGAGATCCCGGAACCATTGTTTAAGAAGAGAAGCAGCGACGTTAGGTTCAGTAACATCACCAGGATACACCCAGGTGTCAGTCTTTACTTTTAAAGCATTCACCTCATCGATATCACCAGGAACGCTAGATTAAAAAAAGGACGGGTTCATGGTGGTTGTCAATGGTGGGAACAGTGAAAGAGATTGGTGAATATAGGTCTAACAAATGCTAAAATGAAACTTGCAGCTTGGTTATTTCAAAACAGTAAATTGTTTGCTACTCAGTCTGTGGGAATTTGACATATATGTAATCTATGGATTCTCCTGAGAAAAAACGTAGTCTCTTGTCAGCTGAAAATTTCATCTTCATAGACTTTTTGCTGTTAAAGTTACCATGAAAACCTCTTTACAGATGACCGCTATGACATCACATCCGTCAACTTTAACAGCAAAAAAGTCTATGAAGATGAAATTTTCGACTGACCAGATATATTATGATTTTTCTCAGGAGAATCCATAGATTACATATATGTTAAATTGCCACAGACGTTATATATGCACTTGAAAGTGTCTATGCAGTGAAACATTCAGTTTGAAATAAACTCTCTTACTGTAAAGAACTATAGAAATTATAATGATTGGTGTTTACAATTCTTCCATATCTCACTCGGCTGGAAATATTTGCAGGTTGGACACAAGTCACCCAAGCTATAGATTCGTGAAATCTCTGAATGGCAAAACAACTCCAAAACAACAAAGATCTAACCCTAACCCCCGCCTTACGAGTGTTCTCACCCTGCGTTCTGTAAATCACCCCTTCCGGTCACGTCCTGGGTCACGTCCTGCTCCGTTTCACAACTATTCATCAGCTCACATGACTATATCTTAAATACATCTCTAAAGATAACTGTAAAACACTTCAGGAAAACGTGCAAAACGCCTAAATCTATTTTCGGTTTGGCTTGAGTGACTGTCCAACCTGCAACCTGCAAATTTTACTAGCCCTATCTCACTTCGTTCTTGATATATTAAGATTGTTTGATATGCATAATGACTTGTTGAAGAAGCCTGTATAACTTTGGGATTATGTAACGAAATTATGAAACTGTGTATGTGTGTGTCCTCCATGAGTAAACGCAGAGTCGGATTAAGGGTATGTTGGGCCTGGAGCTGGCAGAGACATTAGGGCCTATATAGATCGTTTTCGATTGTTATAAAATATATATAAAGCTGTCTGTATGTTTCACAGATCAGTGTTGTAAACCTCTATCGAAAATTGCAATCGATACAAGACGTTTATGAAAGTACGCTTACTTGCTAAAACCTTATTTTGTAAGTCTGGTGACAAAAGGGCCTATTTTTCGCTACCATTCTGAGTAAACGTACGAAGTTACGTTTCGAGTGATTTGATAATCCCAAAGATATACAGGCAGTGTGACGTCACAGTGAGTATCATTTACATATCAAACAAACTTAAATATGGAAGAGTCGTAAACGACAATCTTTATAATTTCTATATTTCTGTTGAGTAAGAGAGTTTATCTAGAACTGTTTGTGCAGTGGCATAAACACTTTAACCAGGGTTCGTGCAGGTTAGAGAGGAAGAAATTCAAGCATTTTCAAGGACTTTTAAGGCCATATATCAGGAAATTCAAGGAACAAAGGGGTGAAAAGGAGACTTTAGAAAGTATCCACAACTCGTAAAATATCCGACCGCATATTATCGGTAAAATCATTGAATAAGATATATATATATATATGTAACACATACCGAAATATTCCTTCTGTACACGTGCCATTATTTTCAATTACTTGTTCTGTTAGACAAGTTAGAATCCATGGTAGTTTATTATCTGGATATCTAGTATTCTGCATTTGCATTGTATCATCGAGTGTACTACCAAACATGGAGGGAGAAAAAATGGCTCGCTAGTAAAGAAACGATTGAGTAAAGAAAAGTTGAAATGCATATCTTACTAAAGGAGATTGGCAACAAAAATTAAGTTTGTCTAATATGAAAGAACTCGTAAAATGATAAAGTAACACCTTTTACAACTTTCCCGTATTTTACTTCGTGTTTGATATGTAAATGATAACGTCAGGTGCTTGGTAGAGAATTTTCACTCATTAAAAAATGTCTTATATCTCAGTGATTGCTAAGTTTACAACGTTCTTTATCATGAGGAGTTATTATACGCATATTTTCAAGTAAATTTGTGGAACAAACTTGAAGATGGAGCTAATATTTTAATGTGTGAAATTCTCTACCCTGCACCTGATGTCATGCAGAGACCATCTCATTTACATATCAAACAAACTGAAATATTTTAAAAAGGAAGTAAAATACGGGAAAGTTGTAAAAGGTGTTACTCTATCATTTTACGAGTTCTTTCATATTAGACAAACTTAATTTTTGTTGCCAATCGGCCAAAATATGAAATTTCGCGCCCGGCCACCCACCAAAAAACCCAGTGTTGCTTAAATTAAGTTCTTTGTCGCCTTACATGAGAATGGGTATTAGTTTTCTTCTAATCTTTTTAGTTTTAGAGAAGTTTGGCTTTGTTTATCATATTTTTGGTAAATTGAAGGCCACCATTTTTGTTCTGATTGTCGGCCAGCGCCATTAATTTCTGACGTCATCGAAAGATAGAAAGACTATACATAGGAAACCTTCACAATGGTCGTGGCTATATGGAATACTCGCAGTTGAGATGACCGTGAGGTACTAGGTCTGAGTGGTCTTCTGCACGATCTTTTTTAGTATCCGCGGTTGGACGAAATGAGATATTGCACTGCTATTTAAACAATAGAATACGTTTGCCCGGGTCTCTATAACGTTATCGAAACCCGAGTGACGTAATACAAACACGAGAGAAGTGTAGGGAGAAGCACGAGCCGCCGAGGCGAGTGCTTTCCCAACTTCTCGAGTGTTTTTATTACTTCACGAGGATTTCCATCACGTTATAGAGACCCAAGCAAACGTATTCTATTATTTTTATAAAATAATTTAGAAACAAGTTCTTATACTTTGAATAATTACGATATATAACGCTTTTGATTTTGATTTACTGGAAATTCTCATTAGTTGCTGACGTCATTCCGGTCTCCGTAGCCTGATCGAGACCGGCAAGCTGACCAATCACAGCGTGCGTAGAGTAAAATTATTTCATAACATAGGATCGGACATGCCTGTATGATGAAATACATCATGGAACTGCTAACCCCAAAACAACTTAGATCCTAACCCCCTGCCTAATGGTTTTCTAATACAAACCTTAATACAAATAAAAGGATCGTCCAGAAGACGACTCAGACCCAGTACCTCACGGTCACCTCAACTGCGAGTAGCCACGACCCTTCACAATAGCATGACAATATCGTGGTTTTAAGCCATTGTACACGATTTATATTCACGCTATTGTGAAGGATTGCTTTTCATAGTGTTTCTATCACTCAATGACGTCAAAAATTAATGGGAGCTACCGCATTTGCCCGCAATCAGAACAAAAATGGCGGCCTTCAATTTACAAAAAATACGATAAACAAAGCCCAATTTTTCTCAAATTAAAAAGATAAGAAGAAAACTAATATGCACTTTCACGTAAGGCGACAGATGACTTTCATTTAAGCAACACTTGTTTTGGGGGGTGGAGTGACCCTTCCAAATGTAACGCTTATGCGGCACGTACGGTTCGATCTTAACCAGGTATATAAGGCCATAATCAATCGAGATATGGTCTGGAAACTCTGCAAACTTCAAAGCGACTATAATGAGCTACGTTTTGATGTTGAACCGTACCTTACACCGTGCACATCCTGAGTTTTAGGTTTATTAATATTTAAACAACACGGTTGAGCGATTAAACCCAAACGATTCTATTGGATGATTGCTTCACTATACTAAAATACAATAGGTTCAGTGACCGTGCACAAAATTGCATAAAGACGAACAAAAAGATAGAACAAAGACGTTAGCTGAGTTTCCAGCACCATATCTCGATTAACTATGATAAGGCTAAGCTGAACGTCAGGTATGTTGCGGTATGCACCACGGCTTGGCTATACTACTCAGTTGATATAAAAGTAATGTTGCACATATGCAGGGACGCATTCAGGGTTTACAGGGACATGGGACGGATGGGGTTAAGGGTCCTTGTATTGAGCTGTGTTAGGTAAGTTAGGTTAGGGTTTGCTTCAGCTTTGCGGTGCTCCTTTGCCACTGGGCCTTCGGCTGCGGCCCAGTTGGGCATCCCCTAAATGCGCCCTGAGAATAAGGTACGACAACAAGGTACTAGTAACCAACCTTTGCTGCGTCAACCTCCTCTTGTGTTGGCTGCCTCTGACCTTTCCTTGAACCCGATTTCGCCATTTTCTCTAGCTTACAGTGACAGTTCTCAGCGTACTGTGCGATGCGATTCTGTATAACAAGACGAGAAAGAAACGCAAACTAAGAAGCGAGTTCGTGACTTAGTTTTAGGGTTGTCTCGATCAATTCCAAGCATGACCATGCCCCCGGGCATTTGACGGGCATTTACCGACTCACCAGCTCCCAGGGTCGGGCATTTGCCTTTACAGGTCAGGGTGGGGGTATTTGTGGGAAAAATAAAGCGGGGTATTTGGCGCTCCGCTGAAAGAAAGTAGATGCATATCCCATAGTCACTAAGTTTGAGGCAATGCCAATATGGTTGCCAGTGAATTTCCAAAATTTGTTGGCACACCGCACATTTGATATTAAACGAAGTCCGATCCTTTGCAAATATTTCAATGATGTAATATTCTGTATCCGGTATACGAAGTAGCAGCAGCAAACGAACGTGCATATTTAAAACGTAAACAAGTGCCAAAAAAATCGCATGCCTACCGCTATTTAACCATGTTTATTTTAGTACACCATGTGTAGTCTGCGAAACGTTTGAACGGATGCGCCGGATGGCACAATTGCTTTGGAAAATTTCGAGGGACGTTTGTGGCTTCTTGTCTCTTTTATTTGGAAAACTTTTATTATATACCCGCAACAGTGGGGATTTTGTATAATTAAGCTGACTCCACGGTGGGGCATTTGCAATGCTCTGACGCCAAAATGTCAAATGCCCGTCAAACGCTGCTAAATATTACTCGGTCGAAACCATTTTGCGATTCGACGATGGCAAGTATTATTTTTCTGACTCCGAATCTGGAGTTGTTACGTCCGCCATTAATCGATCATGTTCGTGACCAGCTTAACGAAGTGACGTCAGATTCTCAACGCGAAGACTCCACGTGGCTAATTCTTCAAGTAAATCCATAGTGATCAAGGTTGTTTTTTCAAATTCTTCGTCTGAAAGGCTGGACATTTCATCTACTTCTCGAAGAAAACAAGTAACCTCGACCGAAATTCAGGCGTAGCGTTGAGAATCTGACGTCACAAACAATATTACCTTTGAAATTGCGGGCTCACTTGGAACACGTTCTTAGTAATGGTGGCCCTCAAGAGCTCAAAATACTTACTTCAAAATACCATTTCTTAGTTTTTTTTACATCGATGATCACTTTCGACCCTGAAATACTATTCTATGCTAAAGAAAATCTAAAAAAACGGGTGTGAATTTTATCGTAGTGGCACTGTAAATAACACTTACAGAAATCTCTTGTTGAACTATCGGGTTTGCTGATTGTCTTTGGTTGTCTTTCAAATGGCGGTAAACATAACCTTCCAAATGAGAATGATATTTTGCTGATGGTGGGAACATTGCCAAGCAAACAGCCATTAATTCCCAGCCAAGTTTCAGGCTTGACCTTAGAGAAGATACCAAAAAAAATGAATACACCTGTGATCATCTTACAGCACATTTATGGGTTCGCTTCCAGTTTCGGGCTCAGCACCTTTTTCCTGTCAACACATAAAGGATGAGTGTCGTGGCTATAGATGGTATACTCGCAGTTGAGGTGACCGTACTTCAATAAATCCTGCGCTATATCATGAATTCATTTTTTTCTTCTCTTTTACAAAGTTAGATGATATCTCTTTCGGAGGAAAATAGAACCTCAAAAGGTATGGTACATACCGAGGGCTGTATATCGCATAATCCCGACGTTCGACGGATTTATCTTATTTCATGATTGAGGAGGTTTTCCAACAAAGTTTTGTCTATTTATTCCACCTTGGAGAAAGATTTTTCTAGTTTTTTTCTTCATTTCTTATCTAATTAATTAATTATTAATTAATTAATTTAATTAATTATTAATTAATTAATTAATTTAATTATTATTAATTAATTAATTAATTATTATCTAATTAATTAATTATTCATAGGGCTGTATGCTATAAAAAGCCCGCAGTACATCAAAGACAATCGACTCAATCATGAAATAATCCTTTTTAAGTACTCGGTTACCGGGAATGGGGTAGTCTGATAAATTTTCAAAAACACTGCGAGTTTCATAACGTGGTTCAACTTACGAACTGTTATTATCAGTGGTTTGTTTAATGAGTTGAAAGTAAAGTTCATCCCGAAGAGGTTGATTTGCCCAAGCTTTCGTCACAATCTCCCATAAGGTCACATTCGGGTTTTTATTTCTCGCCGTCCTGTCGCCCATATGCACCTGTACCACTGTTTCACGTTAAGGATGATGAACAGATCTCAACACAGGGGTCGACTAATATAGCTAAAAGGGATGACCCAAATATAGACCTTTATAGATCCAGTCTTTTTAGGGTTAGGATCAGTTACATACGTAAAACACACAACCTGTTGGCCTGAACAATGCTGTGCTACCAAATGTGAACAATGGTGAACAATGTTGTGCTGCCAACTGTGCACAATGTTGTGCTGCCAACTGTGTTGTGCTGCCAAATGTGAACAATGTTGTGCTGCCAACTATGAACAATGTTGTGTTGTCAACTGTGAACAATGTTGTGTTGTCAACTGTGAACAATGTTACTGCCAACTGTGAACAATGTTGTGTTGCCAACTGTGAACAATGTTGTGTTGCCAACTGTGAACAATGTTGTACTGCCAACTGTGAACAATGTTGTACTGCCAACTGTGAACAATAGTGTGTTTCTAAAAGTGAACAATGTTGTGTTGCCAAAAGTGATTAATGTTATGTTGCCAACTGTGAACAATGTTGTGTTACACCCTGTGAACAATGTTGTGCTGCCAAAAGTGAATAATGTTATGTTGCCAACTGTGAACAATATAGTCAACAAGGTTGTTCAGCAATAACAATGTTGTTACACCATTGTCCAGTCATCGATACTGTAAACAAGGGGTTCAGTAACAATGATAGAAATAGCGAACATGCTTGTTCTTTCAATGTTGTTTTTTTCTTGCTCCAACAACCGTGAACAACCCTGGTGAACAAGTCAACATTGTTGAAACAATGCTAAACAACATTGTTCGTTCAACAATATTGTTCAGCCAGGCCAGGATATCCGCGTTGTTACAGAGTATTGTTCAGCCAACAGGCTGTAACAACTTCTGTTACTTTAGCTGCGTACGATAAGGGTTAGAATCAAGAGAAGTCCTTTTAGGTCAACCCTGTTAACTACGACCAAACATCACAAAGGGAATTTAACAACCAACATGGAAAAGTTATGTATAGGATACATTTAAACATTTCAACCGCTTCTTTCTTGAGCTTCTTGTCGCGCGTGTTTATCACCGGCTTCTTGATTGGAGCCTGAAAAATGTTAAGTTGACAAAATTCAGCTACTATAGTTATAAACATATATACACCCAGATAACGAAGGATCCTAGTGCCAATCACCCCCAATTTGATATTACTGATATATATTCTACATGAAGTAAATAGTTGAATACCAAAATATTTTATGATTTGAACTTTGCATTGATGTTCTATAAAGATTTGTTTGTCCGAAATACAAATACAAGTCCAATTTGATTTTCTTTTTTACTTTCCGTGTTTGGATGAGGATTTAGTGAAAACTTGATTATTTTTTTAAAATTTTGATTAAACTTTATCTACCCACTGTTTTTGTATCTGCGCACGTGCAGATATATTATATTCGCGCTGAAGAGTGATGTATTGTTCAGAAAATGAAGCCGGAAGTCCGCCATTACTAAGGGACCAACTGAGGATCCTATGAGGTTTTTTGTTGGATTATGTGCTCTTACCATCGACAAAATAAAATAATTTTACTATAAAGAGGACCAGAAGACATTTTTCAAATTACTGGGTAAAACGATTCATGGCCTACAGTACCTACAGATTTACTGCGACTTTGGTCCCTTAGTAATGGCCGCCATTGGCTCTTATTATCCAGTGAGAGAAGCCTAATATGGGACGTCAAATTAGGTTCAAGATTTAATGCATATAATGTTAACAAAGAAACTATTTTGGTCAGACACTAAACCTATTTCGCGAGCGTCACAGTTTGATTTGCTTGCAAACTCGGAGCTTCTAATGATCTCTCGTTAATTTACATTATGCAAATATGCAAGCTTCAAAATCAGCTCATCAGATACAATAGAAAGCTCAATCCAGTCCTATTTTTGAGATCAGTGAATGTAAGTAACAATAGCATAGCTTCGGAGCCAATCAAGTTCCAAACGGCTGCTTCCGATCAAAGTGGCGACGATAACGCACGGCCATTGTTAAAGCGCAGATACATGTACGACGAGCGTACCTATTTTTTTACCTAAGGTTTTCAGTAGTGACTCAGACCTCGCGTTCTTTTTAAAACATTAAACAAACCGAGTTTAGAAATTTGGTCTCTTCATACCGTTTTTCATTTTTACGTGGCCATTCCCACCAAAATGTTTGGACGGCCTAAAAGCCTGCTGCTACTCCACCAACTTATGCCCGATAATGAGCAATTATTGGATGAGGCGGTCAATGTTATCTGCCGATGCCGAAGGCTGAGGTGGATAACATTGACAGAGGTCTTGATAATTCTTGATATCATGTGTAAGCCGAATCCAATAATTGTTTTAATATACAATTATAAATGTAGAAGGCTTTAGGGAGCCACGCAAAGACAATTACATCACCTACAGACAATATTTGCCACAAGGTTCGTACAGGTTAGAGAGGGGGTAAATTCAAGAAATTCAAGGACCAAAGGGCTGAAAAGGAGGTGTAGCGTCTTCCGTACTTGATTATAGTTTTGCTATTTTTACAAATACACTGCCTTAAGCATCTCAGGACTATTTTTGTATATATCCGTAAATAGTATCGAGACTAATCTTATAATATAAGCCGTCAAGTGTTATCTATAATCTTACTAATTCAAGAGCGTACCTTATTTTAATCACCTCTTTATCTTGGTATGTATCGTAACTTATGACAGTTTAGTAATTCAAGCATTTCCGACCATCACGATAAATAGCTATAGACATTTATTCTCAATAAACAGTTCTCTTCTTTAACTCGTACGCGTTACTTCACTGTGTCTATGACTTCGAACAAGTTGTAATGTTGCAACGTTGAGTTCATTAAGAATACGTTCTCAAACTCTTATTAGCGTTCGAGTATTTATAACACGTTTAACTCACGCTAAAGAGGCTTTGGAAAGCAGAGGAAAATCACGAAAAACGAAAAATGGTTACTTATACTTGCCACTTCAATGAATTTCAAACTACATGACAGACAGGGATAGCTCCCTGTCTCGCGCAGATGCTGACAAAATTCTCGCTTCCAGAAAATGTCATAAAAATTGAATTATGAAGGATCCAAGGACGTTCACGTTCTGTACGAGTGTACGAACCCTGTTGCCATACGATATGGTATATGCTGGGTATCAGCTTACCCTAGAATGTACCAGCTTACCCTAGAATGTACCAGCTTAACCTAGAATGTATCAGCTTACCCTAGAATATACCAGCTTACCCTAGAATGTACCAGCTTACCCTAGAATATACCAGCTTACCCTGGAATGTACTAGTTTACCCTAGAATGTACCAGCTTACCCTAGAATGTACTAGTTTACCCTAGAATGTACTAGTTTACCCTATAATGTACCAGCTTACCCTAGAATGTACCAGCTTACCCTAGAATGTATCAGCTTACCCTAGAATGTACCAACTACCCTAGAATGTACCAGCTTACCCTAGAATGTACCAGCATTCCTGAAATATTGTCTTTCTTTCCGAACAAAGTACGTCGTTGATCGGAAAAACACGGCTCACTAAATTTGTTAGGCGACGGAGGAATTGGAGGAACACGACTTGGAGAAGTAGGACAAGTATTGGATCTCATCTACAAGATATAATTAAAAATATGAGTATTATCTAATAATAATCCACGAAGATTTGATATTCAAGCAGGTTTGACAGGATTTTGATCGAAATGCTTCCTTCGGAATTGATGTCAGTTGGTGTCTAGGTTTAGGGCTTACGGTTTAGTGTTAGGATTATGGTCATTTGAGTTTATGGTTAGTACGTCCCGTCCCTAGGGCAATGTACCTAGGGCAATGTACCTCTCATCCCTAGGGAAATGTACCTCTTGTCCCTAGGGCAATGTACCTCTCCTCCTTAGGGCAATGTACCTCTCGTCCCTAGGAGAATGCACCTCTCGTCCCTAGGGCAATGTACCTCTCATCCCAGGGCAATGTACCACTCGTTCCTAGGGTAATATACCCTAGGGTACCCCTCGTTCACCGTACCTCTGATACACTAACTGGATGAAAACTTACTATAGCTTTGGTCACACGAAGTTGATGAAGAGGCGGGGGATGGAGGGGACGTGGGGGAGGCTTAGGCAAGTCCAAGCCAATCCTTCCATTCTCTAGTATCGTTGTCTTCATATCGCCTTCAGACCGCGGGTGTTTGACTGCACGAGATCTCGTTGGTGATTCCGGTTCCACGATCGTGGGTAACTCCAATTGTATAGGGTCACAGGCTTCTACAAGGGCAGCAGTCTCGTGAGGCATTCCACCGCCTGTTAACTTGTCCGTCAGAGAGATGTTATCTAATGAATCAAGTAAGAAAGCCGATAAGTTCTCAAAGGAACTAGATATAAAAGGAGAAATAAGAGAACTTCAATGTGTCGAAAGAGACTTAAAGTATCCATGACCCCAAATACGATATTAGTAATATAGATTCTACATGAAGTAAATAGTTGAATGTCAAAATATTTTATGATTTGAGCTTTACATTGATGTTTTATAAAGGTTTATTTGTCCGAAATGCTAATGAGTGTGACGTCATTTACGGCATCATTTCGGATACAATATTCTACTGTTAAAGCAAATTAATCTAACTCAAACGTTGATGATGTACTTGACCGCTATAGTAAAGATTTTATCAACTTTTTCACTCAAATCTTCAACCAGTCTATCACACGGAAAGCAGAAAAGAAAGCCAAATGCCGTAAATGACGTCACACTCATTAGAATTTCAGTTGAAATAAACCTTTATTAGCACATCAACACAAAGCTCAAATCATAAAATATTTTGTCATTCAACTTTTCACTTCATGTAGAATATATATCAGTAATATCATATTATTTTTTATTAGTACTTTGTATTTCCATAGACGACGATTCGGATAATGTGTCCCCAGTATAGTTTACAAAACTTTTCCCCTCGAAAGCGAGGTTGATAATTTCGCCGGGGCAAGGATCCATTTCTCACAAATAGTTTGTATATATATATATTTATATATTTAATCGGAGCATGGTAGGACCAACTCCTTATAAGGAAGTAAAAAGTCGTTTTGGGTGATCCGTTTGAATCGGACAATATTTTGGCAGAAACGCTAGCAGCCATTGGCGATATGACGAACTACATAAAGAGGTTTTTACGAAGGGTATACACGTTTGCGTACGAAGCGGCTGATTGATTGCCGAATAATTTCTAAGTACATAAACCGTTTTTACGAAGAGTATGCACGTTCTCGTAATATAATAGACACGTATGTTACGTAAAATGTAGACTCGGTAATTCCAAAACTGTTTTCAGAATTGAAATCGAGTAAATATTGGCCGAGATAACGTTCAAAATCTACGTACGATGAACCGGCCTTTTGGGATTTGTTATCAACTTATCGACAGACGCGGTCTGTGAAATGTTGCATACCGTATTTACTCGTTTAAGCACCGCGGCGCTTATTAATTTTTTTCGGTTTCAGATGCGGCGCTTATTCGGGGGGCGGCGTTTATTAAAAATCAAAATATTTGTAAATGATGTGATACGGTAAGCAAATGTTAACAACAAAATAAACGTGTTTCACATGTTCAAAACTTTAATTTTTACAACATTTCAGCGTCAATGTCACTGTCCTCTTCCTGGTCCAAGTCCAAGTACTGCATTACAACATGAAAACCTCCCAGGCTGATTTAGATTGAGTTGTACCGTACTTGTTTTTTTCGTTATTCAAGATAGTTTGATAGTGCTTCGACTAAGCGCCGCAGTGTGTGAACATAGTCAATCGAGATATGGTCTGGAAACTCGGCAAACTTCAAAGCGACTATATACACCGTGCACATCCTTTGTTTTAGGTTTATTAACATTTAAACAACACGGTTAAGCGATTAAACCCAAATGATTCTATTGGATGATTGCTTCATTATACTAAAATACAATAGGTTCAGTGACCGTACACCGTGCACAAAATTGCATAAAGACGAACAAAAAGATAGAACAAAGACTTTAGCTGAGTTTCCAGACGCCGCTTATTCGACGGCGGCGCTTATTAATATTTTTGCTCTCAGATGCGGCACTTAATCGGGGGCGGCGCTTGAACGAGTAAATACGGTATCGGCGGCAAAATACCATGCCGATCAAAAATTCCAAAAATCTTCCCCCAAACCAAACTTGCACTAGTAGTCGTTAATAAGGATGTCCCAGATCTATGTATGATGGGGTTTGGGGAAATAAGTTTTCGTTGCTATGGTAAAAACAAATTACTGGAAAGTTTTATGGAAATCAGATAAATATAACCAGACATTTTAGTGCGGGGGAAGATTTTTGGAATTTTTGATCGGCGTGGTATTTTACCGACAATATACATTTCACATTTTTTATGAATATAGATTAGATTTTAACTTTTAAACAATCGCTAAGATGGATAATGTTCTGTCTCGGCAATCGCGACAATTGCAATTGTGGTTTCCGTTTATATATTTTATGTAGCTACTCTTATAATTTATTGTATTGGCTTGGTGTTATTTGCATTCGCAATCTATCTCACTCTTGTCCCAGACAAAGGTTAAGACCCCCCTTAATTTACGAAAATGGCCATAAAAGGTGACTCAAAACGACATTTAATATATACACTGACGATACATGGACGATCGTCAAGCTCATATCCTCAGAAAAATTATTGTGAGTCCCCTACAGGAATGGAACCTGTAACCTTCTGATTGCCGGTGAGACGCTCTAACCATTGAGCTAACGAGACTGAGATGGAGAGAGAAGGTTACAATGATGTACTGGTTCGATTGATATATGTACTGCCTATGCGGCAGTCACTATATATCGGTAATGCTTGGATGTATTAATATACACAATGTTGTAGTGAATGTGGGAGATGAGCTTGATGATCATCCACGTATCGTCTGTCTACTCCGAGCTCTCCCACATTCACTACAACATTGTGTATATTAAGGCAATATATACTGATATACACTGCTGTAGTGAATTTTCGATTTTCATATTTATATCGAAGGACAAGAAATTGTCAGCGGAATGATTTGTAGGCTCATAATCCTTACTCTTCTTCTTACTTACCATGCATCTAAACCTTAAATCGGCCAGATTAATCGCAGAATTCGCCGGGTGAACATCGCAATGAAGTTCACAAGTTTGTGACGTTCAAGCCAACTTTCCAAATATGGAACGTAAATGATTACAAACAAACCTGCGAAACCTCCAGAGAAAAGTATTGCAAACGACTGTAAAGCCCTATTCATGAGCCTCCCGTTTCGCACTTTGACAACTTATAAACAACGCTTGCATTCCGGTGACATAATGGCACGAATATCTCGATTTGATCTTCTTTTTCATGAAAACTGTGAATGGCCTAGCTAAAATCAACCCGGAAATCCTACCTGCTCCATACATACCAAAGAGGATAACTAGAATCTCCTCGACCGCACATCTTCTACAATTTCGTCCACGAAAATATAGAACACTAACTTTCCAGCGCTCATTCTTTACACAAACATGTAGGACGTGGAATGTCCTCCCGGACGAAATTCGGTGAAGGAACTTACGTTAACTAACTTTAAATGCAACTTACTGCAATACTACATCAGGGCATCGGAGCATTATGACCCTGAAGATCCGCGAACATGGAGAACGATTTGTCCAAAATGCAATTCTGTTCGCAGTCTAATTGGTATCCTACGCTGCTGCGTCTATAATTCTTGAACAGGAACATTCTTAAAACTACGTAATAAATAAATAAATAAATACTGCCAAAAATGTCAGACGTTAAAACAATAGATTTGAATAGATCTAACGTCAGACCAGGCGTGAACTGAGATGCACTGAACTCATTGCATCTCAATTACGAATATATTTTCTATGATGCATGCATATTTTAGATCAACACAAGAAAAATGGCAAACCTTCTTCTTCTAAACGGAATTCTTGATCTGATGTTGGGCTGAGATTATCATAAACAGAATTATACGACACATTATCATAAGCTTTACAGTCGAAGGAGCTAGAACGACGTCTCCCTCCTCTCTCACCACGAAGAACAAGAACAGGTGATTCATCACCTTTTTCACCATCACCTTTTTCACCCTCACTTAAACAACAAATAAACAAAACAAGTTATTAAGTAAGCAGGTATAGTTAAAATATGAAAAGGAGAAATAAGAGAACTTCAATATTTCGAAAAATCAGGGGTGGAAAAATATTTTACTTTCTGGGACCACAAGAGAACATAAGAAAATGTTCTGCAAGTAATCGACAATTCGACAACTGAATGCTATATCCTTAGATGAAAGTTTCATCTTTCTGCTACCCGTGTGCATCAATTTTTCAAGATTATTTTATTGCTGTTGCAGTTACAAGTGCTATTTGTAAATTTTGTAAAGATTGTCTTAGATTCTTAGTGAAGAACAATAAAGCAAGGATGTATATTGGAAATTTTTGATACCCTAACATCCTTTTCAGTGTTGACAACTTGACATTTACTTGAATTTCTTCTCTAGTCTATTCTTCTTTTCTTTCCTCTCATTTTTTCTTTTCGTCTTCTTTTCCCCCTTTCTTTTCTTTCTTATCTTCCTTTTTTCTTTCTACTGACCTCAAACATTTTCTGCCGGACCAATAGTCCCATTGCATTAATATACACAATGTTGTAGTAAATGTGGGAGAGCTCGGAGTAGACAGACGATACATATTCTCAGAAAAATGATTCTGAGTCCCGTACAGGAATCGAACCTGTAACCTTCTGATTGCCGGTGAGACGCTCTAACCATCGAGCTGACAGAGACTCAGATGGAGAGCGAAGGTTACAATGATGTACTGGTTCGATTGATACTGCCTATGCCGTCAGTCACTATATATATCGGTAATGCTTGGATGCGTTAATATACACGTTGTAGTGAATCTGGGAGAGCTCTACGGGACTCAAAATAATTTTTCTGAGGATATGAGCTTGACGATCGTCCACGAATAGTCCCATTGTTCGCTATTTTTTCCACCCCTGCGAAAAATACTTAAAGTGCCCATAACCTCAAAATGTTTTATTGTCTTGTTTGGAAGAACTTTTAAAATGATAAAGTAACTTCTTTTGAAGATTTTCGTTTCTTTGCTTTCTTTTTGAGATATATCAGTTTGTTTGATATGCAAATGTATGGAATTTCGTCAACATGCATGACTTATTGGAGAAATGTGTATATCTCTTTCATTCTCGAACAAAATCCTTTAAAATCAAGAAGTTTGGTGTTGTGGGAGAAACGCACACGCGCGTTATTCACACTTTAGTGTTTTTATTTCATGAACGCAAAGATATATAACATTCTCTGATAACTCATTATGCATGTGTGACGAAATTCCAGATATTTGCATATCAAACAAACTGATATATCTCAAAAAGAAAGCGAAGAAGTGAAAATCTTCAAAAGAAGTTACTTTATCATTTTAAAAGTTCTTCCACATAAGACAATACACAGACATACAGACGACGTTTCGGACGATGTGTCCTTCAGGTCAGGTCAGATGAAGAATGACACATTGACAAATACAACCATCACATATCATATATAATTTTTCTATTCTAATTGATCATAGAACATTGGTTATGAAATCTAATTTCATGAAAAACATTTTGCCCAACTGTGTTGGCTTGCGGAGTTTAAAGTTCGTTGTAATTCAGTTTATGGTTTTGAAGTTGATACTGCTGTATTAAATTATAAATTATCTCAAAAAATTGTTGGCAATTTTTGAAATAAAGTTTGGTTCAATTTTTAAATTTCGACAAATTTCAAAACTAATTCAAAACGCGATAAAATCAGAAATACGTAAATATCAAAAATCGTCGAAATACGGTAGTTTCGAGCCCTGACTTACACGCAACACACCACTTTTATATACTGTATCATACTTATTTTATTACCTTGCATGTCTTTTCTTTGACACATCTTCGTTGATATCAACTGGACGTAGATTCCCTTCTTTGTCCACCATCTTATTAAAGAACGAACGAGTCCTCTTTATTTCTCCTGTGGCTTGACATGGGAAGGAAGAACCCTCCTCCTCCTCATCATCCTCCTTTGGAGGACTCGCTTCGGATACGAGAATCGCCAATTTTTCTTCGGAATTCGCCTCTTCAAACTTACTATCACAACTGTAGAAGGACTCGTTCAGTGCTGAAGTTTCCGACTCCGATAAAGGTCCATCGCTGACATAATTACCTTGATTCATCGAGCAGTTACTTCGCCTCCCGGAACTTCTGTTGTCAGTTTTAATAAAGAAAGTATCATTGGTCTCAGATTCGTCAGTGATCTCCCCGCTTATTTTTAAATACTCGATATCTCTTGTGGTACTTTCCATTTCTTGGAGACTCGAGATATCTGTGTCCATGTCCGTGGTTGATCCATCCTGAATGGATTCCAGTTCATTCTCAGAATCGCCTTGTAATGTTTCACAAGTGTCATCCTTTTCTTGACCAATCTGTCCACAATGATAATGAGATACTGAAGTTTAAAATCGAGGTTGGGCATAAAAGGGCTCCATCTTTCTGTACTGCGGGACACAGAATATTACATCATTGAAATATTTAGTTTAAAAGTGTGGTTAGTATTCCTTTATTTCAGGGTTAGGACTAGAGTTTTTATTTGGGTTATGGTTGAGGTTTTTGTTCTTGTAAAGCTTCTGAATCCCGAAAAAATAACTACATGTAAAGTAGTATACCGGTACAGTATATACCGGTCCGGTATACCGTAAGATAAACTGCAGGTATCATGACTATCATCAGTTTATCTTTTTATTTAAACTGCAAGAAAAGTTCACAAATGAGAAACAAACACAATGTGTGTGTGTGTAGACTATATTTTAACTTTTAAACAATCGATGGACAAAAGATGGATAATGTTCTGTCTCAGCAATCGCGGTTTCCGTTTGATCGCTGAATTTATTTTTGACTTTTGAGCAATCGTGGCGATCGTACTCATCGTATAGCGATCATACTGTATGTGTAGGCTTTTGAATATGGAGTTGAAATATATAATAAAAGTAAAACACTGATTTATCCATCTAATTTTAGATCATTTAACGAAACAGACTCCCAATAACTCGAACTTTTTTCCCATTTTTCCTTGAATGTTTGAGTCATTGGGTGTCAACTGTACTTACTGTAGATCATACATTCGCTAAAAAATTGTAACGTATACTGTGACATTTTTCGAATATTGAATACCACATCACCGGTTTTGAAATTCCCATACCGCCCAACGCTAATTAATACTGTGTCACTATTATCAGTAATGCTTGGGTGTTAATATACACCTTGTAAAACCAGTACTTTTCAAGCTTCGTATTTTAACAGAATTGTTAAACCCTGGAACTTTATTTGCAAGTTAGCCCCATTACACACTTTCCATAGTGCTGCTTCTTTTAAGGGTTTTCTTTGTAACTTATATTTTTCTTTACTTAATAATACTTTTGATATAGACATGTCCTGCACATGGTCGCTTGTGCGCGACTGCCCTTAAACTTTTATTTAAACTTTTATGTATATATGTATTATTGCCCCTTTCATGTATTTTTATGATGTATGTTTTCCTACCGTAGGGCTGCGCATCGTATGGGACTGTGTCCCGTTCGCGCAAACCCTGTTGGGCTCGTCTTTTATTTTTTCTTGTATCTATGTATTTTTATTAGTATGTCACATAGACATGTCCAATAAAGCTGTTAAACTAAACTAAACTACAGTATACAGTACACTGCTGTAGTGAATGTGGGAGAGCTTGGAGTAGACAGGCCTCACAGACGATACATGGATGATAGTCAAGCTCAAATCCTCATAAAATGTTTCTGTTTCATGATGATGTAAACAAAATAGTTTTACCAAAACATACAGGTACCACATACAGACTGTCTTGATGGATTCTTAAATCTGTGAAATTATATGGCAAATTTGTCAATTCTAAGCCTCCTTAGCAATGGATAAAGGTCTACAAATCTAAATAATATGTCTGAACAACATTAAGTTGATAGGTATAGACTTCAAGGTATAAATCAACAGGCTTACTTGCTCGTCAAAACTTCTAGAGACCTCTATAATATCATTATCACATGCACTGTCGCTTCTTGTGCGAGAACTGGATTCACTTGCTTGTCTTTCATCATTGGACGTCTTTTCCTTGTCTTTTGATGAATGTCCTCTACTTTGCTTTGAATGAGGGAGAGATGACCTACTATGCTTTCTCAACTGTGCCAAATTCTCTTTTGAATTGTGTCTGCTGTACTTTCTTGGCAACGAACCTCGTTCTCCATCACCTTGGCTACTTGATTCTTTGCCGTCCTTTCTGGTAGAACTACTGCGTCTCCTTTGCGATCCATCCTTTCTTGTAGAACTGGATCTCCTCTTTGATCGCTTTCCTTTCAAATTCTATAGAAGATTAAAATATCATCATCATCATCGTTGTCGTCATCATCATGGTCATCACCACCACCATCATCACCATAATCACCACCACCATCATCACCACCACCACCATCATCATCACCACCACCACCACCACCACCATCACCACCACCACCATCATCATCATCATCACCACCACCACCATCATCATCACCACCACCATCATCATCCACCACCATCACCAGTCACCACCATCATCATCACCACCACCACCACCACCACCATCAGCACCACCACCATTATCATCACCACCACCACCGATCACCATCATTTCCCCATGCCCCATTTTTTTCATCTCTTTTTTCATTTTCATTATTTTGTTTTCTTCTTTCTTGCCATTTTCATTTTTCTTCATTATTTCCATCATAATTTTTAAACATATATATAAAGGCATCTGCTTCCATCATCTCCTGTCTATCACACATCTGTCCTCTTTAACCTTAGTATCCACAGTCACCACATCCAGTCTTCTTCCATGTGATTAATGGTCGCCCTCTCAGAGCTGACCCTTCCAACTCCACCATCACACATCTCTTTACCCGGCCAGTTGTCATCATTCTTCCTTTCCACATACCCAAACCACCTCAATCTTGCTCTCCTCAGTACCTCACCAATCCTCTCAATACCCATTCTCCCTGTCAATTCCTAACCAGACTTTTAGCCACTGGTGGCCATCCAGTCATCCTAATGTAGAGTGCTACGTAGGCAGTGTTAAAGTGAAAAGGTGGTGAACTGCCAAGATTTTTAGTTTCTAGTGGAACCCTTCATCAGAGTATGTCTTACTCTGATGAAGGGCTCCGCTCAAAACGTCAGTGTTTCATTACTAAAAATCTTGGCAGTTCACCACCTTTTCACTTTGCTTATTACATCCTAGGGATAGCCACTTTTGAAAAACCAGATTTTTGGACACCCATGTCGACCTCAAAAGACAAACTGTACAATACCTGTAGTTTTGCAAGTGTTATGATGTCAGATTCTTTGGGTTTCCTCCATTCTGTTTCTTTGGTATGAGCATTGTAATAGTAGTAGCGTCTGGTGTTCTCATCATAAAGTTCCCACCACTGATTTTTACTGGACTTTTTTCTAGATATAAAAAATTAAAATACGTTTTGTCAGAGCCATATAAGATTGAGGAGTTTGACAATCGTTCATGTATTGTGCACTGCCAAGGCACACAACATTTAATGGCCATCCAGTGATCACATGCAAGACCTTTTCAATTATTTGGATTGGCCTACGATAGCTAATGTTTAGATGTGGCCAAAACTATGATGTTGCTTAACTCTTTCCTGTCCGACCCTGTCAAAATGGTTCATAGAAGACCCATAAAGTCGTCAATTGAAACACGGTACACGGTAACGCATTAGATTAAAAATTGAAATTCGACAAGCGCCAGGCACATGAGATCCACTCACACAAGTTTGATTTGATTTCATAATCAACTCTATTGGTGGCATTTTGAATTTTCATGATGCTACGCGGGCGTGCAAGATGACCTTTTCGAGAAAAATGTTAGTTTTTCAAGCTGATTTATGATAATTAATGCTAATTTATATTAACATAATGTGTCTTGTTTGGAAAATTCAAAAGCATTGGTAACAGCCGGTTTATTGGGCTTTCAGAAAAGGTATAGGTTTTGCAACAGTTATGGATATTTCCAGAGATATCAATAGAATAAAGAGGTAGTTCAATTTTGGATGTTTTTCAGCCAGTCAGGAAAGAGTTAATACCATGATACACTATATATTATACATTGTATTTATTTGTTTATTTTTACAAGCCTTGCCACTAGTAGGGGCAATGATCGTTTACACTTACTCTCCATTGTGGCTTAGCTTATGCAACAAGGCCTCTGTAACTCCATGGGTGGTCAGCCAGAGAGGGGTAGGAATTCTACACCCCATATCAGTAAAAAATATTAGCTAAGGCTTAAATCAAATTTGAATTCATTGAATATCACACATTTCTTTAAAATATGCTGGTGAAATTAGTCGTAAACATTTTGGTGACATATTATTACAACAGTATATTGTTCATTTTGTTGTTGAATTGAATAGTTTTGGTTTTCTGATACACAAAATACTTTTTTAGACTTTCTTCTTCAACTTACACACTTGCTGTGGATGGCGGCTCCCAGCGGCATTCACCAGTTCGGATATTTGCAAACATTGGCTCCTCATTGCGAGGGTCAAGAATTTCCACCCAGTCCACTCTAAAAATACAACAGCAATGATTTCTTACGGGGTGTTTATATGGAGGCGAGCCAGACTGGGTATCAGGGTTATCCTGCTTTGCCGAGATCGAGCGATTACTACTGACAATTTCTTGTTAATTTTCATCTTGCGTTTATATGAGAACCGAGCCAGCCCACCTAGCAGAGATCTCAGTTTGGCGAACTGGGATCTCGTCTACCCGGCTGGGGTGTTTTCCCATATAAACGCGATTGACCAGGCTGGCTTGCCTACCCGGGCTAGCAAGTCAAAGCTCAGTACATGCGACAAAGTTTGTCTTGACCAATATTTTTTGGACAACTTTTCATTTCACAAGTTGTGTTTGTTCACGTGTTGGTTAAAAATTGAAAACATACTCATAAAAACGTGATTTCAGGCATCATGGGAAAATAATTGCAGTTAGCTCAGTAAACACACCAGCCCAGGTAGGTGGGCTAGCCTCATGTAAACACTAATGAAAATCAGCTTGGTTATTTGGGATTGCTTGCCTCCATTTCAACACCCCCTTATACCAGTGCTGGTACCATTGCATGTAGCAACTTTGCTCATAACTGAACAATGAAAATGCAGCATACAAATGGCAATACAATTTTACAATTCTTATTGATCAGTACTGTGCTGGTTGTTCAAACATTGATTAGCTTAATCCTGGACTAGTGAGAAATTCTTTAACAAATTGTGAGAATGATAGCCAACCAAGAAAGTTGGGATTTTCCTTTGTAGAACATTGTTGAAATTGAGAAATGTTGTAAGTCTTTAGAGGTTTCATTAAGTCAAAACATGGTCAAACAGATCACACTGAAATAAATGGGATGTTAGATACAACTGAAAATTGTGCAGTATGTCAAATAATGCAAAATTGACACAACTTGATTATTATTACATGTTCTGAGGATTTATGGTGAAGGAAAATTTTGGAATAATTTATGGTGAAGGAAAGTATTGGAATAATTATATACATTTTAAGACAAAACTGCAACCAGTTGCGAAAAATGCAACTTCAAGGCCTTCCAGCTGGAACTGAACTTGCGACCCTGCGATGCTATAGTGCAATGCTCTGACTATTGAACCCATTGCCGAGAGCCTAGTGCATGAGTTCTGTATATATAGTGGTGGTATAATATTTGTATAATATTTGGCATTTCACTCGATATTACATGTACATGGAGTATGGTAGTATTATGTAAATGTTCTTATTAAACACCCTTTTCTTTCCCTGTTCTAAATCACAAGTATGCGTTTTTATGTATTTTTTATTGACAAAATTGCATTTGCTTTGCAAGTGATAAAAGGAAAACTGCCTTATGAAAAATATTGTTGCTTTTGTCTGAATAATTGTACAAGTATTGTCCAATTTTCTCCTTGGGGGTGGGGGTTTGGCCCTACTATAGGGGTTTTAACATCCATTTGCAAAGGTTGCTTTGACAAATGCCCCTGGGACCGACCCCTCGGGGCTGACCACTGACACCCAGACATAACTCCATATATTACAGAACTGGAATGATTTTATTCAAGCTCATCTTCAGTTCTGTAATATGGAGATTTTTTGTTATTGTCCTTCAGTGGAACTGTTGTGGTTTACCAGATTTTAATCTTGCAGAAAGAGACATGCAGATGTAAGATGTCTAAAAACCTAATGTGTCATAACGATTTTAAAACCAACAACTGCAGCTATTTCCTAAAATCGCAAATGAAATAAAACACACGGCAGGTAGAGAAAAATTCTATCTATTTTCTCTTTTGTTTTGACACATTGAGGTGCGTAATGCATAAAATTAGTCTTAATTAGTATAGCAGTTAATATTTTAGTTGAAAACCGTGCACTAGGTAAACTCACTGAACGCACGCACAAATGGAATATAGATTACGCTAAATTGCTACAATAAAATGAAGTAAGCCAATGCAATGCCAAACTTCTTATACCGTATACACACATCTCCGGACATCAAAGTCAATTTCGACTGTCACAACAATTGGCATTTTAATTTGTAGACTGTCTAGTGTCAGGAAAATGAAAATATTATAGCACGCCACGAAGACGTACCTCCACCTCCACTTTCGTAAAAGGAATGTTGCATTAGAAATGAACTCAAATAAAAGAGTTTCATATCTCAGGTGAGGAATCTAGAGAACAATCTAGTGTTGTTGTTTATTAATGCAGTCGGATATATGACGACTGAAAAATAATGTGGGATACGGTTCCACGGTTGCATTATGTTATATATATTTTGAAATCTAACAGAGCTGCTGTTTCAGTAATCATTAGCTGACTTTAAAAAGACAAACAGCGAATTAACCAGTATACAGTTTGAGTTGAACATGTCAAAGCTTTTAACAGCTCCCCTTTAATTTCACACGTACAAGAAAAATCTCAGATTTTGTAACAAACATTAAAGCCATTTGTAAGGGGGTTAAAAATTACTTGAATTTTTCAGACGATTCTCTTTCTACCACACAGAGAACTTTGCCTTCGATACAAACGATATAAAACACGTAAATAATATCCCTAAATAACAGTATGAGGAGGGGAATTTGAAATGAACGAAACGAAAACTTGAACATATATATACAAGTACACCTCGTAAACATTAAAATTATGATCGAAGGTAAACACACAAGTCCTGCCGAGACAACACCTCAGAGCAGCGAGTTTAGGCAAATTTCCTACTTTTAAAGAGGCATACCTTTCGGCCATTGTCCGTGAATTGCCTACCGAACGTCTCAAGGATAGCAATATTTCTTGTAAGATACCAGGTCGGTTTTCTCCAAGCACATTCTTTTCCGGCGACTTTTAGCTTCGCTCGCCGCCTGCTGTTGACCGCGCTGACGGGTTGAAACCTGAGACGAGTTCATTACTGCAATCTCTTGACCTTTTGACCTTGAGGACGCCGTCGGCGGAAGTCACGCCCAACTTCCGAAAGTCTTCAAAAATTTATATTTTCAAGATTTCAAGCCATATATGCCTATATACAAGCCAAGATACGCAACATCATTATGCAAGTGGGTTTTTCTAGGATCTCGTCCTCAAAATCACAAAAGAATATCAAGGCATTGAAAAGATATATACTCTAAATTTGGGTGGTAAGCAGAATAGGGTCAATAGGAGTTAGATAAATGTAGCTATTGGCAATTTTTCCGGGCGGAAATCGTATCTTAAAAGCTGTTGGAAGTCGCACTTGAGAGAAGGCTCAGACATTATTACGACAGTGGAGAAGCCAAAAGACAGATGTTTCGAGCAGGTTTTAGGGAAAGAGAGGATTTCCTTATTTATATCTTGATGAAAGCCATTAATCACAACACTTCAGAGAATAATTTACATAAGTATATGTACAGAAAGCGTGGTTAATTATGCAACATGTAACATTTATTTATAGTATCTCATACTTGTAACTTTTATTTATAGTATTAGTTAATGTATGTATAATTAATACCAAATTTAGCCTTTCTTAATAATGAAACGTCATGCACAAGTCAATTCCAGAGTGAACTGAACCCCTAGGAATTAGCACTTTTTGTAAATATAGTGCTAATTCCTGGAAACACCGCACTATTGTCCCACTCCCGTGAGTACAAACCAGTTAAAGATACAGTTTAATTCCTAGTCATTTGTGGATTTCAACATTGTTGAACCCCGGGGTCTTTCCACTCTAGTACAATGTCTGGCCCTGGTACACCACTTGGCAAGCAATGCATTACAACTTTATTAAATATGATTTTACTTGTGTCTGATTCAAATAGATTTGATATTCATAGGTTTATTTATACTACAGTAACACAATATTTTCCCCATACATTTTTGTGGTACCAGTATAGTTCCTTTGCCCTTAGTTGCGATGGCTATCATTTCCTCTGATTAACACAAATTGCATCCATTTCTTTCTATCTTTATTAAATTTACAACAAATTTACAGTAGTATCAATTAAGTAATTATATATAGAAGCTATAACCACTGGGGGTGTCAAGCTCGTATCCTCAGAAAAATGATTATGAGTCACGGACAGGTATCGAACCTGTAACCTGATCGCCGGTGAGACGCTCTAACCATTGATCCACCGAGACTCATATGGAGAGCAAAGGTTACAATGATGTACTGGTTCAATTGATATACACTATAGGCATGTGGCAGTCACTATATATCGGTAATGTCTCACCGGCAATCAGAAAGTAGCCTGTGTTCAGCCTGAATATACACCTGTAATTCAGTCTGTGAAAATTCCCACAATAGCTTGTCGACCCCCCGCTGAGCTTCTCAGATCTAAGAAGTAGATTTTGATTGTCCAAATCACAACCCCTGCCTGTTACAATTGGTTCTCTGGGAATTCTTGTGAGATCAAATAATCGAATCAAATAAACAATTATGAATGATATAAGTATTAAACCACTCAAAATCTACTACTCAGATCTGAGTAGCTCAGTGGGGGGTCGACAAGCTATCGTGCGAATTTTCAGACTGTAATTACAGGTGTATATTCAGGCTGTACACAGGCTATCAGAAAGTTACAGGTTCGATTCCTGTCTGGGACTCAGAATCATTTTCTCAGGATATTACAATTGTTTTTTGTGAAGGAATGGTCTGATCCAGAGAGCCGAACACTATTATGTATATTGTGTGATTAATTAATAGACGCTGTAATTGATAATTTGTTGTAATTAGCTCAATTGAAGAAATTGTCAGATGGGGAAGTTAGTTTGCTGAACAAATTCCAAGACTATTAACTATGGGGGCCTGACATAACTAGCTCAGGTTGTTAAAATCTAAACTATACATTCAAACATCCGAAAATTCAAACAAAAAGTGGAAATTTTTCACACACGAGGTGTAGACGCGACGGGTGTAGACGCCACGACGTCTAGGGAACTGACCCTAAAATTTGAATTCCTTAATTCTAGAAACTGTCCGTTTTCGAAATGAGCCAGGAAAGCCGAAAAGATAAAACGGTGCCCTTAAAGTCTGTAAATATTTATATAATACGGTTTTAATAAAGCTATAATAAACTGAAGGCATTGTTCTCATGTTATTTGGCCTTGTCATGGGTATATTTTGTCCGCCGCCATTGATGAACATAGCTTCTTTGTCGCTTCCAAAAACTAAATTCGACTTTGAAAACACTTTTCAACTAAGAAATACAAATGAACACATTTAGTTTTCTCAAAACAGGTTTTGTAGTTCAAAAATGCCTTCCAATTGCAAAGGAAAACCTCAATTTTTAGTACAAATGCATTTCAAATAACCGAACTTTTTGCTCTGGTTCGCACATGTTTAAGACCTTTAAATTTATTTACAAGTTTTGCCACATTTAGTAGCAGGGAAACCCCACAAAGAATTGGAATGAATACAATGAAAAAGCGGTGAAACTTCCGGTAGGACTCGTTGTATCTAAATTCGAACAGCTCCTTCGCAAAATTAAACGAAACTTCATAAAAAACGAAGGTTGAAATCACACGAAAGGTCCTGCCCGAGGGCCAGTCTTGTTGTCGTTTGACACGAGAATTTCGTAGCCGCGGAGCGCAAGTGGAATTTAAAGAAATATATTCAAAAAATCGCAAACAATGTACATACAATACCTCTCTTTAACACCAAGGAACTTTCAGGTTAAATTATTTCGCTGAGCGAGAGGATTTTTGGTCTTTTTGCAATGAGTAGTTTAGACTTCGTACGCAGACACAAACGGCTGCTTGAATTTGTGGCGCGAATTTCAAATCTTGACCCTTGAATTTTATTGGCTGATACGGCATCCAATCGCCAGTGATTAGTGCATTTTATCCGCTTTTGATTGGTTGTTTCGTAAGTAAAATGATCCTGAGAGGAGCTCAGTGTTTTTCTGAGTATTGACAACTTTACAAACATCAAGCTGCAACTACAGGTCTAACTTAACTAATTCGTATAATTTATTTCAACAATGAAAATCAAAGTTTCTTGTCTATCCTTTACCATTCCGCGCCAAATGAATAAAAGAGAAGACCTATTAATTCCACCAGGTAGGGGCAGAAGGAAAAGTGCTGGGCCATGAAACTATAGAGTTGGTGGGGCTACGAAAACATTTGGAAAACCTTTGATGCGCCATGAAACCTTTTTGATTATTATCAAAAGTATAATCGAAGAAAACAAATATTTATAACATAGGAATTGATATACGCTATGTAAGTCCAAGAAATATCCATATCAGTATATCACACCCAAAGAAAAGTTGTTTTGAGAACCCATTGCCCCCAGAAATGATGTACAACATGTATATATAGTTTGGATTTCAGTGGTTCGAGACTAAGAGTTCAGGAATGCGAAAACCTGGCTGAAAACAAAGTTGATTGTTTTCCTTGCTCTATATGGCAGACTACCCTCAGTTCTTAGCACTCTTGTGTTGTCTGTATAAATGAACATTGAAAATGTAAGATGTGCTGGGCCACGAAACTAAAACAAAATGTATAGTTGGGTCACGAAACCATCCAGTTTTCCTTCTGCCCCCCTCCCAGGTGCAGCTCCCTAACCAAAGCGTTTGATAACATCAGTCGCTCAGACCTATGGAAGCTCCTTCATCTTCAGATACTGTACAAGCAGTCGGTAGTGACCACACATCCTCAAGTATATATCTATCCAAAGGAACGTTTACACACTGCGATTAATCAGCCTGATTTATGGTTTAGATGCATGTTAAGTATACGAAAAACTGTTAGCGGAATGATTTGTCGGCTCATAGTCCTTACTCTGCTTCCCATAGATATGAGTATGCTTCTTCCTATTTCTCCTTACTAATTACCATGCATCTAAACCATAAATTGGCCAGAGTGTAACGAACTTGACGACGTTACAGCGCGGTTTACGACTGCGCTTGCTTAGCTTGGATTGTTGCGATTGTGTTTATGACCTTAGCCTTGGCGGCAACCACGGCCTGGACTGAGACAATAGATTGCGTAGCGATCGGAGGTAGTAACATCGATGCGGTTCCTGAACTTGTTACGTCCCACTTCGATTTGCGTTTTTTCGCAGCCTCGTCTAAAATGAGTGAAGAAAATTCAGTCAATAATAGTTTTGTATGAAATTACACTTTATCCCGAATATGCTTGAAGACAGTAATTAGTAATTACAGATAGCGCACCAAACGTTTTAAAAATGAAAATTTTGGGCACTTTTTGAAATAAATTTCGGGTAAATTCGGGTTATTGCTGTTAAATATTCATGAAAAATTTATATTTTGACAGTCCGTTCTGCGCATGTCCCGTTTCTGTTTACATCGTTTGTTTACATTGCATTATATAAACATTGAACATGAAGTATTGCGGATTTTTTTCACACGCTTGAGCTTTTCCGCCTAAAAAGCGTGTTATAAGAAGCTGTTCTGTTCCTAAATGTGGATAATATACCAAACTATCACTCGCGCCTTCGCCACCTTTGACGAATACTAGCTTTCGAACTGTCGCAAATCTATTCCGTTAAAGTTTGTTGATATATGGGGTCCCCAACGTTTGAAATATCACACATGCGCAGAACGGACTGGACTGCACCTTTAAAGTAATAATATGTTTTAACATTAATATAATATATTAGAGTTGTTTTGCAGTTGCCCGGTTTAAAATTATACTAAGGGGGATATATTATGATACGATAGATGAAGTACTACCCTATTTCGGCGAGGAAACCGCTGATAAATCTAGTCACATGCATGTGAATTTGCGCCTGCCACACTGCATCCGATGATCGACAGTTGACTCTTAAAGTGCCATTATGATGAAAATTCATCCCCGTCTTTTACATTTTCTTTAGCATAGAATAGTATTTCAGGGTCGAAAGTGATCATAGATGTAAAAAAACTAAAAAATGGTATTTTGAAGTAAGTATTTTGAGCTCTGAAATCACTATTATTTAGGCCACCATTACTAAAAACGTGTTCCAAGTGAGCCCGCAATTTCAAAAGGTAATACAAATTTTAAAAGGTAATATTGATTATCAATGCTACGCCTGAATTTCAGTCGAGGTTACTTGTTTTCTTCAAGAAGTAGATGAAATGTTCAGCCTTTCAGATGAAGAATTTGAATAAACGACTTTGATTTACTTGAAGAATTAGCGATGTGGAGTGTTCGCGTTGAGAATTTGACGTCACTTCGTTACGCTGGTCAGGAACATGAACGATTAATGGTGGACATAACAACTCCAGATTCGGAGTCAGAAAAATAATACTTGCCATCGTCTAATCGCAAAACGGTTTCGACCAAGTAATATTTAGCAGCTCTGCTTTATAAATACATAAAAATATCGATAGGTAAAAATTTGATCGGACAAAAATTTGATCGGGTAAAAATTTGATCGGAAAATTTGATCGGATTCGGACAAAAATGTTTTGCCCCCCAAACATAACAAGTCAGTTACGCCTATGCGCACATAATGCTAACTGAGCGGTAGATATATAAGCTCATTCAGAATCATCCCTAGGATCGATTTTCAATCTGATGCCATCGCTCATCAGCAATGTGTCGTTGAATATAGACGCATGTACGCATTGTGTACCTATTTTTTAACTTCTTAATAATCTTACTCTACCTGCAGAGATCACGGACTTTTTAATTGCAGATATAAACTCAACCTGTTCGAAGAGGAAAAAACGAGATTAAACGTGTTGTTTAGAATTACAAATCAAATATCTAAAAAGGTTGGTGTACTGCCGAAATAGAGTGTAAGTTGTCTAACGTTTTGAGCGAAGGCCCTTCGTCAGAGAGTGAAAGGCCCTTCGCTTGAAACGTTAGACAACTTACACGCTATTTAGGTAGTACACCAACCTTTTTAGATATTTCAAAAAACGAGATAACCTTGTATCTCAGCTGGTAGAGTGCGAACATGTTATCCAGAGGCCGTAGGTTCAAATCTCGCCGAGATTATTTGCATTTTTCTCAAAACTCGGTTAGGTTAATTCAAGCACATAGCTGGTAATAATGACACTTTTCATCTACATCTAAAAGACGTGAAAAACATACCTTGGATCGTTCTTTTTGTTTCTTATCGTAGTGTTCTTTCTGGAGTTTTGCTATGAATAAACATAAATGACTTGGTCAAGCTCAATCCTTTTGTAACCGCAAATTGTAACCTTCGCTCTCCATCCCAGTCTCGGTGGCTCAATGGTTAGAGCGTCTCACCGGCAATCAGAAGGTTACAGTTTCGATTCCTGTACGGGACTATTCGGCAGAATCAATTTTCTGAGGATATGAGCTTGACAATCGTCAATGTGTCATCTGTCTACTCCACGCTCTCTCACATTCACTACAGCAGTGTATATTAATACCAGTGTTCAGCAAAGTACTGATATTTTGTACTTCAGTTAAAGTAAAAAGTAACTCCTCAGTTTATACTTAAGTAAAAGTAAAAGTATGGCCTGAAAATCTTACTTAAGTAAAAGTAAACGTATGGCCTGAAAATCTCACTTAAGTAAAAGTATGGCCTGAAAATCTTACTTAAGTAAAAGTAAAAGTATGGCCTGAAAATCTTACTTAAGTAAAAGTAAAAGTATGGCAAAACATATTCCAGAAAAGTACTTCAGAAACAAACTATATATCGAACCACTAACCAACATGACAAATGACAATTGATAATCTGGTACTATACTTTAATCTGGGCGCTGTTTGGCGGCGCCAACTCAACAGTTGCCAACAATGGACCGAGTATTTCGCAACTCCGCGTTCCGAATTTCTTTTTCTACTTTGCCGATAAAACAAAAAGTAAGGAAGTAAAAAAGTAATTGTTTTACAAAAATTTTCTTCGTAGTATTTGTTGAAAAGTATTTGTTGAAAAATATACTTCGTTACAAGTAAATACTGATTTTTTTTACTGGCGAACACTGATTAATACACATCAATTCATACGTAAACATATCGAAATCCTGCCCGCGGTCATTCAGTACAGACTGAGAGATGAAGGAGCGAGCTTAAAACTGAATCTGTTTGCGATCCAAGAACATTATATACTTATTAAAAAAGAAATAGTTAAAATAGACAATGTAGAGGCTCTTATTGATATTATCAAACTTACTGAGACTTTCATAGAAAGATTCTTCTGTCCAGGAAAATGGATCATATATGTGCTGAGAAAAAACAAACAAAAAAGACACAGGTTACGACCTTGTCGGTAGATAAGAATTTTGTGAAATTTTCACTTTGCTATATATCCAAAACACTGTCTACGCATGACACTCTACTTTTTTACTACCCTCGGATAATAATTTTGGTTTGAGATTCTCCCAACTCTCATTATTTGCTACTATCGTGTGGATGTCCTAAAAATAAACAGGCCCGTTTTCCACTTCACCATTTCGCTTGCCAATAGAGAAACATTTCGCCGATGACATATATATATTTTTCCCGTTTTCATTGGTCGACAGCTGAAATGTCATTGTGAAAATATTTCTCTAGCGGCGAGTGAAATGGTGAAGTGGATAGTTGGTAGTTTCCAAGACTTTATTTTGATTAAAAGACGACGAACGGAAAACATTTCACCTTTCAATCTTCCGAAACTCTCATCGACTCTCGTCAAAATTTGAACAGGTTAAAAGTAGATATGCAGAGTGATGAGAGTTGAAGGAAGTACATGAGCTGTAATTATGAAAGCTACTAAGTCCTCAAAAGAACTGGATATAATACGAAACGAGAGGGGACTTCGTGTGGACTGACTCAGCTTTGACCGTCAGGTCTGTTCGGCATGTAATTAACAAGACGACGATACGGACGATGTGTCCTTCTTCAGGTCAGAAGAGAGAGTACATGAGAGTTGATGAGGTTGACGAGCGCTGATGAGAGTTGATGAGAGTCCATGTAAGTAGATGAAAGGGACTCATCCTCATTTGACCAGGTATAAAACATAAAGATTCCCTAAAAACTCGCGATTCAACTTGACTTTGTCTTTCTTACCGGTGGATAGTTGGTTCCTGTTTCATTGATAGAGCAGAAAGAAACCAATTTGTCGTAAATGCTAGACAAAATCAAATAGAAGTGAAGTTGATTTAAGTCCAAAAGGAGTAACTTTAATGAGTTTAATCTACAGTAAACAGGATAGGAAGACTTATTACAAAAAGGTTTAGTAAATAAAAAGGTTTTTGCTCTATATGTTTAAAAAATCTGCAATATTTCACAGGATTTGATGTATTCAGGAAAGCTATTCCATAGTTCCGGGACAGCAACACAAAAGACCATTAAAGGTCAACTAAACCTTTTGAGGTTATTCTATTTTTCGTTAGAATTCGAAAAGTTCAATTCAAAACCGAAGAAATAATTGAAATTGGTTACTCGGTTCTGCTTTTATGATCTGTTAAAGATCGAGTTTTCAGCCCTTTTGCTGAACTTAGTTGAACAACGACCGCGTTGGAAGAAAGCCTGGTACTACCGGTATGTGATGTCATAATGATGTCATACGGCGAGAAAATACTGTATATTTTGGTTTTATTTCAGTGAAGTTTGGAATACTGTTTACTCTTGGGTTAGTGATAAGTGAGAAACCAAATATCAAGCACTGGAATATTATTTTGTTCAATAAACCTATTACCAGTAATGACACTATGACGTCATACCGGTAATAGTGCCATTCTTCTCAAAACGCGGTCGTGCAACAAGAGATCCGAAGAAATACTCCTCAATAAATCCTGCGCTATATCATGAAATTCATTTTTTTCTTCACTTTTACAAAGTTAGATGATATCTCTTTTGGAGGAAAATAGAACCTCAAAAGGTTTAGTTGACCTTTAAGTTTTCAAGCGAAAGACAGGTTTTTGTAGCAGGTTCTTGTTGGCAGATCTACGATGGCCATGTTGCAAAATTCCATATATATTTATTCACTAATTAATATAACATTAAATCATTTCTACTCATGTCCTATATACATAAATTCATCTTAATTGTTCTTAAATTACGCAGTCTTTCCGAATTATATTAGCAAACAAAAAACTGTAAACAGTTAGAAAGTCGATATTGGTACTATTCAGATCTGGTTGCTAAGCCGAAAATATGTAAAATATGAAAAGTTCAACATATAGTTGAGATTACTTTATAGATTAAAAATTTTCCTTGTCCTTGCGTTTAAAAATGGCTTTTGGAGATCCCTTACAGCAATGGATGAGGCATGCTCGCGATTTATAGCGATGCATGCGAGATTAGAAAGACGGTGTTCTGTCATTTGTACTCTGTAAATACGTTTTGACTCGCTTAAGGCAACTGAATATAATGGGTACGTGGGTATAACGGGTACGTGAGAAATCAGGCAGAGTTGGTTCTTAACTGGTTCTTATTTCTAGTCAAAAACAATTGCTGTAAGTTATTTTAATACATTTATGCAAGTTGAATTATGTTATGAATTGATTGCTGTTTTGATAAAATAAATGCATGCGTGATGTGGTTGAAAGACATTCCTGCTAGCAAGATTACAGTATTTATGTTGTTTCTTCCCATTGTAATAATATACATTGTATTCTTAGTAATCAATATACAGTATTACTGTACACTAATAATTGCTATTTAAAAGCCTCCAAATTTGATAAAATGTATCCTTGTTGAGTACTAAACAACAGATCATGTTTTTGCATTTGCAATAATATTAAATTAAGTATGTACCTGCCTATACCTGCCCTTAGAACATGCTTTCTACTTCAGCTAAAGTACAAAAGAACCAGTCTCATTTGTCAGCCTGAAGTGGTTCTTGTATTTTGGGTGCTTAATTGCCTTAATTTCAGGCTGATGGTTCTTAATCCACTGGTTCTTTTATGCGGGTTTTTACTGTATATGGAGTCCAACATGCAATCAACTTTTGTTGATGAACAGTAGATTCACCTTGGATTTCTAAAGTTCTTCTTTCGCTGAATTGAGACGTTGAAATCACGACCGCTCTTCACCTTCTTTTCCAAGAGGTTTTCAATTTTTTCCTGAAAATCACACAAGCGAACCAAGAATTTCAATGATAAGTGATGTAGTAGAGTCAAACACCTGATTAACAGACACCTCTTTGAGTGGACACTTATCTGTAGACACTTATCTGTAGACACTTATCTGTAGACACTTATCTGTAGACACTTATCTTGCCATTTCTTTAGTAAAAACCCTAATCTTAAGCAGACACCTATAACTCTTACCAACCTGCAAGGAATTTGAACACCTTCCATCAGGCTCTTCAGGCAAAGTGACCTGAATGGCACTAACTGCTGCGAGATGAACACGCAACTCTTTGGGAATGGTACCTATAAATGCAAAATTAAATCCATATCTGTCAGATACAGTATGGTGTTACCTTCCAATGGTGGGTGTGTTGTTCAATCATTTTACTATAGTGACATTTATGTACCTTCAGTGGTATCTTTTACTGGGACACTTGAAAGACTTTTGGTTTCTTCATTGGAGGTCTGCAATAGAAAATAACGTTGTAAGACGCCAGACCGCCATAACTAATATTTTTTGTCATAGGCTGTATAGTTTGACATAGTTTGCTATATGCTATTAGAGTCCTGTACAAAAATTATTTAAAATTCACAAAATTTATTATGCCAATTTATATTAACTAAATAAATTGGGATAAATGAGAAGCAACATCTAAAAATACCATCACGAAATAGTGCATCTAATGACAACCCCCACGGCTGGTCGCTCTTATCAATCTTAACAATTTTCTAATCAAACCGGATATTCCAAGGCATAAGGCATGCCAAAAAACATTTGGGTCTTGACTGCCTTCATCAAAGCATCAATACAAAGTTATCCCACCCACCACAGCCTTTCAAAAATAAATACTAAATAATTTAGAGCCTTTACCTATAACTGTGATTTGTAAAATAGTTTAATTATCATTAAAATATCATTTACTCTTTATGTAGTATCAAAAACCAAATTGTAATTGTATAATTTCTATCTATTAATAAAGAAATCGGGGCTGAAAGCGGTGTCCCCTCGGCCAGACTTCGCCCACGGTTAAGCACACACCAGTGACGGAGAGCAAGGTCCATTATGGAGGGCCCTTACCTTCACCCTGATCTTAATTGTATCTCTCGGTCACTTCACCACGGGAAAGCCCGACTGGGGCATGCTCACATGAGAATACCTCCAGAATACCGCACTTTCCGTCTCCCACAATAATTTGTGTAACTAATTTGTGTAATTATTTAAAATTTATAGATTAAAGAAATTGTTATACTGTACCTACCTTCACTTGGTTTTTCTCTTCATTTTCTAAATGATATAGTGAAAGAGAATAAGTTAGATACATCTGGAAATACTTGTAATGTATCGCACCATGCATTAGGTATACTATTCAAGTGATTATTTTAACCTTTTGGTGATGGTTCAGGTGCAAAAGTTTCTGGTAGTTCAATTTCAAGAGCATCGTCATTTTCCTAAATCCAGAAATCACATTGTTAATACATAATGCTGGAAAGTGGAAGATCAGATTTCATTATGTTGTAGTCTTGAGAAAGACTATTGTTAGTCTTGAGAAAGACTATTGTTGGTGACTGACATTTCGACAGCTTCAGTGGTGGTCATCTTCAGAGTAAAGTACTTTTACTTTTACTAAAGTAAGATTTTCAGGCCATACTTTTGCTTAAGTAAGATTTTCAGGCCATAATTTTTACTTTTACTTGAGTAAGATTTTCAGACCATACTTTTACTTTCACTTAATGTACAAAATATCAGTACTTTGCTGAACACTGAGTACCATCGATACATGGGCGATCGTCAAGCTTGTATCCTCAGAAAAATGATTCTGAGTACCGGACAGGAACTCAGAATCATTTTTCTGAGGATACGAGCTTGACGATCGCCCGTGTATCGTCTGTCTACTCCAAGCTCTCCCACATTCACTCCAGCAGTGTATATATTAAGTATTATGTATGAGTCAATTCCAACTGCGATCATCTGCACCCCGGGCGAACCCCCGGGATTTGACTTGATCTCCGCCTAGGCGGGCATTTGACGCGACCCATTGCCCGCGCCCCCGGGCATTTGACTCCATAAAAATTGGACAGCGGTTACCCGCGAAAAGTTTTCGACATCTCTCGTTCCGTAGCTTTCCGCCCGAGTGCTCGCCAGTGTGGACACGACGAAGGAGGTCAGAAAAGCAGTGATTGCGACTAGTTTTTTGGAACTGCTTTCAAAAGGTGAGAAAAGTGGGGAATTTGACTGTGTTTTCAACCCGCATAGTGGGGAATTTGACCAAATTCCCGGGGGTTCGCCCGGGGGGGGGATGATCGCAGTTGGAATTGACTCATACATTAACACAACACTGATTACAATAATAATATTATTGTATTCATACTTTACTCTTTGTTACATCTTCGTCTTCATCCTCATCTCCACCATAGGATACTAACTTGGAAGCTGATAGAGTAAAAAATAAACATGGATATAAATAATCATTTTTATAAAAATTTAAATTTCTCTTGAGATGCATGCAAGTTATAATAGAAGTATAAAGTCATCTACCTATATTTACTCGCGGCTGCGTGACAACAATTCTGCTTTCTATTGAACCAGACCTCGAAGAATCATTCTCTTCATCGCTCATAACAATATCCAAGTCCGAGCCACCGTCTTTGCTCTCTTGGTTCTCATCGTCCGAAGCAACACGAGCTACTTGTACTTTCGCCTTTTTTCTAGCGACCTCTTCGTCGTCCGAATCAACTTCGTCTGCACCGTAAGTTGCAAGCGAACGCAAGGATCCCAGAGTAGGCAACCGATTCATGCTAAGAACTTGAAATTATAGCCAATGTGGAAGAGAAGACGAACTGTTATCGAATCCTGAACATCGATTCGGCAGCCATCTTGGGAAATGTCATCGAGCAAGTGGAAAAGAAGACTGGCACGAGACCCTGTGTAGTAAAGAAGGTCCGTTGTGCGGACCAATTTGAAGTTTTTCAATCAGTTTTAAATACGAGAAACAATCGTCAACATATTGTTTTAAAGATGCAGAACTATCGGAAGATCGAACCGTTAAAAGTATTTGTGCGATACATACCAGATTCTACCACAGCTGTAAGTAAATGTATCGCTAAATCAACTTAGAAATATTCATGTATTAAAAATCTGTTAATGTACTAACAGGGCATTATACAGATAAACGTTAGAAATTATAACAATTGTAGGACAACAAACTAATGATATTAGGTGCTACTCGGTACTGTAGAAACCTATGGGCAAGTGGAGCCCCCACTTTTTTGCTATGTAGAATTTTTTAAATGGCTTAATTTTAGCATTGTATAATGTATTTATGTATGTATTATTATGTATTATGTATTATGTATCATTGTATAATGTATAGCTAAGATGTCATTCTGCCCCCCCCCCCGATTTTCACAACTTGCTAGGTCCAGCTACACTGGGTGATAAACCATACTGTGTTTGGTGGAGTGTCAGACTAGTAACCGAAGGTCACTGCAGGTTCGAATCTCAGTGTCATGGTCCAGTATAGTTTTTTTCAACTTACTTGAAAATACAGACTGTTGTCATTATAGTAACCATTTAAAGGTGCAGTCCAACTTCCGTACTGCGCATGTGTGATTTTTCAAAAGTGCGAGACCACATATGTCAACAAACTTTAACAGAATAGATTTGCAACAGTTCGAAAGCAAGTATTCGTCAAAGGTGGTGAAGGTGCAAGTGGTTGTTTTATATAATTATTATCCACATTTAGGAACAGAACAGCTGAACTTATAACATGCTTTTTGGCAGAAAAGCTCAAGCGTGGAAAACAAATCCGCAATACTTCATGTTCAATATTTATATAATGCAACGTAAACAAACAATGTAAACAGAAACGTGGACATGCAGCGCAGAACGGACTTGACAGCTAGCGGCCTTTATGTATTAATTATAGAATACCCGTCCACTTTACTATTTGTATATATATATATATATATATATATATATTAAGGGTCAGACACAGAAAGTTCATCATGATCATAATATTATAATGTATACAATTATTGCTTTGTTCTTTAAAAAAACCTTTCAATTTGATAACATTCAACAAGTACACACAATATAAACCTTCAGCATTAATTACTATATATTTAAAGAGATTTTATTAGTTTGTATTTATGCCTTTAAATGTGGTTTCAAAAGTGGATGGGTAATTTCTATAATTGCTCCAAATTCTGTTTATCACATTTGGTTTCATTAAAAAATTAAGAAGAATCTTTATCAATAATATATTATTTATACATAATTCCTTTCTATGAGTGTGTATGACAGTACTATAAGTACGGTATTATATACTGTATGTAAATTTTCGTATTTGTGTGTGTGTAAATATTTAAAATTTGGTACTGGTAGGACCTCGCTCAAAGTCACCAAGTTGTGACTGTAGTATCCTCAATAAATATCATTATAAAGTAAATAGTTTGAACCCAGGAGTATCATTAGAAGTGTGAAGTTGATTGTCCAGGTTGTTGTAGTCTTGAGAAAGACTCATGACATGTGTTGTCAGTGACTGACGTTTTGGCGGCTTCAGATATTTTGTTGAGGCCGTCGAATTAACGTCACCAACGGTAGTCTTTCTCAAGACTGCAAACAATGTGGACAATCAACTTAATTACCATGAGTCATGACTATATTTTAAACTGTTGTTTTGCAGGACGAGTTAAAAGTATTTTTTAGCACCTGTGGAGATGTGACTTTCATCAACATAGTTTCTCCGACCCCTCGTTTTCGGATTGGAAGCAATAATTATCTCATTGGGCAAGTTACAAAATAGCAACCTTATTTATCATATGTCTCCTAGTACTCCTTCATGCTTCCCTGTGTTCAGGTTTTTAGCCGCCATGATTTCAAAAGTACAGTGGCTGTCAATAGGACGGCTGGACGGCCACCCTGGCTAAGCCTGATGTATTGCTATTACCAGGGTTTTGTCCTGAAAGTGCTTTTCTATAGGTCTGGTTAGCAGACCTAGAAACTCAATCTGGGATTGCATTTTAATACTCAATCTTGAATTACGAATAAATTATTTATGTATTCACGATACAATTAAACAAGATTTCTGTGACTTTTTCTGTGACTCTTTCCAAATACTCATACTCGTCTGCAGAAGCCACAATCCTTTTGGTCAGTACAAAGGATCACATGGCATGGCCTTGGTTGCTACTTGCTACTTCATGTTAGGTCCACATAATGGTTAGGTTTAGGCATGTGTACATGAGTACGGTAACATGAAATCAAATGAATCCCATTTGTGGAAAAAAACCTAGAATTCAACCTGTCTTGTTACGCCTGGCTATCTTGGCTGGTGAAAAACCTTAAGGCCAATCTACACGATACGATTTGTCGTATACGATTGTCATCTTGGTGTATGTGATCAAACTGCGCGTGTCAACATTCGTCATCGAATCATAAACAAGAATTATGTCGTGTGCAAACAATTGCATACACCAGTATGACAATCGTATACAACGTATGCCAGAATGACAATCGTATACGATGAATCGTATCGTGTAGATGGGCCTTTACAGGATCCTCAAGTATTGCAGTAAACCTTCCCAGGATCGTTGAGGATTTCAGGAATTCCTTAAGGATTCTTCAGGATTTCAGTATCCTTAAGGATCCTGGCAAGGATCCTTCAAGATCCTCAAGGATCCTGGGAAGGATCCTGGTGCAGGATCCTGTGAGGATCCTTGCAAGGAATTTCACCAGGGTATGTCATATTATCTGTTGGATTAACTTTAGATATATTTTCAAAAGTGCTCTCAGAATGCAGGAAATCCCATTTCCAAGACCTCCCTTACAAGCTCGACACACCTTACAGCACCTACATATACCCGCAGTATATAAAAAAACTCAATCTGTCCAAAAAACTTCAAGTACTTCATGGATAAAACCCTGTGTTACACTAGTTGATTATAATATATAATATAAATTAAAATAACATAATTATTAGTATAATACCATGTCATTAGGGAAATTAGTGATTAATCAAATCAAAAATTTATTTATACTTGTAGTCAAACTCGTTCGGCAAAAATGGCCCTGGGTAACTGTCATAAAACTCAATTAATTCAGCCAAGTATAATTTATTCATCTAAATCTGAATGCTGTCTTCAAATTTTACAGCAAATTAGAAGTGATAGCTTTCGCTAAATTGGATATATGCTTCTTCATATCTTTTGTAAGAGATAACCATGGATGTATGGTGGATTATTAAGCTTGTTAGCGGATTTTATGCCGACGAATGCTGACATGAACAACTCTGAAGAGCATTGAATATTTCTCAATTATTCAGGTCAACAAAGTAGACAAAGGCAATGGAACAAAGACCACAAAAATTATCATATCTAAACACCCAGAAATTCTGGGTGTCATGTGACCAGCCGATCCCAGGGCCATTTTCACCGACCTTCCACCGATGTAGTTTTACAATAATAATAATTTAAATTAAGCTTAAGGGCTTAATTAAGCTAGATAGTGAGCATAAAGATTTTTTAAAAAGCAACACTAGGAATTAGTTCATAAGAATTAGTTTAATCACTTCCTTGACGTGGGAGGGACTTTTCAACTTTCATTTAACTGGCTAATTTCCAAAAATATTATGGTATGTTAATGGTACATGGAACCAAAATTCTTGTTAAGTTTGTCACTCAATCATCGTGTAAATGTAATGTTTTTCTTTGCACAGTTTTATTATGTTCAAAAACCAACAAGAGACGGACAGAGCTGTTAAAGAACTAAATGGCAAACTATTTACAAATAAAAAAGGAAAATCTGGAGCGTTAATTGTCACTCACTGTGTTGTAAATTCACCAAGGTTAAGGATCTTATGACTTTACCTGTACCGTTATAATTATTTTAGTTGATATTACTTTTATTACCTCAGGAGTGACCAGCAGGGGGGCAGAAGGAAAAGTGCTGGGCCATGAAACTATAAATCAACAGTTAGTGGGGCTACGAAAACATTTGGAAAACCTTTGATGTGCCATGAAACTTTTTTGATTAGTATCAAAAGTAATCGAAGAAAACAAATATTTATAACATAGGAATTGATATACGCTATGTAAGTCCAAGAAATAGCCATATCACACCCAAAGAAAATTTGTTTTGAGAACCCCTTGCCCCCCAGAAATTATGTTGCATGTATATATAGTTTGGATTTCAGTGGTTCGAGACTAAGAGTTCAGGAATGTGAAATCCCGGCTGAAAACAAAGTTGATTGTTTTCCTTGCTCTATATGGCAGACTACCCTCAGTTCCCAGCACTCCTGTGTTGTCGGTATGAATGAAAATTAAAAAATTTAAGATGTGTTGGGTCACGAAACTAAAACAAAATATATAGTTGGGTCACGAAACCATCCATTTATTGTCTTATTTGAAAGAACTTTTAAAATGATAAAGTAACTTCTTTTGAAGATTTTCGTTTCTTCGCTTTCTTTTTGAGATATTTCAGTTTGTTTGATATGCAAATGTTGGGAATTTACGTCACACATGCATAATGAGTTATCAGAGAATGTTATATATCTTTGCGTTCATGAAATAAAAACACTAAAGTGTGAATAACATGTGCGTGTGTTTCTCCCACAACACCAAACTTCTTGATTTTAAAGGATTTCGTTCAAGAATGAAAGAGATACACACATTTCTCCAATAAGTCATTATGCCGCATGTGTGACGTAAATTCCGTACATTTGCATATCAAACAAACTGATAGATCTCAAAAAAAAAACGAAGAGACGAAAATCGTCAAAAGAAGTTACTTTATCATTTTAAAAGTTCTTCCAAATAAGACAATAAAAAATGTTGAGGTTAGGGGCACTAAGAATTTTCAGTTTTCCTTCTGGGGTGGAATTAATGACAGCTATTACGGAACCAATTAAGTTGCTCAAAAACATTTCTTGACGTTGGGTCATATTTTTGAAAAACCTATTAAAGAATCGTATTGCGAAGGAACAGAGGAAACTGGAAAGACGCTATTTATTTCATTCCGTGCAATGATTGTGATCAGGAGTACATTGGTCAGACTAAACGTCAGTTTCGTTAAAATTAAATTCTGCTTTGTCCGAGCCATCAGAGACGTTGTCTGGAGGCTTGGCATATCAATAGCGCCCACGCCACATTGAATCGCGGTGACGGTGGTTTATTACCAGAAGCTTATTTGCATCTTGTTAATAAATAACGTCATCATCGGTTCTATGAAGGTATAAATAGGGATCCTAACTTTACAACGATCACCCCTGATGAAGACACTAGATTGGAGTGTCGAAGCGTTGGGTCATGGACAGTAACTTTTAAAGTTACGTTCACAAAACTTTTTAAAGCCAGAGTAGAGTATGTCTGAGAAGTTAGATGCTTATCACTCCTGATGTAGCAAAAATTGCTCGTCTGGATTCTATAAATAATGCATTACAATTTTAACATCAAGTTCTCATCTGAAGTGTTTGAGAATGAGTTAGTCTAATGCATGAGTATTTCATGTACTGTATCAGAACTGGACTTGTTTTGCTTTTGACCCAGTGCTAAATTTGTTTTAATTAAGGTCAAATTTTGAAGGTCAATCACCAAATAGAGAAATCCCGAAGGAAAATAAAGACGAGGTAGACCATTAGAAAAAAAACAAGAATAAAAATAATGTGCTGAAAAAGTTATTTAATAATTTTTTCAATTTTTTAATTTTTATAGAAAAACTTGGATAAAGACGTTAAATATGAATTGTGGCAAAGATTTCAAGCCAACGAAGAAAAATTAAGACAAACTCATCATGTAATTACCAAGTCTAGACTTTCTCCCATCATATTGAATGACACCACACACTGATCTCTAAATAAAGACTGGATCGAGCAACTATTCAGAAAATGAAGCCGGAAGTCCGCCATTACTAAGGGACCAACTGAGAATCCTATGAGGTTTTTTGATGGTTTATGTGCTCGTACCATCGACAAAATAAAATAATATTACTATAAAGAGGACCAGAAAACATTTTTCAAATTACTGGGTAAAACGATTCATCGCCTACCTACAGATTTACTGCGACTTTGGTCCCTTAGCAATGGCCGCCGTTGGCTCTAATTATCCAGTGAGAGAAGCCTGATATGAGACGTCAAATTAGGTTGAAGATTTTATGAAACTATATTGGCCAGACACTAAACCTATTTTGCTAGCGTCACAGTTTGATTTGCTTGCAAACTCAGAGTTTCTAATGATCTCTCGTTAATTTACATTATGCAAATATGCAGGCTTCAAAATCAGCTCATCAGATACAATAGAAAGCTCAATCCAGTCTTTATTTAGAGATCAGTGCACACACACACATAATTTGTATAGTCAGTGGCAAATGTTGTAACTTTGTGCATAGGGCTTGTACTGGGCCCAATTTAGGGGCCTTGCCATTTCAGCCGGGAAGGGGCCCGTCTATGCATGTGAACAGGTAATATTTGCAATTTGAGAACCGAATCCAGAACAACAAATAAGAAAAGAAAAATTATTTCGGAACATTCAGAACATAACATTTTTAACATTTCAGAACTTAAGAAGCTGTTCCATTACCGAGGACTTTGACGCAAGTTTTTGATACACTGCCTCGTTATCAACAGACTTCAGTAAATCAACTTCTACAGAACAAATCATTACTGCTTCCAAATGGTGTTGACTAAGCAGAGATGTCAGTTGATTCTTGATGAAGCACAACTTTGAGAATGTTCTCTCGCAGGACTCAACTGTGCATGGCAGGATGAGCGCAGTTCTTAGACATTGGGTGTGTGACATTATGGGTGTGTCTAGCCAGGCCCCAGCCACGGGCCCATTTTGATGTCGCTGAAAGGGGCCCAGTCCAAGCCTGACTTTGTGATATGTCTAAATATGCATGCACAATTCATGCAGCTCAATTAGCCTTCAATCTCAGAACTCTTTTGAGATTGAAGACTTGAGGAGTTATGTACATTGATTCATACAATCATAATATTAATTTCAAAATAATTAGTACCTCAGACCTGTAAGAGATGTCTAGTATTTGTTTGTCTCAATTTTAGGATCCGGCAATGGAACAAGAATTGAAAGATTTAAAGATGAAGGTACAATGCACACAGTCTAACTGACAGTCAGTGGCTGCATATTGCTCCAGCTTATAAACACATGTATAAGTATATATTATTATATATATTTATTATATTTCAGATGAATCAACTTCAAGTCAGAAAAGAAGACCTTGAAGTCGAAGTGAGTGAATTTGGTGCTGGCAATGTTATAATGATAGTGTTGAAATGGTGATAATATTATTCGACAATTTATAGTTTGGAAATTACGGGAATCGCCGAGTACTAGAGTTGTTTGATAAAAATACAGAACAACAATAACTTCGAATATAATGTAAAATGTAACATATTTGATGAGAATTCGACATTTTGACCCAAGTCCGAAATCTTCAACCATCAAATAATTTCCCAACGCAACCAGGTGATAAATCAGACATAGTTTGACGCTACTCTGGCTTTAAAACGTTTTTTCGAGCGTAACTTTGAAAGTTACTGTCTATGACCCAATGTTTCGACTCTAGTGTTTTCATCAGGGGTGATCGTTCGTTGTAAAGTTAGGATCCCTATAAAGTTAGGATCCTATTTATACCCTCATAGAACCGATGATGACGTTATCTATTAACAAGATGCAAATAAGCTTCTGGTAATAGACCACCGTCATCGCGATTCAATGGGGCATGGGCTCTATACATTGATATACCCGAAGCCTCCAGACAACGTCTCTGAAGGTATCGCGGTACCAACATCTCTGACGGATGGTAGGTTACGCACGCGTGCTTCGACAAAGGAGATTTTCACGTTCAAAGATGTTTCACGTTTGCAACGAAACATGTTTTAAACTTTTTTAACTTCTCTCTTAATAATTTTGAGCTGGGATCTTACCTTTATTATCACTTTTTATTATATGGCACAAGCTACTTCCGGAGAAATTGTGTGCTCTGATTGGCTGAGACACGTCACGTACCGGTCCATTATTTGCCGTAACGGACCGGTCGGGATTACGGATTTTGTCAGCCATTTTGTTTACGAAGGAGCGAACAACGATAGGAAACTTTGAAAAGCAGCAAAAATTGAACGAATTTAGTAAATTAAGCACTAAATCATGTACGAGTCGGACGATGAACAATCTAAATGAGAGTCGATGAACAATCTAAATGAGAGTCTTACTATCATGAAAGCAATAGAAGAACAAGAACAAGATTGGAAATGACGATTCTGGCACTCAAAATGCATGTAAAGTATGTTGCTTTAAAAAAGCCATGCCATATAATAAACCTCTTATTAACCTCGACCGCTTGGTCATTACGGGAAAATATCAGACCTCGGTCTTTTATGTACGAACCTCGCCCTACGGGCTCGGTCCGTACAAGACCTCGGTCTGATATTTCCCTTAATGACCGCGCTCTCGGTTAATAAGAAGTTAATAATTGAATCATATCACATAATACATAATGTATCCGGTCCATAACTAAATGAATCACAAATTGTCTTATCCTTGATATAGACTCAATCACTGAGAAGTGAAAATGACATACTTGAATTACAAGTCAAACTTCAGGTAGACTAAGAGGAAAATGTATTCATGATTTCGCTGTCTGTAAAAGTAACGATGTACTCCTACTACTCCGTAATTTAACTGTGGTGTTGTACTTTACCACTATATATTTCTTCAATCTAAAGCGTTGTGTTTGTACTCTTTCCTTTGTAGGAATTGGTTCAAGAACAGATGAAACTAAAGAGTATACAGTGAAGAAAGTTCCACATTTGATATTAAAATAAATTATTATGTTCCATATATTATTGCTCTCAAGACTGTAAAGAGCTGCATCGTGTGATGCTTTGGGGTTGAATGTCATGCATGTGAACATTTTGCATGTTGGGAAAGTTGATATCATGCGAGTAGAGTTTAGTTTCATTATTGGCAGTTGCAGGGAAAGAAATTTGTTGTAGTTACGTTATTGAGCAGACATCTCTGCATTGAAAGTTGTGGTTTATTTAAGTTGTGAAATATTTTTTTATAAATAGAACCCTTGATGTTAATTCTGTTATATACGTAACATTTATGGATTTTCTCAAATTAACGTAAGTGCGGCAAACTCTTCTATGACTGTACGAGTGAGAGACCACTAGAGAGGTTTTTCGCATTGCGCTGCGCCGGCAGGTTTGGCAAACTGGGGGGGGGGGAATGTTGGGTGTACGGGGGTATGCGGCTCCGCCGGAAATTTTTGAAATCTTATACTCTCTAGAATGCTATTTCCTTCATTTACAGGAGCACTTTAAGACTTATTTTACAAAAAATCAAGCCATTGCAACGCGAGTGACCTGAGTGTCGCATAACAAAAATGGCGATGTTTAACATGGATCGAGGAAAAAATATTTTCGATTTTCTTCATGATCACTCTGAGAAACATATAAAAGCCATCCTTTGTAGTGTTTGTGCAACGAATGTCTTTCACGTGAACAGCGCGTGCTTGGTATACTGCGTATACACATCAATGGCGAAGTTCGCGTCTTCACCATATAGGAACCATTGAACCAATAACCCATCCCATCAATAGTTTTTTGCCAACATTAATAATAGACCCCCTATATATGTTTCTCGACGAATTTCGCACTATCTAAAAAACGGTCCTGGCGAAAAGTGTGGGGGGGGGGGGGCGCTGAATATTGGAACGTTTCTGATTGGTCCTTGAAATACCGAAAGATGGCGGCTGTACATTTTACCAGAATGCTTTGCGAGCTTAACTCGGGCTGTAATAACTGCAGCTAAACATGATTTAACTGGTTAACATGAATTAAATAAGTAAAAGCTTCCTTCTCACCAAATGTAATCTTTTCAAACTCCATCTTCGGATATTTCTGCAAAATTCATTGTTCACTGCGCGCAAAGAATTGTGGTTAAATGTACGAGTCGCCATCTTTTTCGGTACTGTAAATTATTATTGTCAGCGGTAGTTCGTCAGAAAACAAATATGGCGGATGATTGCAGTTGCAATTTTTCCAAGAAAAAGTGTTTTAACATTTTCTCCGAAGCTCTTGGCAAAAAAACTGCGATAAAAAGTTGGCAGGAAATCTATACGTGTATTCACGCTGTAGATTGTGGCATTAAAAATGCATACCTGTTAGATATTTGCCGTGCGACCCCAGGTCAAATTGAAAGACTCATCAAAAGACTGCATGGTGAAGACTTTCTTACTGGAGAAGAGCTAGATATTGTTGTTATCTGTGAAGATACGTTCGTGCTTCATAAGCAAAGAGTTTCGGAACATCTGTCTGGTGCCGTAGGCGAAGATAACCTATGCTTTATCGATGTGTCACAAGAATTACCCGAACCCCAAATTCGAAATGATTCGAAGTTTCTAAAAACGGTCGAGAACTTTTGCGTGCAGTTTACAGAGTTTCTAAAACCAAAGCCATCAAATGAACGGGAAGAGGACGTCAAGTCCTTTGGATGTGACCTGACAGACCTCAACCCTTGCTCAATATTTGGTCTAATATTGGGTTATCCTGTGGTGTATTGGTGTAACCAAGAATCTTTAAACAACTGTTTATCAAAATGTCCACTCACCTTGTATAAGGTCACAAATATGCAATCACTTCTGAACAATTCCTTCGTGGTCACAGCCTTCAGCTTGCCCTCTAACTTGTCCAATTCCTGTGAACCGTATATAAAATCTTGGAAAGACAAGGTTTGGGAAGTTTCTAAGAAACAAGATGGGTTAATTCTCAGAATTTCTTGTGAACAAGTAACATTGACCGTGGTAGTTCTGTGACGTTACAGAACCTGTAGGCTAAAATTTATTATTCAGACCCCCAACAATCCAACATATAAGAACCTATTCGTTAGAACCTCAACAACGAGCGAAGAAGAACCACTGGCACCCAGGGTAGTACTGGACATGATGAATTTCAAACAATATAAATTATATTCCGTCTGTAAACATGGTATTACAAACTAATACCATGACATGTCGTGAAATTAGTGATTAAATTCCCCTCAAGCCTCGAGAGGATTTGTGAAAGCCCCTCGGGACCTCCTCAAATCCTCCCTCAGCTTAATTCAGGGACATTTAATCACTAATTTCCCTCATGTCATGGTATTACTTATAATGCTTCTGAATCCCGAGAAAATAACTGTGTGTGGTACAAATGTGGTACTGTGTGTGGTATAATTGTGTGGTACATGAAGATGCCCTTATTTCTCGATTAGGAAACACCAAAATTATATAGGTGTGCTTTTTAGGCTAACTTAGAAAAATGCTGGTTCTTTTAAACTGTACAACTGACTTGCCAAAATTTTACACGGAAAATTAAAATTGTTCTCTACATTCACAATTGCTCGTCAATTCATGGTTAGGAAACAATTTAGCCGTAAGGGTGATGAATATTTACAAGTTTGGGAGCGACTAGCAAAATGAATAGGTTGGGATGGCAACTGGTCATTTGAAACATAATAAATCTTCAATTCACCATCAGTGACCTACAACTTTTTCACCAATTTGTTGTGGTGGATGCATTCCACCATCTCCATACATGCATTATATTTTGATAAATATACAAACTCTTTGATACTTACAGTATCTTGTGAAATTGAACTGAATTTGAGAGCTTTGAAAAAGTCCAGAACATAGCTTGCACACACATATGGGGTTTTGCAGGCAGGGTGCACGACTTCAACGTAATAATTATGATTCATTCAACAGCAGGTTGCTTTGAAGAACATCAAACTACTATTTTCACTTTACCAATTCCAGAAAGTCAAAATTTCAAAGCAATACATCAAGTAGATTTTAAAAAGTTGAAATCTCACTAAAACACAACTACGGTGCATGCACCTTGAGTGCATTAATTTATGTATATACCGGAATACCTAATTGCACCTCACCGATTTATCAGATTTTAAAATTCACCATCAGAGCTTCAGTTTTAACCCTTCGATCCCCAGTATGAGCATACAAATTTTATTAGATGTGTGTCTAATGATACTCCTAGGTTCAAACCATTTACTTTACACAAATTTTTTAATACGGTACTTCAAATATTTCCCATAGCACTAGTTGGGAGAAGTTGTTTTAAAAACATGTCAGTTTATCTTGGATGATCATTTCCTTTATTCTCATTACCTCTATGCTTGGTTAACCATTGATATTATTAGGAGAAGTTAGATGCTGATCATTCCTGGGACAAAGGGTAATCCTTTTAATTTCTTGCCAGGTTTGGCATGAACTTTCCAACTAAGGCATTTAGAAATACTTAATATCAGTTGTTGTTTCATTGACATGCGACATCATATGAAACCAAATATCACAAATCTTCTTAACATGAACGTACACAACACTGGAATGGAGAATTGGCAAGGGTAGACAAATGCTCACTCTTAACAGGCATTTGCCAATAACTGCCATCAGCTTTTCTCTTTGATAACACCAAAGAAAATGCAAGACATATTTTCAATAATAATACTAATTAAATTTCTTCGTTTTCACATGAATAATAAAACTAACTATCAGTTGTAAACCAATGTCAGTGACGCGCACACTTCAGCACTTAGAAATGTTGTTGAGATAACTCCTCTGTCATCTTCATTGATATAGAGATTACTCAACAAACCCAAGCTATTTGAACCACTTGTAAAGCATGTTGAAAAGACTAAATAATTCCAAAGTAATCGCAGTTCCTCAGCATCTAAAACACATCACTGAATTACCAAGGGTATGAAAAATGCACAATTTCCAATGGAACTTTTCAATGACAGACTCGGCCATAAATTTACAAAATGAGTGAATAATTTTCTTTCATGTCCGCCTCGCAAAATGCATGGTAATGCACTCAAAAAAACTAAAGTCTATTATGTAAGATGGTGTAGTACTGTAGTTATGGTTTTTCAACTTGAAAAACAGCTTTAAATTCAAGAGCAACTTTGTGGCACTTCTCGCTGCTGAAAGTCTAGTCGGGTTCCTTATAAAATAATACATTTGCTTCTCTTTTTTGGCTTTTGTTTGGTCGGTCTTCTTTTCTCTTTCTGTAAATAAAAATAAACACTGTAGTCACACGTTATTTAGTTTTAAATTTACAGCAGTATTGTGTGACCATTTGTATTCGTCAAACTCTACTATTTATGTATTCATTAAGCTCACTCTATAAGCTCCTAACAACTGTTTGAGATAATGTGAACAATGTATATTATAATACATTATTCAAGAAGGATACTCTTTTCTCAAATGGCAATCAACACTATCACTATTTTAAGGTACACACAACTTACATCTTTTCTTATTTCTCTGACTAAGGTGTAGAAAGCTTCATCGACTCCCTGTCGAGTTTTAGCCGACGTTTCTATAAAAGGTATACCATAACTGGCAGCAAGTTCACGAGCGTTTTCACTGCTGACGTTACGCGTTGGGAGATCACATTTGTTGCCAACCACTATAAGGTAATTTAAAGCAATACCATCATCAAAGCCAACATACAAGGCTGTTCAAAATTTAAATGATTATTCATTCATTTCAAAGTCAGAGATAATTTTTCTCCTTAGAATCATTTAGAAGTGTGAAGTTGATCGTCCAGGTTGTTGTAGTCTTGAGAAAGAATGTTGTTGGTCTCAATCATATGCAGAGTCAAGTAATTAGAGTGCTTGTCAGGTTTGCCTATAATTAGGTCTGGTTCATGATGTCATTGTTTGTTTGTGTAGTAATTAGTTTGAATGATATGTGGGTATGATGCATTAAGCATGCCGTCTATTGTTCATTGGTGCATGTGAAGATGTCTTTTGTAATATTCTTAAAGTTGTGTGTCATAAAGGTTCGCATACTTACAAACCATGGGAACTTCGTCAGCATCCTTTACTCTTTTTATCTAAAACCATTATATCAAAATACACTGTGTTAACTCATCAAGTTAAGGTTTAGTTGAACCTTTTGTTATCTGAAGGTAGCTAACCAGCTAAAACATTGTGCTTGCACAAGTATATACTGTATGAAGCAGTTCAATTTTATATTGAACCTCCTAAATAATCTGAGTAAGGTAATTATTTAAAATATTCTTGAGATAAAAATATATACCTGCTCACGATACTGGTGGACGTCTTCGAATGATTTAATATTGTTAATGGCAAATACACATAGAAATCCTTCGCCTGTTCTCATGTATTGATCGCGCATAGCACTAGAAAACAACAAATATTGAAAGTACAGTCCAATATTATTTGGCTTAAAGTGCATATAACGTCTGTGGGGATTTAACATATTTGTAATCTATGGATTCTCCTGAGATAAATTGTAATATATCTTGTCAGCTGAAAATTTCATCTTCATAGACTTTTTTGCTGTTAAAGTTGACGGAAATGATGTCATAGTCTATATGAAAACCTCTTTACAGATTCCCGCTATGACGTCATTTCCGTCAACTTTAACAGCAAAAAAGTCTATGAAGATGAAATTTTCAGCTGACAAGATATATTACAATTTTTCTCAGGAGAATCGATAGATTACATATATGTTAAATTCCCACAGACGTTATATGCACTTTAAGCCAGAATGATTTAAAAATTCAAGTGTTCATGGTCAAACAAGGATGGGGTCACAACAAAAAAAAGAAGCTAGAAACTACTGTGTATGGTTGTGTTTTGATTAACCACATAAATATTCAAACAAAATTACCTATATTCTTCCTGACCAGCAGTATCAAGAATATCCTATAAAAACACAGCATTGCTCTATTATAATCACCAACAATACCCACATATACAACACAAACCATTATTTCAGATAATTTTACAAGATAAAATAGAACATTGAGACAAATACACTTTGTTTTTAATCTCTAAAATTTCTAATGATTCATGAAGAATATGGTCATCAATAATGTATTGTGTTATATGTTGCTTCATGTATACCACAGGTATACAACTGTCACATTGGCTTTATAATAAAAAAACACCAGTTTTTCTGTTGATTAATTAATTAATTACATTACAGTATTTACTTATTATACAGTTGTCAAGAGCTCACCAATAAACAGGTTTCACCATCTATAACTACTTGTTTTCTATAGGAATCCTCTACAAAAACAAGACATAAGTGGGGTTAACCCTTATGCTACAATATGGGTGGTTAGCACTAATGGTTTCTCCTAATAATATATATGGTTAACAAAGCACAGAAAGACAGTGAAAACTGATAGAAATATGAGAAGTGTGACTTTGTGGAACTTTATCAAAGTGTTAGTAGTGTGTGGTGATTTTATCGCAAAGCATCTTCACAACATTTGAAAGTGTATTATGACCAACAGCATTCATGGAATACCATATAGGCACCAATGAACAATACATTATCCACAAAAATTCACTTCATTATATTTTGTGAAATTCACTGTCAGCCTTATTATGTATTGCAATATAAAATTATCCTTACCAATTGTTGGGTCGTACTCATCAACAAAACTAAAAGACAAAGAACACAAACTTAGATGCCATTCCAATGTCACCACTGGACACAGACAGCAACTTAAACCATGTAGCTAATAGAGGTACGGTTTGGAAACTCAGCAAAAGCCTTTGCTCATGTTTTTGTTCAAGTTTATGCAAATTCGTGCATGGTGACAGTTACAGTGAACTCAATGTATTTTTTGTAGGAAGTGGTGATGTATTAGAATCCTTTGCAACCTATAACTTTGTGTATAGAACAGGGCATGTATTACCATACAATATGCAACTACTTGTGCAAGGCAAAGCTATCAATGTAGTTAGTACTGCTACAAGTATTCAAACACATTACATTGATTTTTGCTCTAGCAAGGTCTTGTTTATATATATATATGACCCTGGCTATCTGGGCTGGCCCAGTTCACTGGGTTCCCACCTATAATTCAATTTCACTTCTGAAAAAAAGTGGGCCAGGCCAGTACACCAAATTATTAAAGATGGTGGCCAAATAATATTCTTTTATGTGCATATAAATTAGCCTTTTTGAACCTCGACCTTGTGTTTATAATAGCGCTCCGTCGAGATGACGTAAGTACCGATGTTTGCCGCTTTTACCCATAAGTCTTGCGGCCATAACAAAAGAAATAGCTCATTTGCAATCATTTGTGAGTCAAATTTGGTTTGTTTGTCTATTAATAGCAGCCAGACTCTACGCTATTAAGAAGAATTTCACGTAAGGTCCAGGTTATAAAGACTAATTTATATTCACACATAATAGAATATTAATTGGCTGCCATCTTTATGAATTTGGTATATAAGACAGAATCTCACCAAACGTTTTATGCACTGCTGAAATATGGGTTAGTATGGTCCAATGTTTCGAGCAGACCTTCGTCATTGAGTGAAAAACTGGAAGAGACTGGAAACCCAGTGTGCACTCCATGCCGGAGATCTCCAACGTGGACTCGCTAAAATGGTTGGCATGTCAGCGTAAGATCGTCAAACTTTAACTGCTTGGCGCAGCGGCGCATGTGCCAAAAAGTGATTTCTGCTTTATGTTGTTACTTGTTTAGGTATATCAATATTGCTTTCAAACTCATCCTCAGTTTTCAAATGCCTAATGTCGGTGTGACTAGCACTCTCCCCAGACCCCATTTTTATATTGCGTAATCTTGGCGTGGCATTCTGAAGTATTTGGTGTATCTCCGGTGTACAGTTTACATGGAATGCACCCTGGATTTGCAAGGGAGATATGTCCACTCCTATAGGCATATAGTCACAGGGAGGACCCCTCCCTCACATCCCATATGAATGGCCTACCAGGCTGCATAACCCGATGATCACGACTTTTTCATCAGGCAAAACAGCAATGGCAGGGGAAATGTTACTTTAAATATATCTCCAGGTAAACCACAGAACAGAGCAAAGGAACCTTAAACAGTTTATTTCGATTTACATAAAGGTAGAGTTACAATTTATGGGCACTTTCCGTATTATCCCACCAAAGTGGCTTTTAGGCATTATCAAATATAAACAGCACATCATGCACAAAGAATTTCGCGTATTATAGGATGTTATTGATGATAGAAAACTCGTCCTGAACCACAGGATAGACTACGTCGATTTCCAGCACTTGCTTGATCTTAAAATTAAGCATTATTGCAAGTAGTTCGAGAAAGGCAAATACAGTCAAACCGGACTTCGTTAAATGCGTCCTGAATGAAATGTCATTGCGGAGTCCTCGATAAGCTTTTCAAGGCATAGCGGATGCTTAGCGGTACATGAAATAATAGAGAAACCAACGACACTTACTGGTTTTGGATTAGTTGAATGGTCAAAGCACTCTTGCCAACACCGCCGGCTAAAAAAATGATTTACGAGGCGTGAGAAGATGGCCAACAAACATACGCAAAGAACTAGGGTTTAACAGGCGCTTTTACGATACGAATCGACTGCATACCTCCAACAACAACCAGTTTATATTCTGTCATCTTCTAATAGGCCGGCCGGTCCACCTTTGAGCGTTATTTTATAGGAAAAAGCCACAAAGTTTTGAAGGCACGGCCAAGTTCTTCTAAGCAAAGGTGGGGTTATTATATACTGCAATTCTGTACATCTAATTATACGAACCAATCAGAGTGTATTTGATACATTACCGGCTTTTGAATGTAGTAGTGGTTTTCTTCGCCTTTATCGCCATTTTTGGCGATAACCGCCATATTTGAGCGCAAATAAGAAGCTCCCCGGAGTCCGGTGCCAAAATCAAAATCCCCATCGGCAAATGAATGAGGGAAAAATCTAGGGGAGTGGGGGGAAAGTGAAAAACAGTTAGGTGGGGGGTAATATCACTGATGTTAATCAAGCCCCCGGTTAGGCGGGGGTTATAAAGGTTATTTAGAATGAATGGAAAGAATCCCAAGAATCTCAACACCGTCCTCGTTCTGTTTACAAGGCAACTCTGAGCATTTTCACGTCTTCGGTACAATGCAAAGTGAAAAGGTGGTAAACTGCCAAGAATTTAGTGACGAGATACTGACGTTTCGAGCGGAGCCCTTCATCAGAGTAAGACGAGATGAAATACTGAAATAAATAGGGTTTATAATTTATATTTAGTATAAATTGACAAGTTTATATCACAAATCCTCAATTTTGATTGGCTATCGCAGGAGTTACTATCCGCTGATATAAACCTCTGGGGGAAAAGTCGCCTCATTTCGAAAGAATAGTTACTTTTTTCCCATGAAAAATACGAAATAAAAGTTATTTCTTGGGTTAGAAAGTTGTAAATTTATACTAAAACAATTAGACAACTCGCCCTTGTTTTCTATGAGCGATAGTCAACTCGGCTCCGCCTCGTTGACTACCTGCTCCAGTCATAGAAAACGCGGGCTCGTTGTCTAATTGTTAAATACCGTAAACTGCGGAATATAAGCCCTCCGTTTATAAGCCCATCTATCTAACAAACAGAAATTATATGCCGGTTATAGGCCCGCCCCCACCGAATATAAGCCTCCCTCTAAAAATCAACGTTTATCCACCCCTACCCCATCTCTCTTACTAGTAATGTAATCTTACGGACTTTTGGGCTTTGGAGGTGTAACAGTTTACTCAGTATATCAGCCTGGCTATGCCGGTTTTCGACTATTTTATTTTTGATTTCGGGTTGTTACCTTTGTTTAGAAAACTGGTATGTGTTTTTGTTGATTTATTGTGAAAGTTAGGTGCTTGATCAATTAAAGACCAGTAAATAAAAAACGTATATTGATAATGCCATATGTTAGTCTCAATTTATTTCACTGGCAGTTCGATCATTCCCAAACGTTTTTTTTATTCCGCTTATAAGCCCCCCGCGAATATAAGCCACCCCGTTTATAAGCCCAGGGCTTATATTCCGCAGTTTGCGGTATAAGCGCTATTTATTTTATTTCAACTCGTCTTACTCTGATGAAGGGCTCCGCTCGAAACGTCAGTATTTCGTCACTAAAAATCTTGGCAGTTTACCACCTTTTCACTTTGCTATGTATCAAAAACACTGTCTACGCAGCACTCTACTTTACCACTTTAAGTACAATGTTTAGAAATGTTAATAGTTTTACGGTATCTGCTCTTGTATTCGAGAAATAACGTTTTCATTCTCCTATTTTATGCTTCGATGGTGGTTTTCTTTGCAATTTTGACGTCATTGAGTACAAAAGACAAGCACTCGATGACGTCAAAATTGAAAAGGAACCGCGCTGGATAACGAGTCTCAGCCGTCGAGAAAATTCTAAAATGGCGGCGTCCAGAAGCATAAAATACGAGAATGAAAACGTTATTTCTCGAGTCGATGGGCAGATACAGTAAAACTATTAATATTTCTAAATATTATACTTAAAGGACACATTGGCAACAAAAATTAAGTTTGTCTAATATGAAAGAACTCGTAAAATGATAGAGTATTCAGTAACACCTTTTACAACTTTTCCGTATTTTACTTCGTTTTTGAAATATTTCAGTTTATTTGATATGTAAATGAGATGGTCTCTTACGTCAGGTGCAGGGTATCTCAGTGATCGCTAAGTTTACAACGTTCATTATCATGAGGAGTTATTATACGCACATTTTCAAGTAAATTTGTGGAACAAACTTGAAGATGGAACTAATATTTTAATGAGTAAAAGTTCTCTACCCTGCACCTGGCGACCATCTCATTTACATATCAAATAAACTGAAATATTTCAAAAACGAAGTAAAATATGGGAAAGTTGTAATGTCAAGCAGAAGTGGAGCGATTTGGAAGTCATAACTTACTGACAAGCTTCAAACGTCAAATACAGTAGTCAATTTACCATGGCTTCTTTCACACTGCTTGTTAACCGTTTTGGTTAAGGCCACGTCGTCAATCTTAAGGTCCTTAATGAGCTTCTGTGGCTCGACACCACGTGGGGTCGATACCACAAGTTTGGAAACATCTGCACTGGTCACTGAAAGGAATTCATTAGAGTAGACGTTCTGCGATATTAACAGTTATGTGGTAATATTAGCGTTACAATATTGATAACACTTATACCGCAATATCAGCCTTATTCAATGATCACAGGAACCAGTGACAACCCTCTGAGTCCAAGGACTTTGTACTACCCAGGGTAGACATTATTTAAATGATTTTACAAAGACGTTTGAGAATACAGACACGAATATAACAGAAGGTTATGCACGTGTGTAACCCGAGTTGTCAAGTTGATCGTCCAGTTTGTTGTAGTCTTGAGGCTGCTGAGGCCGACGAAACGTCAGTCACCAACAATAGTCTTTCTCAAGACTACAACAACCTGGACGATCAACTTCACACATCTAATGATACTCCTAGGTTCAAATCATTTACTTTATATCAGTTTGACAAATAGATTCCATTTTGCCGTTGTCTGTTCAGTTATAGATGCACAGATGACGTCAGAACGTGGTAAGAATAAAAAAGTGGCCCACGAGACGATAGTCGAGTGGATCACTGGTGTTCTTGGCCACGTTCTGACGTCTTCTGTGTATATCTCTTACTGAACAGACAACGGGAAAATGGAATCTATTTGTTTTATATAATAAAATTTGAAGACAAACCGTGATTGGACGTGAGCTGTGCGTCTATCCCCTCTCTCGCTCTGTATACATATATATATATATATATATATATATATATATATATATATATATATATATACATACATACTACCCTTTGCGGTAGTTTGCGCACTCTGGCTCCATGTCACTTCATGCTCTCTGGATGCGTGTCCCACATGTTGTTGCAGTTGTATAAGTACGGCCTGTACGGGTCACTCTTACACACAGATTGTTCCATAACTGCACTGATGAGCTGTACTACAGCGAAGCACGTGTCTGCAGATTGACTATATAATGATTTGATTTTAGCTTGATCCCAGGCGGAGGGTCAGTTCTGAGTTTCTTAGGGCTCAACTGACACTGACTAACGCGTAATACAGTCAATTTACCACGTATTCAAGCTCGAGATTATCCAATATCAACATACAAATTCTCCTTATTGATCTCCAAACATTTCTTATAGTTATAATTGGGAGAAGTTGTTTTTAAAGACGTCAATTCATCTTTGCTGATCATTTCCTTAATTCTCATTACCCAAATGTGCTTGGTTAGCCGTTGATATATTTAGGAGAAGTTATATGTTGATCATTGGGGTACAAAGGTTAAGTAGTTCCTCGTGTTACGATGGAGGACGGGGCAGCCCTCTCTAAGTGTAATATCCGCTTCCTTCCAGTCTTTGACTGTTATAAAAACTCTTGTATAGTCAGGAATGGAACAAAGATGCTTGAATTTAAAGTTACTATGTAAGAGCGGCTTAAAGTGCATCTCCGGGGTTTGGGGATTTTACATACTTGTGATCTTTGGAATCTCTTGAGAAGAATTGAAAAATCTCTTGTCGTGCGAAAATGTTATCTTCATACCTTTTAGCCTGCTAAAGTGATTTACTATTCACAGAAAATGACGTCAAAGCAGGGACACGTAAACACATTGCACACTGATTCGGCAGTGAAATACAATGAAAGTTTGGGAATTGAAATTGAGCGAATTTTGTCTAAATTCAGGTGTGCTTAAAGATCAAAGCCAAACTGGGAGACGAAGACATCATTTCCTGTGAATAGTAAATCAACTTTAGCAGGAAAAAAGGCATGAAGATGAAATTTTCGAACGACAAGATATATTACATTTCTTCTCAAGAGATTCCAAAGATTACGAATATGTAAAATCCCCAAAATCCGGATAGGCACTTTAAAGGCACCAAGGAAGTAATAGTTTAGATTCTTGTACTCTTCAGTTCACTTTGTATGCATAAATACCTTCCTGTTTCCTGTACATCTAGTTATGCACAATATATATATATACATTGGCTAGCTAATAATAATAATAATAATAATAATGGTCTTATTAACAGACACAACATACGTGTGTCTTTACAAATTGCTTAGCTCGAACATGGCCCAGGCTGCTACCATACGACCCATGTCTGACCACGGAGCACAGCTAAGATCTAAGTGTTGATTTTACGGAGGGAGGAAAACCGGAGACCCCGGAGGAAAACCCTCGAAGCACGAGAGAGATCAACTAATAACTCTACTCACATGAGTTCCAAGCTCGCGAATCAACACGAGGTTAATGGCGCCCTTGAATAACACACGCTACCCGTGCTTAACACGTGTTATTCGTCAACTCAAGAGGGAAAGATTAGATGGGATAAATAGCGGATCGTTTACAGTATCTTCTGTCATAACTTTTAAACTCTAAAGTTAATTAGTTAAAAGCGTGAAGGTTATAATAATGCAACCTAGTAGTTCTTTCTGAGGACATCGGAGAGATGCAAATGATGGACTCAAATGATGAGTGAAGGCTACATAATGTACCCTTCTGATGACTAGTGAGATGCTCTAACTATTGAGCTACATGGACTAAGATGATGAGTAAAGGTTACAGGTTGTACACACATGTAACCTTCACTCATCACCTTAGTGAGATGTGAGATACTCTAAAGACCAGTGAGATACTCTAATTATTGAGCTACATGGACTAAGATGATGAGTGAAGGTTACATATGTATACAACCTGTAACCTTCTAATGACCAGCGAGATACTCTAATTATTGAGCTACATGGACTAAGATGATGAGTGAAGGCTACATAATGTACCCTTCTGATGACTAGTGAGATGCTCTAACTATTGAGCTACATGGACTAAGATGATGAGTGAAGGTTACATATGTGTACAACCTGTAACCTGATGACCAGTGAGATACTCTAATTATTGATCGAGCTACATGGACTAAGATGATGAGTGAAGGTTACATATGTGTACAACCTGTAACCTTCTGATGACTAGTGAGATGCTCTAACTATTGAGCTACATGGACTAAGATGATGAGTGAAGGTTACATATGTGTACAACCTGTAACCTTCTAAATTTTAGTCCATGTAGCTCAATGGTTAGAGCATCTTCACTAGTTATCAGTAGGTTACAGGTTGTATACATATGTAACCTTCACTCATCATCTTAGTCCATGTAGCTCAATAATTAGAGTATCTCACTGGTCATTAGAAGGTTACAGGTTGTACACATATGTAACCTTCACTCATCATCTTAGTCCATGTAGCTCAATGGTTAGAGCATCTCACTAGTCATCAGAAGGGTACATTAAGCTCAATAATTAGAGTATCTCACTGGTCATTAGAAGGTTACAGGTTGTACACATATGTAACCTTCACTCATCATCTTAGTCCATGTAGCTCAATAGTTAGAGCATCTCACTAGTCATCAGAAGGTTACAGGTTGTACACATATGTAACCTTCTGATGACTAGTGAAGATGCTCTAACCATTGAGCTACATGGACTAAGATGATGAGTGAAGATTACATGTGTGTACAATCTGTAACCTTCTGATGACTAGTGAGATGCTCTAACTATTGAGCTACATGGACTAAGATGATGAGTGAAGATTACATGTGTGTACAACCTGTAACCTTCTGATGACTGGTGAGATGCTCTAACCATTGAGTTACATGGACTAAGATGATGAGTGAAGGTTACATATGTGTACAACCTGTAACCTTCTGGTGACTAATGAGATGCTCTAACTATTGAGCTACATGGACTAAGATGATGAGTGAAGGTTACATATCTGTACAACCTGTAACCTTCTGATGACTACTGAGATGCTCTAACTATTGAGCTACATGGACGAAGATGATGAGTGAAGGTTACATATTCAATACAACCTGTAACCTTCTGGTGACAAAGTGAAATGCTCTAACCATTGAGCTACTGTATGACGCTCCAAACGTTTTCCTAACACGTGCAGTGAAAGAAAGATCATGCATTCATCGGCCCATTGCATTGTGGTTGTGCGCAGAACGTTACTCGTATTGCACACAACCACAATGCAGTGCGCTTGGCAAACTTTGAAAAACTGCCCCACTACACAAATTAGGTCTTCTCACTGATCTAAAAATAGGACTGGATTGAGCTTTCTATTGTATCTGATGAGCTGATTTTAGAAGCTCCGAGTTTACAAGCAAATCAAACTGTGACGCTCGCGAAATAGGTTTAGTGTCTGGTCAATATATAGTTTCTTTGTTAACATTAAATGCATAAAATCTTGAACCTAATTTGACGTCTCATATTAGGCTTCTCTCACTGGATAATTAGAGCCAACGGCGGCCATTACTAAGGGACCAAAGTCACAGTAAATCTGTAGGTAGGCCATGAATCGTTTTACCCCAGATCCTCAGTTGGTCCCTTAGTAATGGCGGACTTCCGGCTTCATTTTCTGAGCAATAGTTTGTCCAGTCTTTCGAGATCATTCTGCTCGCTCGCTTCAGGCTCGCTCGCTGCGCCAGCAATAAGAATGAATTTTCTTTGTTTGGTATAAAAAAAATCTATTGAAATAATACGGTGTCTGTGGATCCAGGACGTGACTTGCTAAAAATCTCTGTATCGACGTATTGGCAACTGATTTCAACGGCATTCACTTTCACAGTCAAAATGCCGTTGATTTATGAACAAAAATTTAAACAAAAATTTAAAATTAAAAATTTCCGATAAAATTAGAATATTCCTCGCAGTCGGAACAGGAAGAGATTGTTTCTGTTTCCGGAGAAAAATTATCATCATCATCACAGGAATCCTTTTTAGTTCATTTATATTGGTATAAACCTATCATTATGAGAATATATATATAGAATCATTAAGATATAAATGTTCATGATTACACCCTGAGGTGATTTACCCGAGATGATTCTGAGATTATGGATTTCAAAGCATTTCGATGTATTCGAAAAATACCATGAGTTCTCAGACATAGTTTGACGCTACTCTGGCTTTAAAAAGTTTTTTTGAACGTATAATTAAAAGCTACTGTCCATGACCCAACGTTTCGATACTCCAATCTAGTGTCTTCATCAGGGGTTTTCGTTGTAAAGTTAGGATCTCTATTTATACCCTCATAGAACCGATGATGAGGTTATTTATGAACAAGATGCAAATAAGCTTCTGATTGTGTTTATCACCTGCATGGTTGCGTTGGGAAATTATTTGTTGAATCATGAGTTCTGGCTCTTACGGATTTTCCAACGTCGCATTAGAACTATTTCAACTATGATTCTGAAATTATGGTGGTATAATAATATATTTCACATATATAATACATATAGGTTAACTAACTAATAAAATATAAAATTAAGTTTATATTTACATATATTAAATGTGATTTGTAGCTTGGTTATTTCAATATAATTATAGTAAATTGTTTGCCATACTTAAACGCAAACTCAGAAAAATGTTTCTGAGCCCCAGACAAGAATCCAACCCGCAGCGGCTTCATGATCCTGGTTTGACGCTCTAACCACTGAGCTACCAGGACTCAGATGGCAGAGCGATATGTCTATATATCTTCCATCAAACGTGTTGAAGATTTCAAATACCTTCTTGGGTCATTCATCATGGACTCCCAGAAGGACTTCCGAACACGTAAGGCCATTGCATGGGTAGCATGCAACACAACAACATTGACAACAACACAAAACGTGAACTGTTCCAGAAGAGTCCAAAATATCCCTTGGAGAGAACACGCAACCCTAGCGAGGATCTATGGGAGCCTTACACCTATTTCGCAGAGACTTCGTCAAAAGCGCCTCCAGGAGAGAGAAGTCATCTCCTCTCTCCTCCTCTGGAGACCAAGTGGAACTGTCCGCTCAAGGAAACTGACCGACATCATCGCCCGTGATTCAGGACTTGAACTGAGTGACCTCATGGAAACACCAATGAAGGATCGCGCAGTGTTGAAATCTATTGTACAACACATCCCGACCACACGCCTGGTCGAAGGATGATGATATAGCTTCTATCGAGACTATACAGACCCACGTATGTCGCACGTATATACGAACTAAGCGAACCATGACAAGTCTAGCCGCGGCATTCTGAACTCGTCGCATTATCAAGATACACGCGAGGCTGGAAGACCATTTATTGATTTATTAGAATCATAATACATATCAATTACAAAGTATTACAACTAAAAATTGAATGTATTAGGGTAAACCAAAAACAGAATTCAAGATATTTCCTCAAGATTGGTCACATTTACAAATACAAATAACATTAATATGAAATGAAAGAATAAGACATAACGAAATTATACGAAACAAGACGACCATCATTAGTCATTACCGCAATAATCAATCCTGCTAGATATAAATGCGAGAACTAAACTTTCAGTAGCCCTGACGACTTAGATATTATCTAATTACAAATTATTACAAATTGAATGGGCAGAAACTTTCAGCACTGCACTAGCATCGCAGGGTTGCGGGTTTCACAACTGGTCCAGTTTGGTCTTAAATGTATATATTCCAACACTCGAAATTTTCCTTCACCACTGTAAATCATTAGAATATGTAGTTTGATCGAGTGAAATGCAAAATATTATTTGTATTATTAGAAACTTTCAGTAGCCTGACGACTTAGATATTTAATTTCTAATTACAGATAAATACAAATAAGAAAAGGCAGAGAGCTACATAACAAGACTTGTTAAAGGTAACAGGCGGAAACCGTAGTTTGAATATAAATATCAAAGCTCATGAGCAAATAACTCTTAGACACAACATTTCAGTCGAATATTAGACTTCAGCAAACAGTACCCATGCAAAGGAACGAGGACATTCTCTACGCCGACGATATTGTACTGTAGGCTAGCCTCCTCCGCAGACAAATCTGGGGAACTCTGATTGGGAATTGTACTGGGAACCAACACAGCATAGGAATTACAGCAAGTAGTAGAAATGTGGCACAATCAACTGGCAACACAAGGTATGAGGATGAACAAGATGAAAACGGAAATATTGGAGGTCTCTCGAGATTAGCCAGTACCACAGCTGCAGATTACAGTGGACGGACAGCAACTGAAGCAAACAACAGCCTTCAGATCTACCTAGGAAGTTGACTACATGAGAGTGGGGATCTAGACAGAGAAGTGCAAGCAAGACTGCAGGGGATAGGAAACGCATTGAGGAGTGTGAGTGGAGTAATCTATGACTACAGACGGATGGCAATGAGACTGAAGGCACAGGTGTATAAGACCATGGTTAGACCGGTGGTTTTATATGGTGCAGAGACTTGGGCAGTGAAGGAAGAACATGTGAAGAAGCTGGAAGTAGCAGAGATGAGATGTATATTTCTGCGAGCGATTAGAGGAGTGAGAAGACGGGCGCGAATGAGAAATGAAGACATAAGGCAGGAAGTGAAGGTGACGGAAGAGGACGAGTTTGTTAGATGATCAGTGGAGCGCAGGGAGACGGGAACAAGGAAGAGAGGGCGACCGAGAAAGCGATGGATGGATTGTGTTCGAGATGATGGTAAAGTGGTGGATCTGAGTAGAGTTGGTAATAGAAGACAGTGGAGAACGGTGTCGAGACGACCAGAGACCCCCCTTGAAGGGACAAACGGAATGATGATGAGATTTGTTAATATGATATATAATATAAAGCATTCCGGATGTGTTCGACAAATATCCTGAGTTTGGGCTCCTGGTTTTCCAATTACTTTAAAAGTTTCGTCTAGTAGCGAAATGGAGTGGAGGTCGTCTACCGAGCGACTTCACACAGAGCGTTCGCTCGAAAAATATCCTGAGTTTCTGATTCTACCAACATTATAATAATTACAGTTTTTATGACGCATTTTCGTACCTCAATGAGTAATACAATGAATTAAAAGATTATATTAAACCAGCTGTTGTGGTCTAGTGGTTACCACATGTCTATGAGCTGGGAGACACAGGTTCAAATCCTGGGTCGGACCTCCACTCAGGGTCTTAAAAAAATAATTGAGGAGAAAGTGCTGCCTTTGAATAATATCAGCAAATGGTGAAATGGTAAGACTTTCGGGTCTTCTCGGATAACGACCTTAAATCGTAGGCCCTTGGAACCCCTATCAATTGGGCTTCTAGCCTGTTGGGGTATTCCGTTCACCTAAAAGAGTGATAAATCTAATAAACTGAACTAAAACGATTCTACCTATTTACAAAGTTTAAGAAAACCTAGCATTAAGCAAATAAGTTTTCAAAGTTTTTAGAGAGTTCGATCTGACTTAGATTGGGATTGAGTTCCATAGCTTTGGCGCAGCCCCCATAAGCTATTAAGTTTGATGTGGGGACAGCGAGTAAACTCTTGGTGGAAGAATGGAAACTTGGATCGACTAGGATTGTATTGATGTAAACGATTACCTATGTAAAGCTTTAAAATAATCTTTAATCCACAACTAAATGTGAGTAATATTAAATGTGACTAATATTACAATTATCCTTTCTCTAATTAGTAACCAGTGTAAATGATATAAAATAGGAGATATGTGATCGCTGCCTTTGACTCAAACTACTATGTGATCCCTGCCTAATTTGACTCTAGGGTAATCTTTAATCTTTAATAGAATTCTCCTAAAACAGCAACACTATACTAGGAGTAAAAAATTTACATATGTTAATAATAGAAATGAAATGAATATTTAAAATATAAATAAAATGTATATACAATAAAATACATGTAATAAAAGTTTCGTTGACCTAATGAAAGAATTATACAAATGATGTAATGACTGGAAGTATAGTGTCCTTAAATGCATCAACAGTTTCAGGAATTACTTTTATGGGTAGATTATTCCATGTAACTATAGTCCTTGAGTAAAAAGCATTCTTGTAGATATTGTTGGACACACCAAGTTGATGAAAAGGATAACTATTCGGCAGTCTAGTAGTTCTTGTAATTAGGCATACTTCGTGAGGGAAACAGATACCAACATGATTCATGTAGATCTTGTAGAACATTGTCGCTTGGAAAAGCATGAGTCTTCGGGCCTCCAAGCTGTCCCAAGCCAACATGACTAAGGCGGGAATAATTTGTTAATAAATAGGGATCCTAACTTTACAACGATCACCCCTGATGAAGCACTAGATTGGAGTGTTGTAACGTTGGGTCATGGAAAGTAACTTTTAAAGTTACGTTCAAAAAACTTGTTATAGCCAGAGTAGCGTCAAACTATCTGTCTACTAATCTTCCTGCTGAATTTTGTATGTGTTGTAGGCTAATTCCCGAACTATGCGCTACAATGCATTCCGGAAGTACTCGACAAATATCCCACAGAGTTTGGATCCGCAGTCAGTTCCAACGTCGCATTCAAGGACTTAATAATAAAACTATTTCGACTATGTCGTTGTTTTGTCCAGGAAATCGTGCGACATACCGGACACGAGCACGTGTAAGAATTACAAAAATAGAAATACCCTACGGGTTCCAGAAGGATACTCCAGGAAAATAGTTCTGGTCATTGCGAAGCACGCTGTGGCTTTGAATCGCACGGGGTATTCGCCCACGACGGTATATTTAGCGACAGATGTGCACAGTTCGACGCGTGGAATGCGCTCATGGGACACGCGCCAATGTTACGCTATGGGCAACACCGTAACCGTGGCGACTGAAAATTGTTGAAATTCACCACGATTAACTGCGTGGTTGTACTTTATACAAAAGACGGCCTAGAATGTAATTTTGAGATTTTCATTGTGATCGCATAAAAAGAGAAAATCCACAAGTATTCAGAGTATGCATACATTTGCCGACTGTCTGTGTGTTATTATCAGCGGATATAGTTGACACTATATCGTTTTTACAAAAAACGAGAAAGAGGAGGACTTATGTCGAAATATTCTCAAGTACTTTGGGATATTTCACTATTGGCGTCGTTTCGTACGACGTGTCCTTCTGGTCAGATGTGTATTACTATCAGTGTTTGTATTGGATAATTGCATCATGCTAGACATACGTATACGCAGTAACCGCTCGCGCGCCAGCGCTTAAGTGCGTGTGTTGCACGTGCTGAGTAATACGAGATGGAAGAGCTCAGACGACGGCCACGTGCTCGTGGTTTATTATGTCTGTTCGGAGACTCAGGTCGACGGCGAGACGAACGAAACCTTGCACATGGTCGACATGGTTTTGGCGGGAAACAGCTTGACCGTTGGTAACTGGTATGACGAGGTGTTCCAGCAGCGATGATAAATTATATACATAATACACAAAGCAGAGTAAATCGTTAATTATGTCACTTCCTGTACGCTGACAACGTAATAGTGATGCGTTTACAAGGAGATATATATATATATATAAGCGTGCCGGGTCAGTTTTAGTAATATAGTCTACAGATACGCTGGACTAAGAAGGTAGTCTAACACCGGTAGTTCCTAAGTTCCATCGATCACAGGAAGACGAGTAGCGACTGTCAACATCTTAACGAAACACATCAGCCGTTATACACGAAGACTAATTGGTACGAAACCACTCTAAAACAAACAAAATAGTACGAGTTTTGCCTCTTGACATAGATCGAATTTTCGGTGTGACGACGAAAAATTAGCGAGACTTGTCGGTGAACACTGAAAAGTAAACACTCGTGGATTTCGTGGCCGTGGTCTCTGGCAAAACGACGTTTATTGAATGATCTTAGGAAGAATGAAAACAGATATGTTCCCTTCTGGCGGCGAATCTCTCCGTTACCACGGAGGCGGCGGTACCACCATTAATGTGGGCGCCAACTCATCACAACCACGCAGTCTGTATTTCAGAAGTGGCGAGAATTTCCCGGTGAGATTGGCTGAACTCATGATCCTCCACCGGGCGACTAAAGCCTTATCGAGCGCTTGTAACGTAGGGATCTTCGACTACCTGGCCGTCGAAAGCGGCGCGCGAACGGCCGACGAAATCGCCGGACATTGTGAGGCGAGCTTGAACGGCATAAGCCGATTACTAGACGCATGTGTGGCGCTGGATTTACTGAGGAAAATCGACGGCGGAGGAGGCGAGGAAGAGAAATTCGAGTTGACGGACGATTCGAGACGTTACCTGACGAAGCAAAGTCCCGACGCGTTGCGAGGGGAAATCGCGTGTATCGACATGGAGTACTCGTTGACAGGCAATCTCGAACACGCAGTGCGGGATGGTTCTACGCAATGGCCACGCACGCTTGGTATTCCAGAAGGCGGGAACCTGTTCGACTTCGTGTACGCCAATGAAATGTTCACGCTGCAATTTCTCGCTGGAATGCACGGAGTGTCGAACGTGGCGAGCCCGATTTTGGTGGAAAGAATCGATCTTGGGGAGTTTACCACCGCGTGTGACTTAGGAGGTATGTTTCCCGTTCTACACTTTTTATAACTTATATATAAAAATAGGTACGCAACGCGTACATGTGTCTACTGACATTTGAGTTACAGAGAAATGTGAGATAAGTAAGTTCATTGGCTTGTGTCCAGTCTTTGTGAGTATGTCCGAGGCTACAAGAATGGGTGCTGAAGATAGTTTCGCGCTAAGTTGTCACGATATACTGCGGAATGGGGGCAAACATTTTAAACATATTTGGAAATTATGAGTTTATTCAAATCATATAGGTTGTAGCTAGCAATGTCTGAAATCGTATTTCTTTCACTGTTATATCTACGAAAGTTTAGCGAAGGTGTAGAACATGTTTGAGTTAATTGAGACGCGTTTGTTTAGGATATAATATGACAAATATGCGCGACGGTAAACATTAATACCCGTACTAGGTTCATAAGTTTCGATATACAATTATTTCGGCTAAAATATTAAGCGATTTTGAAATTACCTGGCAGTATCACTATTAAATTTAAACCACATGAGCCGACCACTGAAATGCAAATTATAGCGCCTGGCACTGTCTTCGTTAAAATTCGTATAGTACATGTAATTTACACACAAGAACCTGACCAAAATGTTGGTCAGTGTAAACACAATGGCTCAGATAAACAACAAAAGTAGTTCAATAACTATCGTGGACCAAATAAGTAAAGGAAGAAGCCTACTCGGCGAAGCAACACATTTATTTATTTATTATATTACTAATAAACTAAATCAATGTAGAACAAGGCGAGATTACAACAGGTATACACTGCCGAAAATAAAAATGATAAAATCTATATAAAAAGTGCATCAGTAGCAACATTGGCAAAAAGATGAGGAGCCCAGTTTTCGTGTAGATGAACATTTGAGACACATGGATTTCCAGGTGGAAATATTATCAGGATCGAAGGTATATTCCAAGGCAGCGAATATAGAGAATAGAGTGCAGACCGGAAGGAAGTAACTGTCGATAATAGACGAGTCGAAGACGGTAAAATGGTCCAACGTTTCACAGTTCGTACAAAATAGCTTGTCTGAAAGAGAGAGGTTTTACATATCGGAACTTTGAAATCGAGGGAGCAACTCTTCCTAGTTGATCTAACTAGTACTTTAGGTTTAACAAAATTATCTCGGCGAACTTTCGCTGTCTTCCGGAACGTGTTCGGTTGTGACGTAAGTGCCACAACCAAACAAAGTTTGCGTCAGAAGACACAAGCCAGTCCAATCAGGCCTCAGTTCCTGCCATCTTGTGACGCAACCCGGTTTCCTTGTTGTTAACCTTGTGGTTATGTCATAACCTCATTTAAATCGTAGGTCTTTGGAGCTTTGATATTCTAGTCTAGGGTCGTTTTTAGTCGAGCACTTTTTAAGTGTTATGACCCTCTAGCTCGGATGAACGCGTAACCTTATCCTGCATAATCGACTTTAAATAAATGATATTGATACACTGCTATTGAACAAGGAAATGGTGGTTTCAAAATAGACATCGGGTTTCCACGACTCGTCCGAAATTAGATCCGGAAACGGAGCCGCAGATGACAGATGTAATATTCACCACAACTCGCAGTTTTTTCGCTGAGTAACGCGCCATCATCAAACCAGCTGCTGTGGTCCGTCGAGTGGTTGACACAGGTTCAAATCCTGGGTCGGACCTCCACTCAGGGTCTTAAAAATAATCGAGGAGAAAGTGCTGCCTTTGCAATAATACCTGAAAATGGTAAGACTTCCGGGTCTTCTCGGATAACGACCTTAAATCGTAGGCCCTCGGAACCCCTATCAATTGGGCTTCTAGCCTGTTGGGGTATTCCGTTCATCATCAGAGCAACAAACTACAAAATACATCTACCAAATCAGCTATCAAATTCATCTTAAATTTACGGTTTGTAACTGATGTTCCTTACCCATCTTAGATACCCATCTACACTCGTGGATCTTGACTTGCTACCATGCAATATGCTATTGGCACGAGTATTTTGACCTGGTCTTACTCTATAAAATTATATATAATCTAACAGTAATCGATGTCCGTCAATGACGTTCGTCTGATGATAGTATAATTAAACTTATAGTACCATTTGCTAAAACGGTAACATTCACAAAACTAAGAATTTCAGCTCACAGATTACCTGTTGAAACTGGTCGCTATAATAATGTTCAACACAATGACAGAATATGTAAACATTGCAATCTGAATGAAATCGGAAATGAACAACATTACTTAATGTATTGCAGTAATGCAAAGTTCTCCGATCGTAGATCCAAGTTTATTGATAACTTATATACTATTAATGGTTCATTTTCCTTATTCAGTTTGCAAGATCTCTTTCAATATGTTCTTGCTATGCATGACATGAATACTATGAAATTAGTGTCAAAATATTGTTTATTTTGTAATAAACTATAAAATATAATGTATGTATGTATCCTATATTGGTGTTTGTTATGGATTAAAGATTATTTATACCAGTCATACTTATTATTTATAAGTGCTTGTAAGGCTTGCAACACACTACCTAATGAACTTCGTCATAGAAACACTAGTTTATTTATTTTTAAATTGGATCTTAGATTGCATTACAGAAATGCCTTGTTATATGTTTATAATTGTGATGATCCTCGTACTTGGAAATCCATATGCATTAAATGCAGAAAGGTCAGACATCTTGCCATCGGTTTAAACTGCTGTTCAGTAACGAGCATATCAATTTTGTACCTGTCTTATACTCTTATCAGCTTATTTTTATTTTTAAATATGTAGTTGTATAGTTGTAGTATATATAGCTGTAGAATATGTAATATTTTTGTTTTACTATGGCATCGCCATAATTCGGGCTACCGTGGCGATCTACCTAGCTCTACTTGTAAATGTATATTTTTGGGAATGTAGTGGCTGCTTCAGCCATATTTTAGCCAGATTTTTAGTAACGAAATAGGCCTTTGCTCGTGATCTTTACACCGATTTCGATTGGCTAATCGACTTTGGTTCAAACGGTAGACTAAGTTAGTCTGCCGTTTGAACCAAAGTGGAACGTAAAGTGAATGCTTGGCACATGATAAGACGGAAAAGCATTGTTTTAGATCCGTCCCCTGTTTTTAGATCCGTCCCCTGTTTACGTTATTGGAGCCGGATAAATGATAGGATGCTCGAGGAGGCCCTTGTAGCTAGTTTCCGCCTTGAAGGGTGCTATTTTTTCCGGATCGCGTTCCCATTTGTTGAAACGCGGGTGGAGTTTATGCGGTCAACACGACACATGCTTTCACGAATAAAAAACCCGTGATGGAGCCTTTATTTTTAAAAAAACAGGAAACGATAAAAAAACGGGGGAAGGAAGTCACAGCAGACCACGGAGAACCCAGTGGTCAGCACAGCTCATATAACAGAACACTCTCAGGGTAAGATGACAAATAATGAAAGGCGCACTTATTTATATCTACGGGTTATTTTATAACTAGGAGTGATCAAAGATTATGTAAGTGCTTTCGGCGCATGTGGACCAACAAATGGTGAATGAAGATTGGTTTATAAACATAAAATTATGCTGTAATGAATTATGAAAATAAATAAAGCTAATAAATATATTACAGCGTCTTAATTCAAGGAGACACTGTAACCTCAATGTTTTTAACAACGGTGACATCCCGCATGATTTCCGTATGTTATTTTAATATTAGAAGGGTATTCCTGTTCGTTTGTACGATTTGAAATATGACCGCCAGATAAGTCGTTCAATTCAGCAAATATTACACACGTGATGTTCTATTTGGCAAAAGTGTCGCTTGGCGTGATCCTGAAATGCACTGTTCCAACCTCGTACCCACTGTGCTCCTGTGTCAGTCCCGATCTGATGAGACTCCAGATCCTAGTCTTATATTATTATGCTCTAAGGGTACGAGAACCATAAACTGAAATGTTGACTTGCTATAGACCTTCTAGGCAGCTTAGATCTTCTTCAGCTAATTTGCTATGTTTACCTAGATCTAATACCAAGACTTATGGGGATAGTGCTTTTAGTATAGCCGCCCCCAACCTTGTGGAACTCCTTGCCCAGGAACATTGTAACTGTATTGACCGTTGAGCAATTTAAAAGAGACCTTAAAACGTTTCTTTTTAGAAACACTTTTGAGTATTTTCTATTATATAGTTAGTAATTATTATTCTGTGTATTTTTAGCCACTGGTTGTAAAATAGATTAGTTTTGGATTTATTGAGTTGTAAAGCGCTTAGAAACCTTGTTATATGCGCTATATAAGTATTTGTATTATTATTATTATTATTATTATTATAAACGCCATATATTTGTAGATCAGACTGTAAATATATAAATTGATATAGAAATAATACCAAAATGCAATGTTACATTTTTGTATGACAAATTATCAAAGGCCCACTTATTATCTACGGGTTATTTTATAAAAAAATAGTTTTAAAATGGTGAAGTGATGTTCTATATTTAAGATCCGCCAGAGTAAGGACAGACATTCAAGTACGAGTATGATTTAGTTAGAGTTGATCACGCAGGATAAGGTTACCCTATTTATCCGAGCAAGAGGCGTGTTTTAAGCGCTCGACTATTCAGTTTTATCACTCTTAGGTGAACGGAAAACCTAACTGATAGGGATTCCGAGCGCCTATGCTTTAAGGTCGTTTTCCGAGAAGACCCGAAAGTCTTACCATTTGCTGGTGTTGTTGCAAAGGTAGCACTTTCTCCTCGACTATCAATTATTTTAATTTCTCCTCAATTATTTTAAGACCCTGAGTGGTATGGTCCGACCCAGGATATGAACCCGGGTTTCTCAGCTCATAGACATGCGAGGTAATCACTAGACCACAACAGCTGGTGGTTAAACACAACAGCTGCTGCTGGTTCACTCTGTGACAAAGGGCCTTCGCTCGAAACGTTAGACAACTTATACGCTATTTCGGCAGTACACCAACCTTTTTAGATATTTGATTTGTATTTCTACACGTACTGTCTACGCAGCCACGTTTTAAACTATGGAATACTTCGCTACCGATTGGTCGACTTATCAACGAGTCTAATCAGATCACTTCCGGTCTCCAGCTTGTTTCCGGTTGCCCTAATCATTGTCACATTGTTTCTCGCGGTCCAGCTGAGTCATGTAATTTGAGAAACAATGAGAGAAACGTGGAGAAAGTGTCACATTGAGTTCTTGGCTCTGGTGAAGTGCCAAACCACTGAACTATATATATAACTGAACTATATATATAACTGAACTATATATATAACTGAACTATATATATAACTGAACTATATATATAACTGAACTATATATATAACTGAACTATATATAACTGAACGATATCTATATATATAACTGATCTATTATATATATATTATATATAACTGAACTACATATCAATTATCTAAAAAGGTTGGTGTACTGCCGAAATAGCGTGTAACTGTGTAAGTAGTCTAACGTTTTGGCAATTCGTCAGAGAGTGAGACATGTTTCACTTCGTCAGAGAGTGAGACATGTTTCACTTCGTCAGAGAGTGAAACACGTTTCACTCGTGAAACACGTTTCACTCGTGAAACACGTTTCACTCTCTGACGAAGGTCCTTCGCTCGAAACGTTAGACAACTTACACGCTATTTCGGCAGTACACCAACCTTTTTAGATATTTGATTTGTATTTCTACACTGCCTACGCAGCACAACACGTTTTCCACTAAAACGAGATTAATCCTAATTTTCCTTGTGTAGGGGGCACAGGAGCATTCGCGCACCACGCAGTCGCCAGATATCCACAGATGAACATGACCGTCCTCGAGTTACCTCCTGCCGCCAAAGCATCCGTTCATTTTATCCCTCGAGGCTCCCCAGAGTCACAGCTATCCCGCGTCACGTTTGTTCCAGGGGATTTCTTCAAAGATGACTTACCTCCAGCTCAGCTGTATGTGTTGGGGAGGATTCTACACAATTGGGGTACAGAGCTTTGTGATCTTCTACTCAGCAAGGTTTATCAAGCATTGCCATCAGGTACAAGGAGATAATTACGTATTAGTTATTGAGAGAAAACAATATATGGGATGTCGAATTTTTACTCCGGTAGCAAGAGTCTAGATTTCGGCTCTGTTTTGTCTGGTCGCGAAATAGCAATTATTATACAATACTCGTACAATCTCGATTGTGATTGGCTAAAAAACCTACAAATAATTTTTGATGTCTTGCCACGTACAAAATATCAAAAATTGTCTGTAGGTGACGTAATTGTCTTTGCGTGGCTTACTTCCTAAACTCCCTAAAGGCTTCTACATTGATAATTGTATAATAAAACAATTATTGGATTCGGCTTACACATGATATCAAGAATTATCCAGACCTCTGTCAATGTTATCCGCCTCAGGCTTCGGCGGGTAACATTGACCTCGGTCTGGATAATTCTTGATATCATGCTCAGCCTCATCCAATAATTGTTTATCATCGCATCATCCTTCATCCATGAGTCTTCGCTTCCCTGATCGTTTGATCAAGTTGTTCGAAGTCAAGTGTTCTTTCTTGGACAGGTTAACACATTCACAGACATAGTTATTGGTCGGTAATGTCGCTGGCAAGTATCGTTGTTTTATATACGCTCTGCACAATGCTTACAATTGTACACGCCGAGAGATTTCGAAACGGGTTGGTCCGCGATCTCAATGAATTTACAATGAATGCCAGGTTGTTTATGTAAGTTGGGTTTAGACTTTTCAGGTCGCCCCAAAAGATTTTAGAAATGAAGTCAATAGCCCAATGCAAACACATTCCAAATATCACATAGCGAAATACTGCTTCACTGGAAACTTCTGACCACATCCACGTCAGCCCATTTTAATAGTAGGAGTTATGGTGAAGGAAAATTTCGAGTGTTGGAATACATACATTTTAAGACCAAACCGGGACCAGTTGCGAAAAATGCAACTTCAAGGCCTTCCGGCTGGAATTGAACCCGCGACCCTGCGATGCTAGTGTAGTGCTCTGACCACTAAGCTACGGAAGCCGTTGCCGAGAGCCTAGTCACGAGTTCTGTATATATGGGTGGTGGTAATGCCGGGATAAGATTCTGGGTATATTATAGGTAATATTTGGCATTTCACTCGATCAAACCACACGTTGAAAGGCCCGAGTTAACGGCCTACCCGGCGTCTTGTTCATTTCGTAAACACTTTAAAGTGCACAGTATTTGAACACTCTGCTATCATCTTCTCATTTCAGGCGGAGCTATCTTGCTTGTCGAGGCCGTCCTTGACGACGACAAACGCGGCCCAGTTCGCGTTCATCTCGAGTCCTTGGTGATGCTCGCAGCGACGGGTGAAGGAAGAGAGAGGTCTGGTAAAGAGTACGGAGAATTGCTGACAAAGCACGGTTTCGTGGATATTGAAGTGTTTCGCGAAGGTACGCTTCTCGATGGAATTCTGGCACGAAAACCGAAGAACTAAGTTTGGCGCAAGCAAACAAGTTAGGCTCTCGTTTTTTCAAACGAAAAACATTCATATTTTAATACTACATTGAAAGACGAAGTATACGTCAAGAGTATTTCAAGATTTCAATCACCTTTTACCTCTGTGAGCTTATATATATATTATATATATATATATTATATATTATATATATATATATATATATATATATATATATATATATATATATATATATATATATATATATATATATATATATATATATATATATATATATATATATATATATATATATATATATATATATATATATATATATATTGTTTGATCTAAGCTCATCACAAAATCATCGTGGTATTGCCTTATCCCTAATAGCATCTAAAATATATAATAAGATGCTGTTCAAAAGGGTCAGCCCCTACATCGACCCTATTCTGCGGATAAACCAAAATGGGTTCCGAAAAAACAGATCTACACTCGGTCAAATACTTACTTTGAGACGATTAGTAGAAGGAATAAAGGCCAAGAACTTAACAGCAGTATTGACCTTTGTGGATTTTAAGAAGGCCTTCGATACCATCAACAGGAGCAAAATGCTTTCCATCCTTAGGGCTTATGGGATACCACATGTGATTGTCTCAGCAATAGGTGTAATGTACAATGACACAGAGGCCAAGGTGTTATCCCCAGATGGCGAAACCGACTTTTTCCCGATCCATGCTGGGGTTCTACAGGGTGATACCTTAGCCCCATTTCTATTCATCATAACCCTAGACTACGCCATGAGAACGGCGGTAGATGGACATGAAGATCTCGGATTCACACTAGAACAACGAAGGAGTAGCCGGTATCCGGCCAAGATAATCACTGACACTGACTTTGCCGATGACATTGCTTTGGTCTCTGATAACCTAGAGAAAGCACAGAAACTTCTACTTAGGGTGGAGAGAGCAGCACAGGAGGTTGGACTACACATAAATACCACCAAGACTGAGTTCATGGTCTATAACCAGCAAGGAGACCTTACGACACTAGACAACAGTAAACTTAAAAAGACTGAAGACTTTCAATATCTTGGCTCATGGATTGCTGAAAGTGTAAAGGATGTAAACATCAGAAAGGCGAAGGCGTGGATGTCGCTTAATAAACTGAAAGAAGTTTGGAAGTCTGAGCTTAGTAGACAACTTAAAGTACGCTTTTTCAGGGCATCAGTGGAAAGTATACTTTTATATGGAGCAGAGACTTGGACTCTAACAAAGACACTGGAGAAGAGACTGGACGGCTGTTATACAAGACTCCTTAGAGCAGCTTTAAATGTTACATGGAGAGATCATGTAACAAATAAAGATCTATATGGTGATATACCACCAATCTCGGTAACACTCAGAGAACGAAGGCTCCGCTTCTGTGGCCATATCTTCAGAAACAAGGACGAGGTTGCCTCACAGCTCCTGTTTTGGGAACCCCGTCATGGCAAACGGTCTAGGGGACGCCCAGCAACAACATATATCAATCAGATAGAACATGATACCAACTTACCAAAAGCCGAACTTCAAAAGATCATGGAAAAGCGTGGAGACTGGAAAAAACTCATCAAAACTGTGCGAGTGCGCTCGACTTAGATAGATAGATATATATATATATATATATATATATATATATATATATATATATATATATATATATATATATATATATATATATATATATATATATATATATATATACACTGCGTCATTGCTGCAGTGAATGTGGGAGCTTGGAATAGACAGGCAATAATATGTACTATAAGCACTCTGCATAAGAGACTGGATCGAGCTCATTGGTGGCACTGATCTCGAAAGAAGACTGGATCGAGCACTCCGGAAGTCCGCCATTACTAAGGGACCAACTGAGGATCCTATGAGGTTTTTGTTGGATTATGTGCTCTTACCATCGACAAAATAAAATAATTTTACTATAAAGAGGACCAGAAGACATTTTTCAAATTACTGGGTAAAACTATTCATGGCCTACCTACAGATTTACTGCGACTGATTTATTGCGGTCGTCAGCTACTTCCGGCTTCACGATGCTCGATCCAGTCTCTTATAGAAATCAGTGCCTATATAAGTCGCTATCAATATTTCCTCACAATTGCGACACACACACAATCACATACGCTAAAATGACAATTGTAAGCCAACACATGCCTTAAAGGGGAACTGCAGACAATTTTGAATAAAAATTGAAAATAAATCCCCAGTTCTGCATGGCGTCATCCAGGGCCCGGTTGTATAAAAAGGTAGTTAACTTTAACTATAGTTCGCGTTAACTACACACCTTTATTCTTAACTATAAGTGGTTAAACGTAACTACGATTTAACTACCCGATGCGCAGTTGAATCGTAGTTAGAGTTTTATACAACCGGTCCCAGTAGCATAAAATACGAGAATGAAAACGTTATTTCTCAAGCAGATATCGTCAAATTCTTAACATTTAAACATGATTTATTTTTGACAACAGTTGCTCTTTAAGACGACACAAAGATGACATGATCTTTCGTCGTATTCTCGTTAGAACCCACACATAAAACCAAGCCCAAGATGTAGAATATGTCGCATGAAATGTGCATGTTAGCAATATTTGTATATAGTTGTTGTTGTTGCTAAAGGAACACTCCACCCCAAAACCAATTGTTGCAAAATTTTCTTCTCATCTTTTAAGTTTTAGAGAAATTTGGTCTTGTTTATCGTATTTTTGGTAAATAACTGATTTTCTGATTCTGGGCGAATGCGGTCGCTCCCAAACGTCATTGAGTGATAGGACATAGTCAACCGAGATATGGTCTGGAAACTCGGCAAACCTCAAAGCGACTATAATGAGCTACGTTTTGATGTTGAACCGTACCTTACACCGTGCACATCCTTTGTTTTAAGTTTATTAATATTTAAACAACACGGTTGAACGATTAAACCCAAACGATTCTATTGGATGATTGCTTCATTATACTAAAATACAATAGGTCCAGTGACCGTGCACCGTGCACAAAATTGCATAAAGACGAACAAAAAGATAGAACAAAGACTTTAGCTGAGTTTCCAGACCATATCTCGATTGACTATGGATAGAAACACTATACAAATAACCCTTAGTCTATTGTGCAGGATTTCTATTCACACTATTGTGAAGGATTTCTTTTCATAAGTGTTTCTATCACTCAATGACGTCAAAAATAAACGGGAGTGACCGCATTTACGACAAACAAAGCCAAATTTTTATAAAATTAAAAAGATTAGAAGAAAATTTATATACCCATTCTCATGTAAGGCGGCAAAGAACTTTCATTTAAAGGGATATGGCAAAATAAATTAACTTTGTCTCATTTGAAAGAACTCGTGAAATGGTATAAGAAGACCTTTTACAATTTTCCCTTATCTTTTTTGGTTTTCGAAATAATTTGACGAAAGACAGCGTGCTGTCCGCCATATTGGAATTATTTTCGATATGCATGTGACGTCATAAGTAGGGTAAAGTGAAATTTTTATCTTGCCAACCTTACGACATTATGAGCCAGAAACTCAATTATGTTGCACTATTTCCATTTTCAATTGGCCCACAAATTTTAAAAAAGCCTTCCGCGGAAATTCGGTCACCTATGGAGTAGTTTCATCAGGTTTATCCTGCATGTGACATCACCAATTTCCTAGTTAATTAGGTCAAATATTACAACAAGATGGCGGATTGTAGACTGTCTTTTGTCATAATTATCCGAAATATTTCAAAAACCAAGAAAGATACAGAAAAATTGTAAAAGGTCTTCTTATACCATTTTATGAGTTCTTTCAAATGAGACAAAGTTAATTTATATTGCCATATCCCTTTAAGCAACACTTGTTTTTGGGAGTGGAGTGGACACTCCAACGTAATTTAATGTATAATTACCTAGTATTTTTTCACGTATTCAACTTAATCGCATTAACGTCTCTAATTTATTGCTTTATGTAAGCTAAAACTAAGTGGCCATTTCGGATCTTCAAGCACCATTGTACTTGCTTTGAAGAACAGAATTTGTATATTATTTATTACCAAGGTCGTATTATATAAGGCTTATTTACTAAGTTATTGTGTACAATTCATGACAAAGATAAGAGATATCTATAGTGGAACAATAAACGCGTGTCAAATAACATTAAGATGTTTGTAAATAAACAATTTGTAACTGAAATGTATTGTTTGCTTTGTCGTTTTCACACTGGTTTCTTTGACAAAGACAGACTAGTCTTTATTTGTGGGCCGCCACACTGGTCATACAACATTAAGAAAACACAATAGTGCGGTATCACCCGCACTGAGACCTTCAACGCAAATGAAAAATACAACAACAATTCTTGACGGTAGCTATACTGTAGTCTAAAAACTTATCTCGGATATATATCCTTGTTTATTCATTTCTGTCATGTTTGTTCCTCGATTGCATGAATATCTACATTAAAAGAGAAATTAAAGTATATGTTGTAGTGTCTGTGGCAGTGTCTGTATCTATGTCTGCAGTGTCTGTATCTATATCTATATCTATATCTATATCTATATCTATATCTATATCTATATATATATATATCTATATCTATATCTATATCTATGTCTGTGTCTATGTCTATGTCTTATGTCTATGTCCATGTCGTGTCTGTGTCTATGTCACTGTCTGTCTGCCTGTCTATGTCACTGTCTGTCTGCCTTTCTTTATCACTGTCTGTGCCTGTCTCTATCTGTGTCTGTCTGTCTGTCTGTCTGTCTGTCTGTCTGTCTGTCTGTCTGTCTGTCTGTCTGTCTGTCTGTCTGTCTGTCTGTCTGTCTGTCTGACTATCTCTCTGACTGTGCCTGTCTCTGTCTGTCTTTCTGTCTGTACCTAGTGTCTCTATCTGCGCCTGTATCTAAACCTTACCTTTCTTATATCGTTGCTGGTGCCAACTTCGCCAGAGAACTTAGATCACAGACATTCAGTTTATCGTTTAAGTCCATTTTGATAATGGCGTCCGAGCCATCAATTTGAATGAGGGTCCCAGTACTATCTCGGTCATCACCTTGGATCAGTTTGACCTGTAAAAGTGAATTGGAAAAAAGTCCAGGTGTTGTAAACAAGCTGGATTGGCTCAGTGCATTTGACCACTTTAAATAAAATTGTGACAAGGATTCCCCGCGACAGTCGAGCACCACTTACCTTATCCTGCTTAACCGGTTCAACCGCAATCAAATCTCGGCTAGGTACGCTTATGTCCCGTTTTTCGTCATACAGATACACGGTGCTGGTGCTTCCAACCACGTTCCGGATAACACCCTTCTTAGAATGGATCTTAGAGTCCTGTAGGAAGATTATAGTTACATTATTATAGATTACAGTTAAATTTATACACTGCGATTAATCTGTTCGCTACAAGACCATCCAACCCACAACCTTTGATACTTTAGTCCAACACTCTACCAACTGATCTACAAGACCATCCTACAACCTTTGATACTTTAGTTCAACACTCTACCAACTGGGCTACAAGACCATCCAACCCACAACCTTTGATATTCTAGTTCAACACTGATACTCTAGTTCAACACTCTACCAACTGAGCTACAAGACCATCCAACCCACAACCTTTGACACTCTAGCCCAACACTCTACCAACTGAACTACAAGATCATCCAACTCACAACCTTTGATACTCTAGTCCAACACTCTACCAACTGAGCTACAAGACCATCCAACCCACAACCTTTGATACTCTAGCCCAACACTCTACCAACTGAACTACAAGATCATCCAACTCACAACCTTTGATACTCTAGTCCAACACTCTACCAACTGAGCTACAAGACTATCCAACTCACAACCTTTGATACTCTAGTTCAACACTCTACCAACTGATCTACAAGACCATCCAGCAATAACCTTTGATACTCTAGTCCAACACTGTGCCACACAAGCTACAAGACCATCCAGCCATAACCATTAATACTCTAGTTCATCTCCTGAGGTTAACTGAGCTACAATACCATCCAAACCTTACATTATCCTATAGTCAACAACCCACATCACACAAATCTCACCTCGTATGACTCGCTGATTGTAACTTCGATATCTTGGGAAACCCATTCGTGGGGTGCCTCTGCTTCGAGACCGGCACCCGGTGTATGGGGAAATGCCGGTGATATAGGACCAGGGCTAGGATTCGCGCTACCAGGCGTCACTGGGTTTCCGTAGCCGGCCGGAGACGGTGAATCGGCGTACGGTGAATAGTGAGGTTCTGAACCATAAATACCACCCGGTGTCCCTGGAGTGTACGGCGTACCAAATGTTCCTGGGGTGGCTGGGTTAGGAGTACCGTATCCCTAGGAGGAAAATAAAAAGATAAAGATTATGGACAGACAGACAGACAGACAGACAGACAGACAGACAGACAGACAGAGCAGAGTAAAGTAAGAGTAGAGTAGAGTAGAGTAGAGTAGAGTAGAGCCGAGTAGAACAGAGTAGAGTAGAGTAGAGTAGAGTAGAGTAGAGTAGAGTAGAGTAGAGTAGAGTAGAGTAGAGTAGAGTAGAGCTTGAGAGCAGAGTACAGCACAACACAGCAGAGTAAAGTAAAGTAGAACAGAGCAGAGTAAAGAATGGAAAGAAAATGTAAGAAAGGGGTTAAGAAGGAAAGAAAGATAAAACAAAAAGAAAAGGAAAGAGAACCAAAGAAAATACAAGTAAAAACGAAAAGAGAACGCCTTTATTTACAGGAGACGGGGTGGGTGCATCCATTGTGTAGTCATACTCAGGCTCAGGCCTTGCAGGAGTATTGGCCGAGCTTGGATCCCAGGCTCCACCTTGCGGCGTGCGCGAACCATCATGTGACGGAGTCATGGAACCATAATGAGGAGTTCGACTTCCTAAAAAAAAAAAACGGAAACGCCACCAGGCATTAGGATGTTCTGAGAAAGACATGGGAAACGCTAATGAAGACTGCATCGTTTCTTACCGTCGTGCGTGGGAGTCTGGGAACCATACATCGGAGTCCTTGAGCCAGGGGTCTGGGAACCGTACATGGGCGTTTGTGAGCCATACATTGGGGTTCGAGCATGTGTGGAGCCTGCTCTAGAAGGTGCACTGAAAAAGGAGGTATGAATGACGTGAAAATGAAAGTCTGGAGACAAAACAGGATCCTATAATATTTATCTTTCTTTATCCACTGCAGGTATTTAGCAACAAACAACAACAACAACAACAACAACAACAACAACAACAACAACAACAACAACAACAACAACAACAACAACAGCCATTAACTCTTTCCTGTCGGGCTGAAAAACATCCAAAATTGAACCACCCTTTGTTCTAATGATATCTCTTGAAATAACCATAACTGTTGCGAAAGCTATACATTTTCTGAAAGCCGGCCAATAAACTGGCTTTTACTAGTGCTTTTAAATTTCCCGAACAAGACACGTTATGTTAATATCAATTAGCATTAATTATCATAAATCAGGTTGAAAAACTTTCATTTTTCTAGAAAAGGCCATCTTGCACGCCCGGTGGTTAAAAATTCAAAATGCCACCAATCGCTGAGTTTTTTATGAAATCAAATCAAACTTGGCGTGTGAGTGTATCTCGTGTGTCTGGTGCTTGTCTATTTTCAATTTTTAATCTTGCGTTACCGTGTGCCGTGTTTTTCGATTCACGACTTCATCAATCTTATACGACCGATTTTAACTGGGCCAGACAGGAAAGATTTAACTCCTACATTACCACCATCAATAGGTCATTATCCATTACATAACAAGGTTAGTAAAATACTACTAACCCAACAACGTTAATTCTTGTTCTGTCCACAGATATAGTTTTACAGTTGCTATGAAGTTCCACTCTGGCTGTACTTTCAGTTGCATCCTTTACAATACCAATGTATCCTTGAACACAAAACAAGCAAACAATGACAGAGTGTTTAATCAGTTATCAGAATTGTTAAACCAAATCTCTTTTCGGTTTCTGTTTTATCCTTTACCTTTGTATGGGCCTTGGGATATCCTAATAGTTTGACCAATCAGCGCTAAATCTCTGCCGGATCTTCCTCGTCCTCTTCCCATACCACCACCACCTCCACCACCACCACCACCACCACCGCCACCACCCCTTCCACCTCCTGGAGAAGAACCTGGTAATACATCACAAGTTAGTATTTGTTAAAGACAAGGCTTTTTTCTTCTCTGGTAAAAAGAAAGCATATTATTATCAAGTTCTTAAATTGCCTATCTCTGGGTCTTCCTGAGCAGAATCATAATATATCTTGTCAGCCAAAAATGTCATATTCATGGAGTTTTTTGCTGTTAAAGTAATCGGATGTGATGTCACAAGAGGCATTTTTGTGGCAAGTAACAAAAGAAAACTGGTTTGGAATGCCTCTTGTGACATCACATCAGGTAACTTTGACAGCGAAAAACTCCATGAAGATGAAATTTTCGGCTGACAATATATGTTGTGATTTTTCTCAGGAAGACCCAAATATTAAGGATAAATTATGTAAAATCTCCAAACATGAGATAGGAAGTTGCCAAACAAACTTGATTTAAGGCCGTAATATTTTGCTCAAAAGTGCCCTCAAAATGCAGGAATGCCGTTTTTGAGACCCAAAATTCAAAAATTTTACCCAGACCCCCTAAAAGTGTTTCATCACTTTTGCCTCATGCTCCCAAATTGGACGCCCTATTTCAGGATCATGCAGGCTATAAGTCTACTCTTGGTTAACAAGGCTTGAACACATTCGGGTAAATGTTCCTGAATATATTTACCTGCATCGTGAGCAGGACTTGATATCCTTGGTGACCGTGGTACATAGCCACCAAAGCCTCCAAAACCACCAATCGTGTCAGTTGCCGCCTACGGAAAACGAGTGAAAAGAACAACAATGTGAGAGCAAATCCTTTTGCTAATCATGGCTAGAAATGTTGCAAGAAGACGAGCACAACGTCCATGGCGAAGGAAAACTTCGAGTGCTGGAATACATACATTTTAAGACCAAACCGGGACCAGTTGCGAATGCCAGTTGCCATGGATCCTTTCAACATGTGGTTTGATCGAGTGAGGTGCCAGGTATTGCTTGTAATAGGCCCAGAATCTTGTCCCGGCATTGCCACCACCATGTATGCAGAGCTCGTGGCTGGGCTCTCAGCGGAAGGCCTTGGGGTTGCATTTTTCGCAACTGGTCCCGGTTTGGTCTTAAAATGTATGTATTCCAGCACTCGAAGTTTTCCTTCGCCGTGGATCCTTTCAACGTGTGGTTTGATCGAGTGAGGTGCCAGGTATTGCTTATAATATATTTAATCGGAAACTAATCGGCAAAGCCGATTAATCGGCCAATTTAAACTCCGCCGAGTCCGTAACTTCATAAGCACGAACACAATAGTCTTTATTTCACAATTAAATCATCGCTGTACCTCATCAAGACCTATGGTTCTGCTTCGACGAGATCGTTGTGTCAAGCGACATTACTTCAAAAGGCAGCAGCGATAATATTTTGTTTTTGCATCACAATTTGCCAATATTAAATTTGAGCATTGATCAGTTTAACTAGAGCAGTGAAGTTTTTACCTTTCCTCCACCAGCCAGTTGCAATTGCTTGGTTCTACAGACAATAATTCCTCCGTTTTCCACCAGCATCTTGCAGGACAAGAATGCAAAACCTCGGTACACAAATTTAACTTCACCTTGTAAATCCTAGGAGAAAAAGCGCATAGGTTTGACTAACCTGAACACTAGGGCCTTGCGGCTGGGAATCGAAGTTCGAACCTGCGACCCTGGGAATGTAACACGGTGATCTACCAACTGAGCTATGGAGGCCATTGCTGGGAGCTTGATGATGATGATGGTAATAAGAATGGTGATGAAGATGGTAAAGGTGACAATGAGGATAGTGATGGTGATGTTGATGAGAATGGTGATGAGAATGGTGATGAGAATGGTGATAGTGAAGGTGATGATGATATTGATGGTGATGAGCATGTTGATGGTGATGAGAATGGTGTTGATGATATTGATGGTAATGTTGATGGTGATGAAAATGGTGATTATAATGAAGATGGTGAGAATGAGGATGGTGATACTGATGAGAGTGAAAATGAGGATGGTGAGATCCTTTACAATACCAATGTATGATGTTGATGATAATGGAGATGATGACGTTGATGTGACGATGACGTTGATGGTGATGAGAATGGTGGTAGTAATGGTGATGAGAATGATGATGACGTTGATGGTGATGAGTATGTTGATGGTGCTGAGCATGTTGATGGTGATGAGAATGGTGATGAGAATGGTGATAAGTTGCGTCCTTTACAATACCAATTATGATGGTGATGAGAATGGTGATGATGACGTTGAGGTGATGAGCATGTTGATGGTGATGAGAATGGTGGTAGCAATGGTGATGTTGATGATGATGATGGTGATAGTAATGGTGATGAAGATGATGAGAATAGTGGTAGTAATGTTGATGGTGATGAGAATGGTGATACTGAGGGTGAGGTTGATGGTGATGAGAATAGTGATAGCAATGGTGATGAGGATGTTGAAAAAAAATGGACCAAAAAAATCACCATTGTTATCACTATTCTCATCAAAATGAGAATGGCGGTAGTAATGGTGATGAGGATGTTGATGGTGATGGTGATGATAATGAAGATGGTGAGAATGATACTGATGAAGGGTGAGTATGTTAATGAATGATGATGAGAATAGTAATGGTGATGAGGATGGTGATGGTATTGGAGATGAGAATGTTGATGGTGATATGAATGGTGATAGTAATTGTGATAAGGATGTTGATAGTAATGGCAATGGTGATAATCAATCGATGAGGATTGAGGATGGTGATGCGAATGGTAGTGGTGATGAAGATGGCGAAATTTAAAAAATCAACTAAACCATAACGATCTTGTTAAATGCTACGTAGACCTGTACCTTTTGCGTTCCATCAACAACTTTAACCACATCTCGAACCTGGATTGTATTCTAAAACGTTGAAAATATTTCAAGTAATACACTTGGGACATATGAAAGGGTTAGTGAGAGACATTTCAAACCTTTATTACCACCATTAATACTTCCACCTTCATCATCACTATTACTTCATTATCTCCACCACAACCTTCATCACCACCACTATTACTTCAGATACTTCCACCACAACCTTCACCACTATTACTTTAATACCTCTACCATCAAACCATCATTACCTTCTACCGTAACCACCATAACCTTCACCACCACCTCCACTACCTTTATTACTTCAACTACTTCCACCACCGCCATAACCTCCACAACCATCACCACATTACTTCAATACCTACACCATCAAACCACTATCTTCACAACCACCATCATTACTTCATTACCTCCACCATCAAACCACTATACCTTCACAACCACTACCTTCACCATTACTTCATTACCTCCACCATCAAACCACTATCTTCACAACCACTACCATTACTTCATTACTTTAACCACCACTACATTCACAACCACTAACTTCACCACCATTCATTACTTCCTCCACCACCAAACGTCAAAAACGACAATCAACCGTATCACCACCACCGCGAAAACAACATCGACAACTAGCACGACAACAGTCGAGCAGCACCCAAAACAACAGAAACAAAAATCACCATACAGCAATGGTACTAACTTCGTACCTGGTCACAATCCAACGCAACAGCGTGTTTATTATCTTTCCGTTTAGCCACTGCTTGTTGACGCACCTGCAGAACCTATAAAAATAAATAATAGACACGTAACCATCACCATGCACATATTTACATAAACGTAAACAAAAACAAAGACTTTCGTTCAGTTTCTAAACCATACTTCATTGACTATGTTAAAACACCTACCTTGCCATGTTGATTCAAAATTGAAAACGTTTCTCTCTCAATACGAACAATTACACCGACGGTTTGAGGACTAGAAAGAAAACAAATTTATCTACTCAGTTATAACACTTGGCTAATACTCTTGTGAGATATATAGTTCAGTGGTTGGTGTCGAAAAAAGATGGCAGTTGCAGCTCTAATTACAACTAAGACTATACAACAACCTGGACGATCAACTTCACACTTCTAATGATACTCCTGGCTTCAAAACGTTATGTCAAACAATGTTAGTTCAACTAAGTAATATTTGGCATTTCACTCGTTTAAACTACATGTTCCAAGGATTTATGGTGAAGGAAAATTTCGAGTGTAGGAATATATACATTTTAAGACTAAACTGGGACCAGTTGCGAAACATGCAACTTCAAGGCCTTCCGGCTGGAATTGAACCCGCTATGCTAGTGCAGTGCTCTGACCACTGAGCTACGGAGACCGTTGCCGAGAGCCTAGTCACGAGGTCTGTATATGTGGTGGTGGTAATGCCGGGATAAGATTTTGGGTATATTACAAGTAATATTTGGCATTTCACTCGATCAAACTAAACTACGCTCGAAATTTTCCTTCACCATAAATCCTTAGAACATATTGTTGGTGACTGACGTTTCGACGGCCTCAGCGGCGGTCATCTTCAGAGTCAAGTGAAGCGTATTTGTCAGGGTTATTACGTCATCGTTTGTTTGTGTCATAATTAGTGTGAGTGAGTGTTGCGTCATGCGCTAAGCGTGGACCTATTGTTCGTTGGTGGGTGTGAAGAAGTATTTTGTAAGGTGTTGGTAACTGTTTTATCGACCAAAGACCAGAACATGCATAGTCCTCTATAGTCATATATAGAGCTCAGTGGTGACAACCGGTCGCCATCTCTACTTACTCCAGTTGAACCAAGTCTCCCCACTGATGCTGCCCTAGAGAATCAACTCCACTACTTCGTTCTGAGCACAACTGAAGATCCTTCAGCAACACTTCCAACTACAGAATTAAAAAGAAACGCGTTACTCTCAATTCCAGAAACATGATGGTCTAATGCAAAGCATGCTGATCTAGTTTGCCACGCTACTAACGTTTGGGGAAGAGGCAGCCCAATTTCGCAGGCTCAACAATTCAAAAATGAGCCACAACTTACCTCGTGCATGGTGAGGTCTGAGAACAAGATGGCCGTCTTTTCCGTCACTCGCAGAATCAGTCCTGTATCTCCTTCAAACTTGCCGTGAATGACTTTAACGTGATCACCAACTTTAAAGAACTTCTTTAGCTCAGACACAGGAAAGTTGATAGGATCCTTTAAGGAAGAAAACAATAATATAACTTATTTGTAGGTTGATAAGCTCGCTACTTGAGGAAGTCCTGCGAGAGGCTTCGCTCTTCCTGTAAAGATTTAAGAGTCGGGGCGATGTATAAATATGTATATGATGTTTGATTGTTCTGATCGTGTCTCGATATCTCGGTTAGAGTGCAGATGCGTTGATTCGGAGCGGGTTCGATTCCCGGTTGGGGAATATATACCATTGTGCTCCATCGAGAAATGAGACACGCCAGCCAATCAGAACACACGCCAGCCAATCATAACACACGCCAACCAATCAGAACACACGCCAACCAATCAGAACACACGCCAACCAATCAGAACACACGCCAACCAATCAGAACACACGCCAGCCAATCCGAACATACGCCAACCAATCAGAACACACGCCAGCCAATCAGAACACACGCCAGCCAATCAGAACACACGCCAGCCAATCAGAACACACGCCAACCAATCAGAACATACGCCAACCAATCAGAACACACGCCAACCAATCAGAACATACGCCAACCAATCAGAACTCACGCCAACCAATCAGAACTCACGCCAACCAATCAGAACACACGCCAACCAATCAGAACACACGCCAGCCAATCAGAAAACACGCCAGCCGATCAGAAAACACGCCAGCCGATCAGAACACACGCCAGCCGATCAGAACACACGCCAGCCGATCAGAACACACGCCAGCCGATCAGAACACACGCCAGCCAAATCAGAACACACGCCAGCCAAATCAGAACACACGCCAGACAAATCAGAACACACGCCAGCCAATAATTGACAGGTGTAGCTAGTAAATGTCGTTTAAAAAGTAAAGATACCTTACCTTTAGATCGTCATGAAACGGCAACATCACCACTTTATTTCCTTCAACACTAACAACTTTGCCCTGTAAATTAATCAACTCTCCTTCGCATACTTCCACGTTGTCGCCAGGTGAAAATAGTCCCTCGCCATCGTCTTTTGAGCTTTTTGATGGCACTTCGTTGTAGTTAAAGATTATGTACAACTTTTTATTATATGACAATGGTGTCATTTTTTGTAATAAAGTTAAGAGAACTGGTCAAATCCAGGAGCGGAATACACAGTAAATTCCGTATTGCACACTTCTATACCAGTTTAACCAGTTCAGAAGAGGTAAAATCTGCCTTGTACGGAAAATTCAAATGTCGGATGCGAATGTCGGATATATGTTTATATAATAACCTGTTTACAATGCGCATTCTCATTGGTTGTTAGCCATGATCTATTGAGAGGACAGACGCACAGCTCACGTCAGATCACGTCAGTCGACTGCTTTTGTCTTTTTCCATGCCCCAGAAATCATCAAGAGCTTCAATAAACATTTTGAACGGTTTCTCTTCATTTTGTATTGTATAAAACAAATATAGATTCCATTTTGCCGTTGTCTGTTCAGTTATAGATGCATGCACAGAGGACGTCAGAACGTGGTAAGAACATGAGTGACCCACTCGACTATCGTCTCGTGGGCCACGTTTTTGTTCTTACCACGTTCTGATGTCATCTGTGCATCTATAACTGAACAGACAACGGCAAAATGGAATCTATTTGTTAAATATAGAGTTACAATATTAGAAAGAGTAATATGGTTAAGGATACACTCAATGCTTGCATCTTCAGGAACCATCTCAAACTTCTCCAGCTCGGACAGCGTTGGTTTTATTCCTTCAGTTACCTAAGGATGATGTAAAGCAGTAGTCAACTCGAGCCATACCATCTTAAAGTCCTTTACCATGAGCTGTTATGGTCTATTGAATACCACACATGATGTTTATGAGCTTCATGGGAGACCCGGGTTCAATCCTGGGTCGGACCACCACTCAGGGTCTTAAAATAATTGAGGAGAAGGTGCTGCCTTTGCAACAACACCAGCAAATGGTAACGCTTTCGGGTCTTCTCGGAAAACGACCTTAAATCGTAGGCCCTCGGAATCCCTATCAGTTGGGTTCTCCGTTCACCTAAGAGTGATAAATTGAATAGTCGAGCGCTTAAAACATGAGCCTCTGGAGAGGCTCGAATAAATAGGGCAACACTTACAATAGCGGAAATCGCCATAGTCTTGTACAAGAAACCATTTCGATATCGGTTGCTTTCAAAAACATAAAAATCACCATCTTGACTAATTTCTCCTCCGACACTCCTGAAATGTAAGTAAAATATATATGTTATTTACCAGATGGGAGGACCGTATAGAAAAATATTTTCCCAACGCCGAGGGCCGTTTATGAGACCGAGGGCAATAGTTATTTCTGACATCTTAATTGGTCAAATTATGTGTTAGTTATTCATTTTCTATCGCCTAACTTTGCCTAAAAGCTACACATGATTCAAGCTGTACCTCACAGTATCTGGATCAAATTGCTTCTGAGGTGGCTTCCGAAAACGTTTTCTCTTCTGTTGGTCTTCCTGGAAATATTGAAAAAGGAAAACAAATCACCAAGTTCGGTTGATTGTCGTTATTGTGGTTGTTCAGTTGTTTATGATGTTGGAGGCAGTGAAGGTAGTGAAGGTGGTGGAGGTGGTTGTCGAGGTAATGGAGGTGGTGAGGTAACGGAGGTGGTGAGGTAACGGAGGTGGTGGAGGTAATGGTGGTGGGAGGCCGTGGTGTGGTGGTGGAGGTAATGGAGGTAATGGTGGTGGAAGTAAGAGGTTATGGGGTGGTGGTGGAGGTAATGGAGAGAGGTAATGTTGGTAGTGGAGGTAATGTTGGTGGTGGCGGTAATGGTGGTGGTGGAAGTGAAAGGGTGGTAATGGTGGCGTTGCAGGTTGCGGGGTGATGGAGGTTGTGGAGTAGTGGTGCAGGTAATGGTTGGATGGTGGTGGATATAATAATGGTAGAGGTAGTGGGGTGGTGGTGAACATAGTGGTGGTACAAGTCGCCATCTATTTTGACATGGTCAATTATAAACAACACCATCTAGAGACTATGACAGCACCAACTCTTGCAACTTGAGACTTGATCTTTCCAAGATATGAACTAACCTCCATCACTGCCTTGTTTCCCCTAGGTTTTGTGTAATCAATACGTGGCATCATTTTCAGTGTCACCTGCGATGAAGGAGAGTTTTAGACTGTAAAATAACATATTTTAGACTGTAAAATATAATTTATTTGCGATGATGTACTAATCCCATCTCTCGTTGCTATCAGGTACACTCCATTAGGCGATGATAGATAAAGGCTATTCAGATTATTGGAAGGTGCTCGTCCGACCCCGCGACACAAATTTGGAATCCGCAGACAGTCGGTAGAGCTAGAAATACGAATGCGCAATAATCCCCTTGCTCGCAATAATCCCCTTCATCCTAACACCCCCTGCGGGATTTTCCCCATCCATGGTTCCCAGACCTCGCACGCCGTGTATTAATTTGTTGATGGCCGTTTCGTCATAGAAATTTATTTTTTAATTTTTTAGTTATCTCGATCAATATTTAACCGATTTCAATTCTGAAAACAGATTTGGAATTAGCGAGTCTTAATACATAACATACGTGTCTATTATATTACGAGAACGTGCATATGCTTCATTAAAACGGTTTATGTACGTAGAAATTAGTCGGTAATAAGGCGGTCACTTCGTCGTATATTATTTTGAACGTTATCTCGATCAATATTTAACCGTTTTCAATTCTAAAAACAGATTTGGAATTAGCGAGTCTAAATAATAATATACGTGTGAACATGCATATCCTTCGTAAAATCTGTTATGTACTTAGAAATTAGTCGGTAATCAGGCGGTCACTTCGTCGTATATTATTTTGAACGTTATCTCGATCAATATTTAACCGTTTTCAATTCTGAAAACAGATTTGGAATTAGCGAGTCAAAATACATAACAAACGTGCCTATTATATTACGAGAACGTGCATACGCTTCGTAAAAACGGTTTATGTACTTAGAAATTAGTCGGTAATCAGGCGGTCACTTCGTCGTATATTATTTTGAACGTTATCTCGATCAATATTTAACCGTTTTCAATTCTGAAAACAGATTTGGAATGACCGAGTCAAAATACATAACATACGTGTCTATTATATTATGAGAACATGTATATCCTTCGTAAAATCTGTTAATATGTACTTAGAAATTAGTCGGTAATCAGGCAGTCACTTCGTCGTATATTATTTTGAACGTTATCTCGATCAATATTTAACCGTTTTCAATTCTGAAAACAGATTTGGAATTAGCGAGTCAAAATACATAACATACGTGTCTTCTATATTACGAGAACGTTCATACGCTTCGTAAAAACGGTTTATGTACTTAGAAATTAGTCGGTAATCTGGCGGTCACTTCGTCGTATATTATTTTGAACGTTATCTCGATCAATATTTAACTGTTTTCAATTCTGAAAACAGATTTGGAATTAGCGAGTCAAAATACATAGTATACCCTTCGTAAAAACTTCTTTACGTAGTTCGTCAGATCACAAATCGTCAATGGCCACTTCGCGTTGTCTGCCTAAATATTGTCCGATTCAAACGGATCACCCAAAACTATTTTGTACTTCCTTATAAGGAGTTGGACATACCATTTTACACTTATATAAACAAACTTTTCGTATGGATCCCTGCCGCGGCGAGATAATGGATCCTGATGGATCTCTGCCCGGCGAGATTATCAACCTTGCTTCGCTCGGCCGCTTCGCGACCTCGCTTGCAAGGGGACTATACCCCTAATTTCGATACTAACCCTAACCATAAGAATGTAACGAGAGAAAAAATAACAATGAAAATAGTGTTACCTGGTTTTTGGCTGGATGGACAAAGTCAATCTATAAAAAATGAAAATTCCAGTGAACATATTTTCAATGGCAAAGGAAGCTGCTATCCATGTTTCGCAAATACACGAGCTATGGACAGCAACCATTACTACTTCATAAAGTCCTGAATCAATCAAGGATTTATACTCAATATTACCTGCGCAAGATCATCTTTGAAGATGCCTCGTTTTAGCCGAACCCATTGCCTTGGTTTTAGCTGAACCAAATCTTTCACCACATTCAAAACATCGGTCATCTCTTTGACGGGAACCATTTTTTGTTGCCACTGACCAATTTTCAACGTCCCCAAGCCTTCGATGGCCTATCAAATAAGATGAAGAGTTAGTTAGTGAGGAAACAAGCAAGGAAGCAAGCGACAAGGGAACAAGGAAGCGAGCAAGCAAGTAACCAGGGAGCAAACAAGGAAGGAAGGAAGGAAGGAAGGAAGGAAGGAAGGAAGGAAGGAAGGAAGGAAGGAAGGGAGGCGACAAGGGAACAAGGAAGCGAGCAAGCAAGTAACCAAGGAGAAAACAAGCAAGGGAGTAAGCAAGGAAACAAGGAAGCAATGAAGGAAGGAAGGAAGGAAGGAATGAAGGAAGGAACAAGGAAGGAAGGAAGGAAAGAAGGAAGGGAAGGAAGGAAAGAAGGAAGCGAGCACTGGAGTGAGTAAGCAAGCAATAGAGTGAGCGAGTAAGGGAAATTGAAATTATATTCGATAATATAGTCTTACTTGTTTGACATGGGTTTGTTTATATGCTTCAAGATATATGTATCCTTTCAATCCTTCTACAGCAATGGCTGACTTGATTTGCAAAGGCTGAAACAGGGGATGAAATAGTGTACACAATCTTATAGTGGTGTCTATTGCACACAATATCTTATAGTATAGTGTCTATACCTCCTCGGTGAACTGCTGACTAATAGCCTTACGCATCAAAGCGATCACTGTGGCCTTCTCTTCACCCATCTACAAAGGAATAAAACACTGGAAAGTTAAGGAGGTGCTGGGCTTTCGCTAAGACCCGGGACACTCTGTCTGACCCAAGTGAAATTGAGGTCAGTAGTTTGTATTGGTGTCCGACCGAACTGTAACTTTGTCCGACGAATTACAGAGTTTCAGCGGTAAAAGTCACGCAAAGAATAACAGTGGCGATCCACAACATCCTCACACCATGGCTTATAGTTATTATCTGAAAGCCAATGGAGTAGAAATAGAACAGCGCGCAAATAAATTAGCAAAAACCTCTGACAAAGCGAACACTCAATGTAGTGTCCGGGCTGCTACATGCCTACATCACAATCAAATGGATCGATCCACGTTGAATAAAACTAAAACCAAGTTTGAGACAGCATATTTTGTGGTCAAGAATGAACTACACATCACTACATGCAAAGATTTAAATTTCCGAGCCAAACTGAACTGAAAGTCATCGGACTCTGCAAAAGATATTTTAAGGCCTGCAATGGATTCGCTGATCAAAATAATTATTTCAGGCTCACGACGTGTCTAATGTTCATTTCCTTTACCTTGCATTTCACCAACCACAAATTAGGATCTCTAAAAAATGGATAAAGAAAATGGTTTCATACTGCTAGCCAGAAATAGAGACTAGGACCTAGCGTATAGACGGAAACCTGATGAAACTACTCTGTGGGTAGCCGAGTTTCCGCTAGCCTCCTTCGCAGACGTTCTATTGGCTCGCTTAATAGCGACCTTTAGATTGAGTACGAGTACGAAGACGAACTTTTCTGCGCAGTGGAGAAACAACAATGGAAACTGAGAACCATGCGAATGGTAAACTCGTCTTCGTCCTCAAATCTAAAGGTCTCTATTACCTCGCCATGACATTCCATTCCCTTTGTGTACATAGACCAATGAAATTACACCACTGTCGTGCTAAATAAAGGCGTCCTGGCTGCATGGTGTTGCTAAATAAAGCTAATATTTTGAAAAGTTTAGCTTGGAACTTCACGAAGAATATTCTTTCGACTATGTTCTTGCTGCGGCCTATGCAAACAAATAGGCGTGAATGTCAGAGAGCGTTAACAAAAGGTGTTTAGTGTCTTAATCGACTGCCTGTTTACTTGAAAGCTAGTATTTCGCTCACTATAGCTCAGAGCTTTACAAAGTTTACGAAGAATTGTATTACGAATATATTCTTGCTGGTCGTGTAAACAAATCTGTGTGAAAAGCTTTAAAACAGCTACAACTACAAGCGTCGGCGACATGTATAGAGCGGATAATAAATCTTTAATACGGTGATGTCTGGCTAGCAACTTCAATGTTATTCAGTTTCATATTCCAGGTAGTGGCGCTTATAACTTTATTTCATGTACATGTATTCATATCGTAATTCACAGATAATATACAAATCATCTTTATATTGATTCTATTTACGCAAAATTTTTACTGAACTATTTTTCAAACGGTCAGCTCAAGGTCGAAGGTCAGGTTTGCAGATATTGGAAGTCTGACTCTGATTGGTCAACAATTGGAAAGGAATTTGCTGCTCGGGTAGGCAGCCGGTAGTTGAGGGGAGTGAGAACGAACTCGAATTGACGGCTGCGAAGGAGATTAAGTTTCCGCGGAATGCTTTTTAAAATGTTGTGGTTCAATTTAAAAAGGACGAATTTCATAAATATCCACTTTTAGACTTGTATACACATGAGGATGGCAAGATAACAATTTCGCTTTACCCAGCTTGTGACGTCACACGCATATCCAAAACACATTCAAGATGGCGGACAATCATTCAGGTCAGGGTTTTTTTATTTGAATTATTTGGATTTAAATATCACACCTATTTTATTTTCGCCTCATTGGTTTGCTTATTTCAGAAACAAAATACTTACTTTACTCCTGGTAGTAAACTTTGCTGCTCAATTTCTCTTGGTCGCTCATAGTCTTTTTTGCTGTACAAAGAGAAATATTGTTTTATTAATTCAACAACGTTCTTTACAGGTTAATCTGTTGGATAGGGAAACGTATACATTAGATAGATATTAGTGACTTACAGCTTGGTTATTTCAAGTTAGTGAATTGCTTGCTACTCAAGCTTAAAGTGCCCCTAACCTCAACATTTTCTATTGTCTTATTTGGAAGAACTTTTAAAATGATAAAGTAACTTCTTTTGAAGATTTTCACTTCTTCGCTTTTTTTGTGAGATATATCAGTTTGTTTGATATGCAAATATCTGGAATTTCGTCACACATGCATAATGAGTTATCAGAGAATGTTATATATCTTTGCGTTCATGAAATAAAAACACTAAAGTGTGAATAACACGTGTGTGCGTTTCTCCCACAACACCAAACTTCTTGATTTTAAAGGATTTCGTTCGAGAATGAAAGAGATATACACATTTCTCCAATAAGTCATTATGCATGTGTGACGAAATTCCAGACATTTGCATATCAAACAAACTGATATATCTCAAAAAGAAAGCAAAGAAACGAAAATCTTCAAAAGAAGTTACTTTATCATTTTAAAAGTTCTTCCAAACAAGACAATAAAACATTTTGAGGTTATGGGCACTTTAACGCAAACTCAGAAAAATGTCTCTGAGCCCCAGACGGAATCGAACGCGCAACCTTCATGATCTCAGGTTTGACGCTCTAACCATTGAGCTACCAGAAATCAGATGGCAGAGCGAAGGCTACGTTGCGTACTAGTTCATACGTGTATACAACGTAGCCTTCGCTCTGTCATCTGAGTCCTGGTAACTCAATGATTAGAGCGTCAAACCAGAGATCAGAAGGTTGCGGGTTCGATTCCCGTCTGTGGCTCTGAAACATTTTTCATTGAGTTTGCGTTTAAGCTTGAGTATATAGCAAACAATTCACTGAATTATACATTGATTAGATAGTCATAAGAATCTTAGGAATAAATATGAAAGCTGCTTTAGTTCCAGTCCCTAAGAAAAGTGACGTTCATGAAGTTACTAATTACAGACCAATTTCTTTACTATCCCAAATCTCTAAAGTTCTTGAACGTTTGATTTTCACTCAAGTTTCTTTTTTCATTAAGAACTCTTTATATATTTGATTTATATTTGATAGTTTAATTAATCCAAGTTACATAGCAGTTAAGACTGAATTGCGTAACTTTACAAGTAATAGATTGGTACTATATAATTACATAAAAATTACCTACTATAAAAACGTTAACTTAAACTATGTACAATATGTATAAACTGCGTAAAACTTCTATATATAAAAATGATATCACTATATTAATTCAGAACTGTTTTACACTTTATCATAAAGCTCACTACTATGGATGATAAAAGAGTTAGCATAACGTTTGGTTTTTGCAGTTGGTACATTAAAAGATCTATGTTTCCTGAGCTTGTATCTAGCATTAGTATTTCGTTGTGGTAATAAAACATGCAATTTGTTCTTCGACCTGCTTACAATTGACCTAAAAAGGGCTTTGGTTAACCTTTCATGGTGTTCGTGAATTGATTCTAGGCCAGCGAGCGATAGGGCATCTTCATATCGGCAGTAAGGATAAACACAGGCTAGTGCTCTTCTCTGTATCCTCTCCAGGTCATCTTGTAAGTATTTGGGAAGCGAGTAGTGGAAGACAGGACAGGCGTAATCGATAGCAGAACGAATGCATGCGCAGTAATAAGCGACTATATATTTTGGTGGGACCTTCGCTCTCTTAAGCTGCACAAGAAAGTACTGCTTGCGAGATGCTTTTTTTACTATCTCCTCGATATGATTGTTCCACGTAAGAGTGCTGTTAATGGTTACGCCAAGTAACTTTACTTTACTCACTGAGTTAATGGCGGATCCCTCAATCATGGTAACTGGCGGTGGTAGATCCCGAGAACGACTGAAAGTGATAAGCAACTCTTTACATTTGTCGCGGTTCAGTTGAAGCAAATTCCTTTTTGACCACTCAGAGACCTGATCAACAGCCGATTGTGCCACACTGGAGTTACCTTTGGCTATAACTTCTGACACTGTGGAGTCGTCGACATATTTCCACATATCAAAGCTTCCAGAGATTGAAAGATCGTTAATCATTATCAGAAACAACCAGGGGCCCAATTTGGTACCTTGAGGAACTCCTGAAGGGACGGCTCCCCACTCTGAGAAACAGTCCTGTTCCAGTTTAACCCTCTGCGATCTTCCGGAGAGAAAACTTATGATCCAATTGGTGACACTGTTGGGAATATCCATCTGATGAAGTTTCTCAATAAGAGTAGAGTGGTCAATCAGATCAAAAGCCTTTCGATAATCAAACAACAGAACTCTAACTGTCGAGCCAGTGCCATCTGTCTCTTTGAGCCACTTGTGAACCATGCTAATTAAGGCCATAACGGTTGAAGAACCTGGGATTGTTCCAAATTGATTGGGATCGATTCTTTTAATTACGGCAGGTTTAATGTAATCAGCTACCACGAATTCTTCGGCCACTTTCGATAGAGAACAGGTCAACGAAATTGGTCTAAGTTCCTTTTGGGGATTAGTAACTCGTTTGACTTTGGGAAGCGGGCTTACATCAGCTAATTTCCAAACACTCGGAAGTTTTTGGTCCTTATAGGATGAATTCAAAATATTAGCAACTGGTTCCGCCAAAATCTCAGCATACTCCTTGAACAACCAATTAGACAATCCATCGGGGCCGGAGGCCTTATACTTGTTTAAATGTAACAAGTGGGTGTGCACACGCTCGATTGATACCTCTGGGATGACATCTTGCTCCTCCACTTGTAGGTTGACAGCATCAGGATCAAGAGGCTCGTATTCCTGCAGTGGTTCAAGAAGGGCGACATTAATAGCATCGGCTATTTCCTTGTGAGACAAGTTATCGTACTCTGGGACATTAAGACTGCTCATCAAGTTGGTGTTGTTTACGGATCCACTTAGTTTCTTGACTTCTTTCCACCACTGGCGAGGATTGGCCCCTTTCAGATGCTGCACTTTTGAGGCATAAAATTTAGCTTTGCACAATTTCCTTTCTCTGTTGACTGCGTTGCGGTAGAACTTGAATTGCAGGCTATTCCTGTTGGAGTAGAAGGCCACTTGTCTCATGCGTATTAGATCTTTCAGCTTAGTAGACATCCAAGGGGCGTCGTGGGGATGAACTTTAATTAGTTTCTCTGGCATAATATGGTTCAAACCTGTTTTTATAAGATCAGTAAAAGCTTCTAGCTTTCCAGCACAATCGTCGTAAACATTAATAATAGACCAGTCTATGTTACTTAAAAACCGGCCGAGCGAAGCTTTGTTACTAGCTCTCATATCTCTAACAGTGATGGATTTTCTTGAAGACTGACCCGTTTCTCTTTGTTTTGGTTTAACAAGAACAGTATTATGATCTGACAAGCCGAAGGGTGGATATATCTTGGCTGGTGTAAAGAACTCGGCCATATTCGTCAGAACTTTATCAAGTGTTACTTGTCCCCTCGTAGGTAACTTAACCAGTTGCTTGAGTTTGTAATGACGTTGGATGTTAGTAACATCGAGGCGATTAAAATCTCCTGCAATGATAATACCGCAATTAGAATATAAAGATTCGGCCAATGTTAAACTTTGGAAGAGATGATTGATAATTAAATGACAGTTTGAACCAGGTGGATGGTAAATAACAGCGATAATTATGCATGTAAAGCCTCGAGGGAGTCGCGTCGGATTTAACTTAATCCACAAGATTTCGTGTTCGATACAGCATTGCAAACTTTCGGGAATTTCGTATTTCATCTGTTCTCGAGCGTAAATACAAACTCCACCATGTTCTCGAACAGTGCGATCTTTCCGAAAGATGTTGTAGCCGGCAATGTTTACAACAGTGTCACTAATTCTATCTTTTAGCCATGTTTCAGTAATAAACCCCACATCGACGTTATTCCGTTGAATAAATTCTTGGACCTCGACCAACTTGGGAGCCAAAGACATAGTATTCGAGAGCATGATAGTTGGGACAAAATTGTATTTGTCTTGAGACGGCGTTTCACTTCGTTTGACATTAGATAAATTAATTAAGTTGGAAAAATTCACTCCACGCTGTATTACTTGATTTGCATATGCAAGCCGCGAAGAGGCACATACTGGAATATTATACATCCTTCTTGCTTCTTCGGCTCTGGTTTTAACGCCACCTCGTCTTCCTCTCAATCTCTTCAATGATTCTGGCATACTCGAAGCACTGTTGTAATATTGGAAAGGCTGTGATTCCTTCGGCACTGCCACTGGTAATGTGGTGGTGGTATAAAATGTCCAATTTGCCGTGTTGATCTCTCTGATGCGACACAACTTCTCAAATATAAACAAAAGTATATGACTTTACTCTGGAATAACCACATAGTGATCTTCACCAGATCTTTAACTTCATTAGGCCCGACTTTGGTAAGATATAGTGATATTTAAAGGTATTTAAAAGCGAAAATTTCAAAGAGCTAAACAAAGTTATGCAGCCGTGACCGGCGCTTACAATGGTTTCCGCTGTAATAGATCATGTGTTACTCAACTTCTTAATATATTTCACGACATTGGTAGTGCCCTTGATGCTGGTAAAGAAATTGACCTCATATATCTTGATTTTGCTAAAGCTTTTGACTCTGTCTCTCATAGTAAACTCTTATCCAAGCTGAAAACTTATGGAATTTCCGGTCCTCTTCTTAAATGGTTTGCCGATTATCTTCATGATCGGAAACAGCGTGTTGTTGTTGAAGGAGTTTCTTCGTCGTACCTTAGTGTTAAGTCTGGTGTGCCGCAAGGTTGTGTGATAGGTCCCCTTCTTTTTATTCTCTATGTTAATGACCTTCCGGAGGTAACCAGCAACAGTACTGTTGCTCTTTTTGCTGATGACAGCAAGTGCTTTCGCTCAATTGAGTCACCAGCGGATAGAGATCTCGTCCAGCTTGATCTCGATGCTATGAGCAACTGGTCACAGTCCTGGCAAATGAAATTTAATGTGTCTAAAACTCTTTTACTAAGGATATCCCGAAAACGTACTCAATCTAGTCATTCCTACCACCTCAACAACGAATTAGTGAAAAGTGTAACAAATCAAACCGATTTGGGTGTGGTCATCAGCAATGACCTTAAGTGATCCCCCCATATCGCTAAATGTGTTGCTAAAGCTAATCGTATGCTTGGGTTTCTTCGCAGGAACTGTACTCAAATGTCAAATGTCCGTTGCCGTCGTCTACTTTATTTAGCGCTCGTCCGTTCTCACTTGTCTTACGGTAGTGAAATCTGGGCTCCTCAGGATAAGTCACGCGACCTTTCACTTCTTGAGGGTGTTCAGAGACGAGCCACTAAATTCATACTCCAAGATTATGAATCGTCTTACCCTGACCGTCTTAAAAGGCTTAACTTATTACCGATATCATATTGGCTTGAAATTAAGGATCTTCTCTTCTTTTTTAAGTGCAAACAAGGCCTCTACGATCTAGATATCTCCCGTTTTGTTACTTTTTCTTCTATTCGCTCGTCGTCAAACCAACTTGCTTGAAGTCAATCCTTGTAGGACTTCTCTTTTTAGAAATTCTTTTTTCAACAGAATTGTATTTCTCTGGAACGATATCTCTCCGATAGTTCGTAATACTACTTCTGTTTCCATTTTTAAACATAAACTTTATATTCACTACTCTTCTAAGTTAGACTCCAATTTCGATGTTAATAGACTGCGCACCTGGAAAAGTTTCTGTTCTAAATGTCGTTCTTTCAATCCAAGTTGTTGCTCTTAAAATTTTATTCTTGTGTAATTTGTGTATTAGTTTTTTTTATTGTGTTTTTACTTATATATGTTTATTATGTAATTTTTTGTTCGGTTGGTCTTCAAATGGGACTCCTGTCCTGTTGATCATTCCTTCAATCATGTTCAAGTATTGCACTCTTTATTTACTGTATATTTGCATTCTTGTATGGTTGTAAAGTTAATAAATAAGTTCTCAAAAGAACTGGATATAATATGAAAAGCAGAAATAAGAGAACTTCAATGCGTGTCCTTCTTCAAGTCAAATGACCTAACCTGAAGAAACGTCGTCCATGAATATACGTAAGTACTTTTCGACACATTGAAGTTCTCTTATTTCTCCTTTTCATATTATATCTATAAGAATCTTAGGTACAGGTAGTTTCAACGTAAACAGTTGCTCAAAAACATCCTTGACGTTGGGTCATATTTATGCAGGATCATAATGCGAAGGAACAGAGAAAAGACGCTATTTATTCCATTCTGTGCAATGACTGTGACCAGGAGTACATCGGTCAGACTAAACGTCAGTTTCGTACCCGTTTAAAAGAACACCAAAAGGCTGTTTTCTTTTCAAAAAAGTTCAAAATTCTGCTTTGTCGGAGCACGCGTGCGTAACCAACCACGAGATTGTGTGGGAAAATTCCAAAATTATTACCACTAATCCGCAGTACCATCAGAGACGTTGTCTGGAGGCTTGGTATATCCATAGCGCCCACGCACCATTGGATCGCGATGACGGTGGTCTACTACCAGAAGCTTATTTACATCTTGTTAATAGATAACGTCATCATCGGTTCTATGAGGGTATAAATTTATGGATCCTAACCTTACAACGATTACCCCTGATGAAGACACTAGATTGGAGTGTCGAAACGTTGGGTCATGGACAGTAACTTTTAAAGTTACTGATTTATCACATGGTTGCGTTGGGAAATTATTTGTTACGGAAACTTATGCAATGGAATGTTCTGTTATCTTATCCTGGTACATACTTGCGCGATGTTTCCACATATTTTCGTCGGTAATACTCTTCTAAGTCTTCATCACTTCGCTCTCTACAAAAGAAATAACAGTGTTGTGAATCACAAGAGCTTGCGAAAAGGAAAATACAGTTTGGTGAAGAAGATTCTATTCTATTCTATTCAACTCAATTCCATTCCATTTCAATTTATTCAATTCAATTAAATTCCACTCCACTCCACTCCACTCTACTCTATTCCATTCCATTGCATTCCAATAAATTCGATTCAATTAAATTCCATTTCATTCTATTCCATTTCATTTCAATTAATACAATTACATTAAATTCCATTCCATTTCATTCTATTGTATTCTATTATATTCCATAATTCCATTCCACTCCAATCTAATCTAATCTAATCTATTCTATTTTATTCTATTCTACTCTACTCTACTCCCATTCTATCCCATTCCACTCCATTCCTATTTCCATTCCTATTCCTATTCTATTCCTACTCCTATTCTATTCTATTCTATTCTATTCTATTCTATTCTATTCTATTCTATTGATTTTATTCTATTCTATTCTATTCTATTCCAATGAATTAAATTAAATTAAATTCCATTTCATTCTATTCCATTCTATTTAAACCCATTCTATTCTATTGCATTCCAATAAATTCGATTCAATTAAATTCCATTTCATTCTATTCTATTCTATTCTATTCTATTCTACTCTACTCTACTCTACTCTACTCTACTCTACTCTACTCTACTCTACTCTACTCTACTCTATCCCATTCTATTCTATTCTATTCCACTCTATTCTATTCTATTCTAATAGTCTATTCTATTCTATTCTATTCTACTCTACTCTACTCTACTCTACTCTACCCTACCCTACCCTACCCTACCCTACCCTACCCTACCCTACCCTACCCTACTCTATCCCATTCTATTCTATCCCATTCCACTCTATTCTATTCTATTCCATTCTACTCTATTCTACTCTATTCTATTCCATTCCATTCCATTCCATTCCATTCCATTCTATTCTATTCTATTCTATTCTATTCTATTCTATTCTATTCCATTCTATTCTACTCTATTCTATTGATTCTATTCTACTCTATTCTACTCTATTCTATTGATTCTATTCTATTCTATTCTATTCTACTCTATTCTATTCTATTGATTATATTCTATTCTATCCCATTCCATTCTATCCCATTCCACTCTATTCCATTCCATTCCATTCCATTCCATTCTACTCTACGCTACGCTACGCTACGCTACGCTACGCTACGCTACGCTACTCTCTACACTCTACACTGCACTCTACTCTACAGTACACTCTACTACTCTACTCTACTCTACTCTATTCCAATGAATTCAATTAAATTCTATTCTAATCCATTCTATTCTATTGTTATATTCCATTCCATTCCATTCTATTCTATTCTATATTATTCTATTCTATTCTATATTATTCTATTCTATTCTATTCTATTCTATTATTCTATTCTATTCTATTCTATTCTATTCTATTCTATTCTATTCTATCCCATTCCACTCCATTCCTATTTCCATTCCTATTCCTATTCTATTCCTACTCCTATTCTATTCTATTCTATTCTATTCTATTCTATTCTATTCTATTCTATTCTATTGATTTTATTCTATTCTATTCTATTCTATTCCAATGAATTCAATTAAATTAAATTCCATTTCATTCTATTCCATTCTATTTAAACCCATTCTATTCTATTCTATTCTATTCTATTTAAACCCATTCTATTCTATTCTATTCTATTCTATTCTATTGCATTCCAATAAATTCGATTCAATTAAATTCCATTTCATTCTATTCCATTCTATTTAAACCCATTCTATTCTATTCTATTCCATTCTATTTAAACCCATTCTATTCTATTCTATTCTATTCTATTCTATTGCATTCCAATAAATTCGATTCAATTAAATTCCATTTCATTCTATTCTATTCTATTCTATTCTATTCTATTCTATTCTACTCTACTCTACTCTACTCTACTCTACTCTACTCTACTCTATCCCATTCTATTCTATTCTATTCCACTCTATTCTATTCTATTCTAATAGTCTATTCTATTCTATTCTATTCTACTCTACTCTACTCTACTCTACTCTACCCTACCCTACCCTACCCTACCCTACCCTACCCTACCCTACCCTACCCTACCCTACCCTACCCTACCCTACTCTATCCCATTCTATTCTATCCCATTCCACTCTATTCTATTCTATTCCATTCTACTCTATTCTACTCTATTCTATTCCATTCCATTCCATTCCATTCCATTCCATTCCATTCCATTCCATTCCATTCCATTCCATTCTATTCTATTCTATTCTATTCTATTCTATTCTATTCTATTCTATTCTATTCTATTCCATTCTATTCTACTCTATTCTATTGATTCTATTCTACTCTATTCTACTCTATTCTATTGATTCTATTCTATTCTATTCTATTCTACTCTATTCTATTCTATTGATTATATTCTATTCTATCCCATTCCATTCTATCCCATTCCACTCTATTCCATTCCATTCCATTCCATTCTACTCTACGCTACGCTACGCTACGCTACGCTACGCTACGCTACTCTACTCTCTACACTCTACACTGCACTCTACTCTACAGTACACTCTACTACTCTACTCTACTCTACTCTACTCTATTCCAATGAATTCAATTAAATTCTATTCTAATCCATTCTATTCTATTGTTATATTCCATTCCATTCCATTCTATTCTATTCTATTCTATATTATTCTATTCTATTCTATATTATTCTATTCTATTCTATTCTATTCTATTCTATTATTCTATTCTATTCTATTCTATTCTATTCTATTATTCTATTCTATTCTATTCTATTCTATTCTATTCTATTATTCTATTCTATTCTATTCTATTCTATTATTCTATTATTCTATTCTATTCTATTCTATTCTATTCTATTCTAATTCTGTTCTATTCTATTCTATTCTATTCTATTCTATTATTCTATTCTATTCTATTCTATTCTATTCTATTCTATTCTATTCTATTATTCTATTCTATTCTATTCTATTCTATTCTATTCTATTCTATTCTATTCTATTCTATTCTATTATTCTATTCTATTATTCTATTCTATTCTATTCTATTCTATTCTATTCTATTCTATTATTCTATTATATTCTATTCTATTCTATTATTCTATTCTATTCTATTCTATTCTATTCTATTCTATTATTCTATTCCATTCTATTCTATTCTATTCTATTCTATTCTATTCTATTCTATTCTATTCTATTCTGGAGATTAGTCCCTACTATTAACAGATTCTTGCAAGCTAAATGTGCCCATGAAATGAAATGAAAATTAAGTTTGTCTTATTTAAATGAACTCCTAAAATAATGAGCAATTGTAATTTAGAGCACTTTCATATTTCACGTCATTCTTGAGATACTTAGACTTATGTGATATGCAAATTAAGTAGCCTATGAAGATATACTTGATTTTCGAAAAATGTAGAAACATCTTGACGTCATAGATTATCTCATTTGCATTGATACTGTATTCACAATACAATAGTTTACCATTCGTATTCATTACCATTCATATTCATTTTCGGAGTGCATATATCATAAGACAGACTTAATTTTCCTTTCAACAAAAGCACTTTAAGTTTTTTGTGAAGACTTCAAGCTAGGAGAGAAATGATTGCTTACTTTAACATTTGCTGTAATCGCCTGGACCCCTGCAGAAGAACAAACAAAAGTTGACAAAAAACAAAGATGATAGTTGCAACCACAAACAAATACAAGCACAAACATTACATACAGAGATGTCTTCAATATGCTCTTCATCGCGTTCAGCTGAAAGACAAAATAAACTGCAATAAACACCACCTACATGTAAGTGTAGAACTGATCGTTTCAAACATAGCTTTTTCCCATCTATGATGGCTTTTGTTATGTCTAATCAACCTAAGAAAACCTTTATATAATAATAGTTCTAATAATAATAATTATAAAAGGTATAAATAGGGATCATAACTTTACAACAATCACCCCTGATGAAGACACTAGATTGGAGTGTTGAAACGTTGGGTAATGGACAGTAACTTTTAAAGTTACGTTCAAAAAACTTTTTATTATTATTATTATTATTAATATTCAATACTGCAGTGATTTATGTAATCTAAATATACAAACGAGAAGAAAATAACAAGCAACTCACAATGAGAAACAAATCCGGCCTCCATGAATCCTTCCTCAGCTTCTGTCCCTTCTTCTTCATCCTCATCAACCTCTATAAATAATCAAGTATTATAATCTTTGTGAGAACTCTACCTTTTCCTTTTCTACCTATTGATCTTTATACTTGAAGGACAAGAGGAGATCAAAGTAAGAACGATTATCTTTTGTTACTGCATGTACTCAAAATCGAATAGTTTAATTGCTAGTTATATAATGTAGTTATGCACGCATAGGTTAATTTAGTCTTAGTATAATTTACTTGCTCCTATTTTTAGTTCGAACTCGCACGAATTGATGAACCTAGGTATTGAACTCTATAATATTTGCTACTCTGTCGACTTTAAATAAACATCTTTAAAATATCTTGTGTGCTAAACAAGTGAAGTTCATAACTCCTCACGCCACCATTCAAGCCATCAACCTCCCTGTAGGCAGAAAGGAATTTTATCTACCCGAAGAAACCCAATCAAAGCCTACACTGTTGAGTCAGTAGCGTAGGTTAATCATGTCAATTAATTTTCATGTAAAAGAGTATAATCTTTTCAAAACCATTATCCCTAGGTACCTGCTTCATCTTCAATGAAAGCTCTCGCCCCAGTTTTTTGTCGTTTTTTCCCCTTCTTTTCATCATAATAATCCTCTTCTTCTCCCTCTTCCAACTCATCTTCTTCCTCTTCTTCTTCAACTTCATCCTCTACCGCTTCTTCCTAATGAAAAACAAGTTGACCAAAAATTTGAGCATTAGCACTTGTTGATGTTTACCAATTTTCATGATTACCAACTACGTACATGTACCAAGTCAAATTTTTATGAAATTTTAAAATGGTCAGCAGCAATACATATATTCAATGCCGTGGATACAGGTCAACCTCGTACCCAGGCTTTTCACCCGCTGCTTTATGTTGTTACTTGTTTAGGCATATCAATATTGCTTTCAACCTCATCCTCAGGGTCTTGTATGTTTTGAAATTAAGCCGCAAGAAGGCATGTTATTTCCTTAGTTTTCAAATGCCTCGGCGTGAATATCACTCTCCCAAGACACCTATTTTTTATATTGCATAATCTTGGCGTGGCATTCGGAAGTATTCGGCGTATCTCCGCTGTACAGTTTACATGGAATGCACCCTAGCATATACATCAAGGGGGTCCCCAATTGCCCCCCCCCCCCCCCACACACCTTCATATATAAGCCCACACATGTTACCTTTGTAAGTAAGAACATAAAGCAGAATGAGAAATCAGCCTGACTAAGTGTGTGAACATAGGCTAGTGTGTGAATATACGCTAGCTATATGTTTGCACGTTTTATGCAAGAAAAGGTAATTAGAAGGGGAAACACGTATATATAAACTATCAGAAATCAGGGGGTGATGATCGAGAGTTATTACTACATACCTTAAACTCCCCCCTAAAAACTTAAGTTGATCTATGAGGTGAACACACAGACGGTTTCAAACAACACAGAACAATTATTGTTGAGCACAAGACTTGATATTTTTCACAACACAATATGCTGTCACATAACAATGCTTTTAATGGTATACTTTGAGCTTTTTGTGTCGTGAAAGACACGTCTACTCACTTCTTCGTTTTCAGAAAATGCATCTTCGCTATCAGACATCTTCGGGATATTTTATCCAAGTTTAAAATCACCTGAAACAAAGACCACAATGTCCTGTAGTACTTTCACTTCGAGTCAGAGACATTATCCGAGTACCAAACGAGAATATCCGATTACTTACCGATTAAAGATCCAATATGGCGGTTGTAAAATGCAGTAACAACGCATTCATTGCTGTAATTTGCAATAAAATACTTCGAGTTTACGATTTAAAGTAAGATAAAAGTGAAATCCAAAGACCATTTCTCTATAAAGTAGACTGACACTGAACAAACTGGCATAATAATTTGCTAAACTGGCATAATTTTACTTTGTTTTAGAGAGTCTAAACTTGTCCATAAATACACGTTTTGTAACGAGACCAGAACAGAATCTTCGGAAATAAAAAGCGAAGAGGGGCAATTATTTAACGTGACGTTTAGTTATGGATGCGCTTTCTCCAACTCGGGGCAATATTTGGCTACATTTTCAGACAGCAAAGATGTGTTGTTGTGGCAAACTGGTGGGGACTGGAAACAAATTGGAAAGAGGTCAGCAGGTTGAACTCTTCACCACCTATTCACCCCACACACACTCCATTCCCACTGCCCACTATACATCCCCACACATCCATCCATTTACTACAGCCATATAGATGGAGAATTAATGAATTATAATTAATTTCATGGCTTCTTAGCATTAGGCCTTCCTCCTTGCTTATAGAAAATCATCACCTTCCACACCTACCCATCTCTACCCACACCTACCGTCCTACCCATCACCACCAATACCTACCCATCACCACCCACACCTACCCATGCATTTCCATCTCCACCCATGCCTTCCATCTCCACCCACCTCCAATCACACCTACCCATCTCCACCCACATCTACCCATCTCCACCTACCTATCTCCACCCACCTCCACTCACATCTACCTATCTCCACCTATACTACCCATCTCCACCCACCCACACCTACCTATCTCCACCCACCTCCACTAGCTCACACCTACCCACACCATTAACATCTCCACCACACCTACCCACCTCCACTCACACCTACCCATCTCCACCCACACCTACCTATGTATCTCCCTGATGGTGGATTCAAGGGTGCCTTATGATAATCAGCCCCATATCTTTCATCCAAATTACATAGCTACAGTAGTACAGTCAGATTTTACAACCAAATTGATTTAAACCATTTTCTGTTTACTGTATCTATGTAGAAAGGTTCCCAAGCGACCGACGTCCATATTGTTTACCAACAAAGAAGACCAAGTGGTAATCAGTGACAAAGCAGGAGATGTTTACAGGTTGGAAAAAGGTGGATAATGTCACATTATTAGAAAAATAAAACATTCCACAGAATTTTTTAAACTTATGGTATACTCATGGCTTATCCAATGGATAAACTTGCTGGGGCAGATACCATTTATTGTTTTTGATAGCCAGTTATCCACTGAATATTAGGCTAATTTGTACAACTGGTTCTAGTAATCCCGTATCTAGTTCTGCTGGAATGGGATCCCAATTCATGTGGGAATGTTAACTTGCCCATGAGCAACCTAATGTATCCAGGGTTAACACACTGCTTGTGAGAGGTATTGGAACTACTGCACTGAATCTGTAAAGCGTACCTATATAGCAGTACTAATATTAATAGTAATGTACCTTAACCCATATAATTGTACTATTAACTTACTGTAAGCCACTTTTTAGCTGATTAATTTATTATCTATTTTGTTTATAGTTATTCAATTTCTACAGGGCTCTCAAATGACAAACTTATACTTGGCCATGTTTCAATGATACTTGATATGGTATGGTGAAATTTAACACCGGTTTAATACTACCTGTATGTTCACTACATGTTATGTTAGTTAAACTGATTCCACACCACTGAAAATACTGGTTATGTACCAACAGGTTATAGCCAAGGACGATCGTCACGTTGTAACAGCTGACAGAGATGAGAAGATCCGTGTGAGTTGCTTTCCTAATGCATACAATATCGAGACATTCTGTTTGGGGCATAATGAGTAAGTAATGTGTAGTGGTACTATGGTCAAAGCATCTAAATTTCCAATAAAGTGGATGTGTCCAAAAAATAGGTGTGTCCACTGTCCATATGGCTTGCCATAAAGGTTATTGTATCTGTGTTTCAACATCGTACCGGGGCTCTAATTTTCTCCAGGGTATGAGGTTGTCTCTGCTTTTGCTGTATTTGTACTTGCGTAACTTAATTTTAATTACTTCAAGCTAAGGGTTTCTGTATATATACATAGGCTGCATTACTTTGGTTTCTTGACATTCTTGACAAAATGAAATACCATAAATTCACCCTCAATCACTGATTGACTAATTGTTTTGCATGTTATTTTGCATCACTCTTTGTCATTGAATTTTTTTCAATATTAATTTTTCCAAACAGATATGTATGGAAGGTGATGTTACTCGAAACCTTGCCAGACATATTGGTATCTGCATCTGGGGTAAAGTAATGAAATTAACTCACTATGCAATCTTTTTAGTAAATAGCTTTTTATCTAAAGGACTCGTTACTAGCTGTCCATAGGAAAATATAATTTATAATTCAATGAACTTTATTTCAAATTAATTCCATGTAAAATAGCATAAAATAATAGTATTCTATTGTTTTAGGATGGGACAGTACGGTTTTGGAATTTTAAGTTGGGCCAGCTGATTCATGTAGAAACATTCAATGACAAGCAGTTGGATATGGTGACTGTTTCAACATTTGGATTATATTAAATTAAAATGCACTTTTTAAACAATAAGAATAAATGCTTCATAAAATTTGAGCTTTTTGTGAAGACAGTGTATTGATAAAAAATCATGTGTGTCTCACAGAACTTGTTTTTTTTGCAGTCAACACTTAATGTGTCATGCTTGGCTTGTAGTAAAAACAACAACATTATTTTCATTGGATTAAAATGGTAATATGATTGAATATAAAGCCCAAATTAATCTGTTAGTTCCTGGATATTTTCTAGATTTTTAGTGCAATATTGTGTTGTTGATAGTAATTATAAGTTCTTCTAATAAATATAATACGAGATGACTTAAAAGAACCAACAGTATTAGAGTTTTTAATTTCCTAATATGTTAATATGTACTGTACTGTACTAATATGTTATACATAATATGTACTAATATTAATATATACTAATATGTTAATATATGTTAATATGTACTACAGTAATATGTTAATATCTATTAATATGGATTAATATGTACTAATATGTTAATATGTACTAATATGTTAATATGTACTAATATGTTAATATGTACTAATATGTACTAATATGTTAATATGTACTAATATGTTAATATGTACTAATATGTACTAATATGTTAATATGCACTAATATGTTAATATGTTCTAATATGTACTAATATGTAATAATAATATATACTAATATGTACTAATTAATGTACTATGTTAAGGTGGCTCCTACTGTTTCTTGAAAGGTGGCAAAATGCAAATTTCAACTGGAAAAGTGCCCAAGGATATTTCGGAAAAGATTGAAACTAAAGCTATGCATATAATAACTTTCAGGGCATCAAATACTATTAATGGCTAAAGTGTTTCATCTGTTGCTATGACAACAGTGACGTTTCAAAATGGCCGAAAATGAACATTTAATCTAATTTATTTCGCAAACGAGTCGGTGACCCCCGATTGTTTTTGAATTTAAACATTTCTTTTAGTTTAATTAATAAATAGGCAGATTAAAAAAAAATTCTGTTGATATTATTTTACACAAAAGAAATCATGTTTTTTTAGTTTTAAAAAAAATTGGATCTACAGAATTTTTTTTATATTTGCCTATTCATTAATTAAACTAAAAGAAATGTTTAAATGCAAAAAAAGGGGGTCACCTACTCGTTTGCTAAATAAATTAGATTAAATGTTCATTTTCGGCCATTTTGAAACGTCACTGTTGTCATAGCAACAGATGAAACACTTTAGCCATTAATAGTATTTGATGCCCTGAAAGTTATTCTATGCGTAGCTTTAGTTTCAATCTTTTCCGAAACATCCATGGGCACTTTTCGAGATTGAAATTTGCATTTTTGCCACCTTTCAAGAAACAGTAAGGAGCCACCTTAATATGTACTAATATGTTAATATGTACTAATATATGCTAATATATACTAATATATGCTAATATATACTAATATGTTACACTGTTATGTACTAATATGTTACACTGTTATGTACTAATATGCTTATGTACTAATATGTTATTATGTGCTAATATGTTATTATGTGCTAATATGTTATTATGTGCTAATATGTTAATATATGTACTTTAAGGTCGTCCTTACTGTATGTTTATGAAGTGAACTTAGAAAGTAAAGTCAAATGTTTGTCACTGACATTAACACTGGATGGACCACCTTGCTGTCTCACCCTAGACCACAATGATCATTTATGGGTTGTTCAGTGCCACAAAGAACATCCTGTTGTTGTTTTCAAGATGTACGTTGAAGGTGGAAATTACAGGGTATGTTGCTGACACCATCTCTCGCCATTTGTGTGATGCGTGCAAAGGTGCTAACGCCACAAAAACCTTAGCCATTTCTCAGCATATTTTAGTATTTTGTATAAACATACAAAATCTAAATTTTACACCTAAATTTTAAACTTAAGTTAGAATAGGATTCTCAAAATCATGTTCTTTATTGGTTTCAGTTTGACAGACTACCCTACTCCAATATTTCTCCGTTGATGTCTGCAGAAGGCTGGGATCAACTTTATGGTAAAGCTTAAATTAACCCTTTATTCCCCCAGGAGTAATCAGCATATAACTTATCCTAATAATATCATAGCAAGCCTGCAAATAATTATTTTTGCTGTACCTGTCAGAATGACCAGCTCAAATGAATAATGCAACGGACACACAAAAGATTGTACCTGTCACGGTACAACTTAGTGTAACGTCTAAAAACTAAGTGTAACATCTCAAAATTTAGCGTAATGTCTCCAAAAGTAGCGTAACGTCCAAAGTTAGCGCAATGTCTCCAAAGTTAGCGTAATGTCTCCAAATTTAGCGTAACGTCTCATGACTTAATTATCGCAATGTCTCAAAACTTAGCGTAATGTCTCCAAAGTTAGCGTAACGTCTCCAAAGTTAGCACAATGTCTCCAAAGTTAGCGCAATGTCTCCAAAGTTAGCGTAACGTCTCCAAAGTTAGCGCAATGTCTCCAAACTTAGCGCAATATCTCCAAACTTAGCGTATGAACAACTTAATTAGCGCAACGTCTCCAAAGTTAGCATGTCTCCAAAGTTAGCATAAATTTAATGACAAATTTAGTGCAATGTTTCAAAACTTAGCGTAATGTTCCTAATGTCTCTCATCACAACACGAAATCTAAATGTAATCCATTCAACACAAAAATGTTTTACTAGAAATGGGATATTTATACCGGACAATGTCCGTAATTACCGGCCGCTAATATCCAGGCTTGCACAGAGGTATAATGAGAATAAAGGAAATGATCACCCCAGTGTCTGTTTTGTTATATAATAGATGGTTTAAAAGAAATGCCATGTTTGGAAAACCTGAAGAAAAAGGAAGGCCAAGCGATGCCGGAGTATTACAACAGGAAAAAAGACCGCATTGAAGCAAAACGGAAAAAGCTGCATGCAAGTCTCGAGGATACAAACTGTGATACAACAAAAAAGATAAAAACCTAACTAAAGAGTTCACATGAACTCTATGATGACTGTATTTATTATGATTTCAATATTGTTAACTCTGATCTAATGTGTAATAAAATATTACTAAAAATATGGATGAAATGCGCAATCAGGTGTTAAAAAATATAACTGAATAACGGCGCTGTTTGATTAAAAGAAACGGCCTTTTGTGATCTACAACCCACAAGGGCTACTGGGACCATTGTGATTGCAAAACTAGCCTGCATTGCAGGCTCTTGGAGGGAGACGCTTTGAAATGGGAGGGGGACTGGGGTTCAAGGCGTCTCCCTCCCCCAAGAGCCTGCATTGCAGGCTATTGCAAAACATATATATTCTTTGAAATAATTAATATAAAATTTTTGTCTGATAGAACAGGCGGTCAAGGGGTTATTGCGTAACGTATTTCTAGTAACGTTGAGACTCGCAGACGCAGTACACCGTCACATATCATACATTGAACAGTACACATTGTAACGTTGTTTGCAATGAGCCAGTTCGTAATTGGTTCGTAATGTCGACTGCGCGTCAAAATGACGCTCCAAGCCCAATAGAACTCAAGAAGTCTCTGCGGAGGAGAGTGGGCTAAAACCACAATAGACATTTGCATTTCTATTTACATTTGCAAATTAGTTATACTGAATTCCCCAGCCTGACGCAGAACGCGTCATTTTGATGCGTAGTCGACATTATACGAACTCGCTTATTGCAAACGCACGTTGTTTGCAAACTTGGACCCAGTCTCTGTATAAGTTTTTATTGAACATTAATAACGACATTTAGAGGCAAATTTAGGGCTGATCAATTGTAAATAAACTTGTTAAATGGCCAAATATAGAATTTAGAAGTATTAAGTCATCCAAACAACACACAATAAATATATGGTTTCATGTCAAACTAGAAAAACATAGCTTTTACTCCCTCCCAGACTCCGTAGCCTGCGTGCAGACGTTCCACCCGAAAAACCGGTGCGCGGCCGAGGATGCTTGGGTCTGGGTACGAGATTGGCTAAAACAAAATTATTATTACAAAGACGAGAAATACTAACCTTGTTATGAAGTATTTTTAAAATTACCCACGAGTGTTGTCTTCACTTTCGTTCCTCTTTTAAACCTTTGAAAACCAGTCGACTAAGCTGACTATTAAGCTTTTCAGTTTTCGCAGCGTACAAGTAACAGTTTGCCAACATGACTATTTCCAACACATATCCCTTTTAAATTCCATTTTTGCTTTGTTAATGGGTATTTTCCCGTCTTTTTTTCTTTAATAACTCTTTCAAACAACTAAACAATTCTCAAACAAGTTTTTTGAAAGCGCGGGAAATTCTTGTTTGACGATCGGAACCACATCGGAACTCCCCGTTTTTGGTTCCAGTCCCTCCGCAGGGTAACGTCAAATCGACGTACGGCGTTCACGAACCTGTTTTGTTTTTGCCGTGGTTTTTGTCGTTTATTATGATAATCAGAAAGCGATCTTCGAAACAACAGTGGTTTGAGTTACACTATTGCAATTGCTAAAACTCCTCAGATTTGCTGTCATCCTTTTTTAAACAGAATATACGTTAATATGACATAAGAAATTATGACATTGTGTTGTTATGTTGACATGCCTGGACTGGTAGATGTATTAACCAAAGTCTTAACTCACAAATAATTACAATACGCCTGCTGAAGATACATTAAAATGAGAAGACGCTTTCGACCTTCCTTATCGCGGAGTGTTTCAGAAAACAAAGGTAGGGAGATCTTTCATTCTTGCTACTGAGTGAGGGATACCAGTGTATCAGCATTGTGCATCGATTTATATATAATTATAAATATTGATATAGTGAATGTCGATCGTCAAGCTCAAATCCTCAGAAAATATTTTGGACAGGGATGTGATCAATAGAATCAGTACATCATTGTAACCTGTAACTCAATAGCGTAGTCACGTAGTGTCTGGCTGATTAATAGCTCAAAAATTGCGGACAAACAAACCAAATTTAACTCGCAAATTATTGCAAATGAGCTATTTTCTTTTGTTATGGCTGCAAGAATTATGGGTAAATGTGGACAAACATGGGTACTGACGTCATATCGATGGAGTGCTATTTTTAGAGCGTCTCACTATTAAACAATAAGAAGGTTACAGGTTCGATTCCTGTCCGGTAGTGGTGGGCGATACCGAAAAATCGTTTCGATATGATACCGATTACTTTTGATGTTAGGTACATGTATCGATGGTATCGATTACTCAAACGATTACTGTGACGTCACACCTGTTAGATGTCAGTGTGATGTCACACCTGTTAGATGTGTTGTTAGAATGTTGAAAAACATCGTTGCACAACAAGCACTTCGACTTTGTTTCATCTGGAAACTTTTCAAAATAGTTCCACACAAGACTACGCGTTGCAGTTGATGAAGTTGCCATCATTGTTGATGTGAAAGATGATAAAATCAGAAAAAGTCCAAAAGGAACGTAGGCTCAAGTAATCGAAAGCATGTTCGATACCAGTCCCAGTATCGATTACTCGTGTCAGTGGCTTGGTATTGACGGTATCGATTACTCAGTAATCGGTAATCGCCCACCACTACTGTCCGGGACTCGTTTACTGAGGATTTTATTCATTTTAACTTAACGACTGTCCATGTACAGTATCATCAGCATATGCATTAATGTAAAGATATTATATACTGTAGATGTTATAGAATTCAGTCATTCTAGCATCAATTTTTTCTCATGTCAAAAATGACAGAAACCTGGAAGTATGATTGAGAGGCTTTGACTTCAAAACCAAGGTGTATTCCATCAGATCGCTTGTTGTTAGCTTTCTGTTGGCATACAATTCTCTTTTACAAATAAAAATGACGGTATTGCTTGTTATAGTATTCAGTGGCATTACAAATGTAGACGGGGCCCTTATACATGTCTTGGGTCTGGGGCCCCATGAATTCTCGACTATAACTTCTATATTATCACTATACAGTACAATGTTAAACAATCATGAATACCTAGACACCTATATATTCCTTCCTCCTCGAGTTAACGTTCGCAAATCAGTTCTTTCTTATCAATTGAAGGTCATGAATCTCCCACCAAGGACAATAATGAATCTTCACCATATAAATCGCAGGAGGCCGGGGGTGGTCTGGGCGAATTGATTATTGGGGCCCCCGTAAATTAGTTGTGACTAAATATTATGACGATGAAATATATGTTACTCAGTAATTTTTCATTATATCTTCCACTCCATTTTTGGCAGGGGCCCCACTGGGTCGGTGCCCCTTAATTTTCGACCTAACCCTACCTAATGAGTGTTACACCACTGATAGTATTCCTTTAGACACATGTTTTTCTTATGAATGATTTATAAATATGTGAATATCATATTCTTAAGGTGATAGCAATAAAACAACATCACCAAATGAAACATCCGCACCAACGAGACGAGCCAGAATCAAGCCAAAGGTTGGAATTGTCGGAAATAGTAGGAGTGGTTGTGCAGTGCCACGGAAGAGTCAAACCACGCCATCCAATGAAGTGAAAAGATCCGAGGCAGTGGTACCATGGATAGTCATTCCATTAGTTCGAGAGAAGGATATTATCGCTTTACCTAAAAATGCCGCAGAATCGGGCATGGTCACTGATCCTCGAAGTGACGTAAATTCACAAGACGAGATGCATAGAGAAACAACAAGACGTGCTGGAAACATTGGAACACTAGGTTGCACATCATTAGAGCTTGAAGCTTCAGCACTATATCCACAGCAGAAAGATCTTGGTGGCAATCCTGTGTTAACACAGCCAAAGGAGAACACTCACATTATTCAGTCAAGTGAAGTAAGTTTAGAAGATAAGTCACACAGAGAAACAGGCTGTACATTGTCAGAGCTTGAAGCTTCAGCACTATATCCACAGCAGAAAGATCTTGGTGGCAATCCTGTGTTAACACAGCCAAAGGAGAACACTCACATTATTCAGTCAAGTGAAGTAAGTTTAGAAGATAAGTCACACAGAGAAACAGGCTGTACATTGTCAGAGCTTGAAGCTTCAGCACTATATCCACAGCAGAAAGATCTTGGTGGCAATCCTGTGTTAACACAGCCAAAGGAGAACACTCACATTATTCAGTCAAGTGACGTAAGTTTAGAAGACGAGCCACACAGAGAAGCAATGAGAGATGCCAGTAACAATGAAGCACTAGGCTGTACATTGTTAGAGCTTGAAGCTTCGACTACACATGCACAGCAGGAAAATATTGGTAATCCTGTGTTAACTCAGCCAAAGGAGAACACTCATGTTAATATTCACTCAAGTGAAGTATGTTTAGAAGATGAGCCAAATAGAGAAACAATGAGAGACACCAGAAACAATGAAACAATAGGTTGCACATCATTAGATATTGAAGTTTCAACTACACATCCACAGCAGAAAGATCTTGATGATCCTGTGTTAACTCAGCCAACAGAGAACACTATTGATATTCACTCAAGTGAAGTTCTGTCTGGAGAAAGTGTTTTGCAAATTGAACCATGCCTCGCAGTTTTACTAGACAATGAGAGCTCTATTGAAGGCAATGCAACATGCGATGATCTGCAGTCAACTGAAAGATTGAATGCAGTTGTTGAAGAAGATACACAGACATTTACTGGAGATATCGCAGCAGTTAATACCACAAAGAGTCATCTTTTAGATTCAAACATAAATTTCAGTCAGTTGCAAAATGCAGATGACTTGTTGCAAAGTTTACTGCAAAATAGCAATTCCTGTTCACAGACACACTCAAATAGTATTGCTGGAATTACAAAAGTGATAGATGACTCACAACGAGGTGTGTTGACCAGTTCAGAAGCAGCTACGGGACCTCATTTATTAATGATGAATGACCTAACAGTAAATATTGTTAATAACAATAATTTTGAGAAGAGTTCTAACTCTCAATCTTCATCACTCTCGGACAATGTTATTACTGAGGTGATGGCCAACTCATCTCAATGTGACTTTATACGTTCTGGAGGCTCTACCTTACGTATTCCCCACAACCAATCTGGAAATGTCGCTAGTCACATTGGTGGTGAATCCATGAGGACAACACCTAATCACTCTGGTACTTCCTCGAGGTTAAACATAAAGCGTAAACGCAAGCCGAGGAACAAGTTTACAAAACTACCAGAACTAGACACTGTTCTTTCACAATCCATGTCCATTGCTTCCTTGGACGTGTTGGACATTTCAGAGATACCGATTGCAAGTAATGTTGAAATTGATTTGGGTTTGTGTGGTTCAAAATCCCCCGAGATTGATCACCCAGTGTTAGAAATTCCTGTTGACTTGATTGAAGATGACACGAGCGAAGATTGCCCAAGGAAAAGAAATGCTCCTAATGTCTTAAGGCAGAGATTTGGCAAAAAGAATTTGGGCACAGTCAAGCTGGTGATTTCGCGTCGAGGTGTGGGAAACGCAAAGGGGACCATGAATAACTCATCTCAGGGAAAAGATACTTTGTGTGTACATGTAGGTAGTGAAACAATAGCTGAAGATGAAAGTGGGAAGAAAGAGGCGACTGTAATTAGGAAGAAGAAAAAAGTGGGACCAAATCTCACACAACCAAGAAGAAGAAGTAATAGAAGGGGCCAACCTGAGGGAAATCCAGCAAGAGAAACGTCTCATTCTGGTAGTGATCTTACAAGTTCTGTATGTGATGATATTGGGAATCATAACAGGGAAAATGTTGTTGGAGGAATATCTGAGGGTATCCATGCTGAAGGTGGTGCTGATGTAACCAATGATGTTAGGGTACCTGAATGTAGCCAAGCTGAGGATGAATTTAACTGTGACTATGTTGTTGGAGAAGTATCCGAGTGCATCCAAGCTGAAGGTGGTGATGTCATCACCGACGAAGTTGTCAGGACACCTGAATGTAGCCAAGCTGAGAATGAAAACTGTGACTATGTTGTTGGAGAAATATCCGAGTGCATCCAAGCTGAAGGTGGTGATGTCGTCACCGGCGATGTTGTCAGGACACCTGAATGTAGCCAAGCTGAGAATGAAAACTGTGACTATGTTGTTGAAGGAATATCCGATTGTCATCAAGTTGAAGACAGCCTAACTGATGTTGCAAGGGTACCCGAATGTATTGAAGTCGAAAGTCAAGACAGTATAACTACCATATCATCAAACACTCTTGAAGATATCTCCCTCACTATCGCACACGGTACAATGGCTGGAGTTCTTCAGCAGAATTCCGAGCCATTGTCAACTGTTACTGAATGCCCATACATAGATGTCATTGCATGTACTAGTAGTAATGTTACTGATGATATACCAGAATCAGAGCAAACTCCATTTGATAATACAGACTCGCAAAATAACTCCGCAGCAATGATATCTACTGATAACACATCTACTGTAGCCGATTCATGTGTATCTGAAGCTCTGGTACCAGTTAATGCTGGTAGCAGTTCAATCCAAGCTAAGAAACAACAAAAACCGAAGCAGAAGGGTATTAGAAAGAAGCGAAAAGCCAAAGGTAATAATGCTGATGATGGTAGTGTTGTTCAAGGACCTGAGGTGGTACAGGGTGTTGCTGAGGGACCCCAGGGTGTCACCGAGGGGCCTCAGGAGTCACAAGATACTGCACCGGTTTCAGATAGTGGTGTCACTGTACGTGGAAAGAAAAGACAAAGTAAGGCAAAACCAAAGATACCTTCCAAGAGAGGCAGAAAGAAAGCTGCCAACAAGGAACCTGTTGGTAGTATTACTGAAGAAACTGCTGCTGCTGCAGACAAGCAAGGAACTGTCAATCCCACCCCTAGTGAGGTAAGTGTACAGTAAGTGGAAATGTTGTATTGAAATACATACTGTAAGTACTACAAGCCTGGAAATAATTATTTTCACTGTACCTGTCAAAATGACGAGCACAAATGAATTTGTAACGGACACACACAAAATTGTACCTAGCGTAATGTCTAAAAACTAAGTGTAACATCTCCAAACTTAGCGTAACGTCTCACAACATAGCGCAATGTCTCCAAACTTAGTATAACGTCTCCAAATTTAGCGCAATATTTCCAAACTTAGCGCAATGTCTCAAAACTTAGCGCAATGTCTCCAAATTTAGCGCAATGTCTCCAAACTTAGCGCAATATCTCAAAACTTAGCGTAATGGCTCCAAATTTAGCGCAATGTCTCCAAATTTAGCGCAATATCTCAAAATTTAGCGTAATGTCTCCAAATTTAGCGTAATACAGTATCTCACAAATTAGCGTAATGACTAATGTATCTCCAAACTTAGGGCAATGTCTCAAAACGTAGCGTAACGTCTCCAAACTTAGCGTAACGTCTAAAAAATAGCACAATGTCTCTCATCTGAGATTGTACAACACGAAATCTAAACGCAGTCCATTCAACAAAAAATGTTTTACTTTCACAAAACGTTGAGTATAATCTACGGACAAGATGAGCATCGAACAAAATGACAGACACGAATAATAATCGTAACTGTAAATCTCTAGAAATGGAAATCGAGAAAAAAATCGTGTTGTCCCCCTATAGGAAGCTGCAACCACAAGTGCTGCCCCTCTTCCCGAGAACGATAACAGTGTGCCTCAGAAAAAGAAAAGAGGGCGTCCACGCTCTTTGAAAAAGTCCACAGAATCCAGCAAACAAAAGGATGATGCCACAGCTGAACCTGTTGCTAGAAAAAAGGTAATGTGCCATCACACAATGTAATGAGAAGGACACATCGTCCGAAACGTCGTTCATGAAGATACGTACGTACTCTTACTTAAGTATTTTTCAACACATTGAAGTTCTCTCATTTCTCTTTTTCATATTATATCCAGTTCTTTTGAGGACTTAGCAGCTTTCATATATTTTCTTAATGTATATAAGGCCAGTTACATAAGACCAAGATCAACCCAATACAAGTTCGTGCTCATAGTACGACAGGTTACGACAGAAACGAAAAGTCTACACGCTTGCAAAAGATTGCAGTGCTAGCGCTACAGAAACAAGCGTGTCGACGTCGGCCCCTTGAGATCTACAACTGCAACCTAGGACGGGGACGTCGTTCAAACAAAAGAATCTTTATGTTAAACAAAAAGAACGAATACTTTTTATTCCCAAGAGTAATCTCAACGCCGTCCTCGTTCTGTTTTCAACGTCACTAAGAGCATTTTCACGTCTTTAGGACGACGGCAACTCGCAGAGAGATGAGAGCTGTTGCATAAGACTGACTTAAACACAGACCGCACTATACAATCGTTTTAGAAATATTGAAGCGTTTTGGAGATCACAAATCAAGCTTGTGGTTTCATTCAAATGCTAACATTTGTGTTTCTTTCACTGCTGTCGCCGTCCTAGGTTGCCGTCGTAGATCTTAATGTCCCTAAGAACGACATAATATCAGATGGGCGCGAAGTCAGACCGGGACTGAGTCAAACCAGACAGGATATGTATATATTTTCATGAGACCGACAAGAAAAGAACTTTTAGTTGTTCGAGGTCATTACAGTTGTCACACAGAAGTTACGAGGATCTTCAGACCGGCACAAATTTGATCCCGCTATACCATCTGTTGAAGTTATACCATCTATTGAAGTTATACCATCTGTTGAAGTTATACCATCTGTTGAAGTTATACCATCTGTTGAAGTTATACCATCTGTTGAAGTTATACCATCTGTTGAAGTTATACCATCTGTTGAAGTTATACCATCTGTTGAAGTTATACCATCTGTTGAAGTTATACCATCTATTGAAGTTATACCATCTGTTGAAGTTATACCATCTGTTGAAGTTATACCATCTGTTGAAGTTATACCATCTGTTGAAGTTATACCATCTGTTGAAGTTATACCATCTGTTGAAGTTGTACCATCTGTTGAAGTTGTACCATCTGTTGAAGTTATACCATCTGTTGAAGTTATACCATCTGTTGAAGTTATACCATCTGTTGAAGTTATACCATCTGTTGAAGTTATACCATCTGTTGAAGTTATACCATCTGTTGAAGTTATACCATCTGTTGAAGTTATACCATCTGTTGAAGTTATACCATCTGTTGAAGTTATACCATCTGTTGAAGTTATACCATCTGTTGAAGTTATACCATCTGTTGAAGTTATACCATCTGTTGAAGTTATACCATCTGTTGAAGTTATACCATCTGTTGAAGTTATACCATGCATTCTTTGAAGTTATACCATCTGTTGATCTTACTTTCAGACTAAAACCAGACCTTCAAACGAGCCACCTCATGTCAATATTACCACAATGAAAATATCAGATATGGCGTACTATAATCCCAAGACGAATCCAATGAAGTAAGCTAAATCCAGATTTTTGAAATCGACTATAAGCCGTGTTTCTAGAACTGTTGCTAAAATAATGTTTACTCTTCCCACGCTGTGATTGATCAGTTTGCCAGTCTCGATCGGGCTATGGAATGACATCAATAACTAATGAGAATTCGCGTAGTCAAATCCTCTCTACCAAAGGCGTCGGAACGACAATTTGTGAGGGGGCCTGGCGATGTGCTAAAAACAACAACCAGTATGCTGTTCAAAGTCGAATTTGAGATAGCAGATTTGTTCAACGAAACCGTCATTGGCGTTGATGATTTGATTACTTGTGAATAGGTGTAATTATGTTTAATTCATTAATTATATAATTATAATTAATATCATTTGGTAGTCACTCATAAGTTTATAGTTTAATATTACTAGCCAGGTAAATATTCATGCCCCCCCTCCCACCAAAAAGGTGAGGGGGTCAAAGCCTCCCTTGCACCCTTAGTTTGTACAAATTCAAATTCAGGTCACCCACCCCCGCTTCCGACGCCCCTGCAGTCTCTACAAATACTAACTCGGTAAAAATTGTGCGGTTTAGGAGTCCAAGCGCGGAAGAAACACAAGAGAATGTACCAAGGTACAGTAAATAACAAATCTGTGTTGAGGTAACCGCCAGCCTGTGGAATATACCCCTTAGGAGGCAATTCCTCAGGCAGGGGAATCATTACACCAACCAAGTAGTGAGTCGCCAGGGCCTGGCAGTAGGGACGAGCCGATCGAGAAAAATCCAATTTACCGATCGGATAAATTCCGATACGATTAACGAGCTGATCGGCCGATTTATCGGTGGTTACCGATATTGGTCACCAGAAATTCTTAATAGTTGAATTTGGGGCCAAACTTCGCTTCGCATTGAACGAGCCATGGTACGCATTACCAACCGCAAGCAGACTAACACCGTTACCGATGCAAATGTGATGTTAATGTTTAGGCTTCATGTTTGCGTCGGTTCGAAGGGCGGATGTACTGGGGAGTCAATGCAATATGACTATTTGAGACTACATTCGCTCACATATCTGGCTTTTAGAATGCGTTCAACTACAATCGCGTAATTTTAGAAATAAAAAACAACATTCAACAACATTGGAAAATTTATTTCCAGAATGAAAATAGACTTGCAACGTTCTAGTTCCAGAAAAGATTGTATATTATTGGGCAAAGATGATGTGTCGGTAGCCATCTGCATGTCAGAGTTTAAGTTATGAAGTAGGAATGACGGAAGTCGCAAACTAAAAATGTTTCACCTATAACGAGAAATATGTCATGTGCCAGTCCAGTTATATATAGAGGTCAGTCGTCAATGGGTAAAACTTGTTCAATTTAGGATTTCCATCACGGAAGAAACACAAGAGAATATTGATAACGCACCAAGGTACAGTAAACTGTAATTAGTTTTTATCTTATGAAACTGTAATTAGTTTTATAAGTAACATTAAGAATATATTGTTGTAAGAGCATTGAGACTATTGTATAATGCTCCTAAAACGTCTTTATTATTATTATTATTATTTAAAACAACTTCTCCCAACTAGTAATATAAGAAATGCTTGGAGACCAATAAGGAGAATTTGTATGTTGATACTGAGGGTTAAATGGTTAATGCATAATAGTTTGCCATTTCTTTTGCAGCACACAAGACAATCAACCAGAAATTATTTCACCAGAAAATGAAGAACAAAACGAAGCAGAAGATGTGGACGGTGGATCACAACAAGAGGATGTTATTGCGCCGCGAGTTCGTATTGATGCAGATGGAAATATTGTTTTGGACGAGGAAAGGTATTGAGAAAGAAAAGATATGGCTAGTTGAAGTTGAATATTTTGACGCCATGTTTGTTTTGAAAATATAACATCATTGAGTGCTTCTTTATCGGCAGTTGAGTTGTTTCGTAGTAAAAAAGTAGAGTGCTGCGTAGACAGTGTTTTGGATATATAGCAAAGTGAACGGGTTCGTATATCTGTCCAACAAATAGTTGCATAAGGTTGCGCAAGGATGAGTAATATGTTTCCTTTTTTTCTCTTTAGTTTGGTCATTAAAGGTGCTGCTGTTGCGAATGACGACGCGGGAAATAGGTAAGATTATCTCAAACTCATGAATAGTTCATGAGATAATGACCAATCAAGTATATTGTGCATGGTCACATGTATACAATTTGATGTCCGACGAAAACACTCCGTGTCTTGAAATATAAAAAATATATCTATTCGTAGGGAAATTGTATTCGAGAATGCAAACCAACAATTCAGAGCCGCAACGAAGAGGAAGTATATGGACAGATGGAATAAGAAAGGTATTAGACTGACACAAAGATACGCCGAACGTTCAGTTCTTACTGAAACCATGACTATAGTAGGAAACTAATTGTCACATGGGGTGTTTCTAGCCCGCTGATTGATTCAGATTCAATCATATTTGAAAATTAAATTAAAGTTAAATTAATTTAAAGTTAAAAAGTACGGAGGCGGTTCAGGCCTGACCGAGGCTTGGCGTGCATGGCAGTTGGCATCCGGACGGTTTGCTAGTTGGTTCGGGGATGAAGTTGTGGAGGAAGGTGTCGGCACCTTTCCAGGCTTCCTTCCATCTCTCTACACATGATGTGGACAGAAAGGAGCTGGAGTTAACTTCTTTCGCGATTAGGGAGACATGGGCACGACTGATTCGTTGTGGAGGCATGCCGTCGGATCAAAGGATGCCTGCCACTATCGGTAACATGTGCGTCGGCCATTGTTGCCGAGATGATGCGGAGAGCGTTGTTTCCACTGTCTAGTTTACATAATCTCTTCCTCTCACCCACAGAAACGCTGTATTTCTACGAAATTTTAAGCCAAATTGGAACAGACTTCAGCTTGATGGCAACACTTTTTCCAAAACGAAATCGCACTGATTTGAAGGTAGGTGCTGTTGGGCTACTGCATGGTTAAAGTGCCTATTAAAGTGCCTGTCTGCTGCAGCATGAGCCGTTTGTGGTTCCGTAGGTCGGCACTAGCCTCCTCCACAGGCAACTCTGTGGCTTCTTTTCCCCGAGTCAAATAGCTTCCAACACTGTTTTGGCCATTTTTGGCCGAGACAGAATCCCCATATATACTTCCCTGCAATCCCAGCCAAAACATTGCTCGCACAGCCTTGGAAGCTATTTGACTCGGAAAAAAGAAGCCACAGAGTTGCCTGCGGAGGAGGCTAGATGTAGGCACTTTATTGAACAACTTTGGGGCGGCTGTCGAATTAACAGCGAGCTATCTTTTTTATTTTACTTCTGCAGAAAAAGTTCAAACGTGAAGAGAAGCATAACAGAGATCTGATAGAAAAAGCCTTAAGTAAGTTTGTGAAAGAATATCAGTTCTATATGAGTCCCGGTTTGGTCTTAAAATGTATGTATTCCAACACTCGAGATTTTCCTTCACCATAAATCCTTTCAACATGTAGTTTGATCGAGTGAAATGCCAAATATTACCTGTAATATACCCAGAATCTTATCCCGGCATTACCACCACCATATATGCAGAACTCGTGACTACGCTCTGGGCGGCGGCTTCCGTGGCTCGGTGGTCGGGGCGCTGCACTAGCATCGCAGGGTCGCGGGTTCAGTTCCCAGCCGGAGGGCCTTAAAGTTGCATTTTTCGCAACTGGTCCCGGTTTGGTCTTAAAATGTATGTATTCCAACACTCGAGGTTTTCCTTCACCATAAATCCTTTCAATATATATATATATATATATATATATATGTGTGTAATAGAATGCTATCCCATACAGATCGGCTGCTCATGATATATCTATTTAATAGATATATCATGAGCAGCCGATCTGTATGGGATAGCCGAGAAAATCGAAGTTAAAGTTTATAAGTAATTTCCCAACGCAACCAGGTGATAAATCAGACATAGTTTGACGCTACTCTGGCTTTAAAAAGTTTTTTGAACGTAACTTTAAAAGTTACTGTCCATGACCCAACGTTTCGACACTCCAATCTAGTGTCTTCATCAGGGGTGATCGTTGTAAAGTTAGGATCCCTATTTATACCCTCATAGAACCGATGATGACGTTATCTATTAACAAGATGCAAATAAGCTTCTGGTAATAAACCACCGTCATCGCGATTCAATGAGGCGTGGGCGCTATTGATATGACAAGCCTCCAGACAACGTCTCTGATGGTACCGCGGATTAGTGGTAATAATTTTGGAATTTTCCCGCGCAATTTCATGGTTGGTTACGCACGCGTGCTCTTTAGAAGAAATCTTTTACTGATTTACAGATATTGATTAAATATTATATATATTTTATATATCCATTTGGTTATTAATTTCAGATCAAAGAAACCCAATCCCTGCTTCGTTGTTTGCGGAACTTTTGGAGGAGACCGAAGAAGACATGGAACGAGCCCTCTCCGTTTCAACCCCGGACAATGTCACCCAAGCGTGAGTCATGGAACACACCCGCCGTTTCTCCCCCCGGGAGAATGCTACCGTGCAAGTGTGAGATGTTCAGTGTGCCGTTGTCGCTTCTTCTAAGGAGAGTATCACTGGAGTGTGAGTTACGATGTGTGACATCATAAAATGACGTCATATTTATGACACGTGATATCATAAAATGACGTTATATTTGTGTCTGACATCATAAAGTGACATCATAAAATGGCGATATTTGTGTCAGACGTTATAAAGTGACGTCATATTTGTGTCAGACATAAAGTGACGTCATATTTGTGTTACATGACGTTATAAAATGACGTCGTATTTACATTACATGACGTCATATTTACGTCATGTGACTTAAAACTGACCTTGTTGTGAAAAATGAAATCAAAAAGTTTACAAGAAGATGTGCGTGTTTGTCTTGAAAAAAATATGTTTAGGTGTATGCATAGGTGTTGTTAAAAATAACATGATCGAAATAAATATCTATTAACATGATATGTATTGACTTTGCAGTAAACTCGGTTGGGTGAATTCGGCCCATAGCTCTCAATAATGGCACTCTATTTCGTTCCCAGAGCCCTCGCCGCTACGCAACTTCATCTATATCTACATGCTGCAGGGCTTTCGCTAAGACCCGGGTCCTGCCGCAGCTCCGGCAGGTAATGCAGCAAATCATCGGCTATATTCTCCCGATGTCCAACTAAAATCGTCTCTGCAGATTTGTTTTTATAAAAAGCTGCTAAAATTCCATTCATTCATATAATGAATACCAGGGGACAGGTGTCCAGAAGCATAAAATTCGAGAACGAATTTCTCGAGTACAAGAGCAGATACCATAAAACTATTAACATTTCTAAACATTATACTTAAAGGGCTTTTATTTAAAAGTGATTTACTTTTTGGGTACAGTTCCCCCTTAAAAACTAGTCTTCCTTAAGCACTTTAGACCAATATATTTATGCATTATGTAGAAAACCTAGGGAGCAACCACGAGCCAACGTATGTATGTGTCATCTTAAAAAATAAAACTAATAATATAATATATACTCTGTACATAGTACCAATCTTTGGGTAGTTCTAACTACCTAAAGATTGGTAGATATAATTAAACAACACGTGCCTTTTTTATTCTAATTACAAAATGCTGCTCATTGTTTCTAATGAATCCCCATCTACATAAGTTGTTTTAAGCGTCACTTCTTTAATCGGGGTGAGGTAATACCCGTTCTGTTTCTCAGTTTATCAACAGACGTAGCACTTGATAAGTTGTCTGCCGAAATGCATCGTTCTCCCTTGTAAAGTCTGTTCTTTTCAGTTCTTGGAATTAGAACTATCCAACATTGCCATTCACCATCGTAAATGCGTTCTCCAAAGCATTATTTTAGTTTGTCACGACTGATCACGACTAAATCGTTATTTTAAAGGGGTACCCCAGTCAAGATATAAGTGGAGTTCATATAAAATGTCTTAGTAATTTACAGCAATTGAAGTTGGAGAGTTTCTCCAATTTCGGCGCCATATTTGTTTCTCAAATATGCCGTCACTGAGTGCTTCTATGTCGTATTATGCCTACGAAGCTGCTCTACTTTCCTGCATGAGGAACTAAATAGTTTATTTCGACTAATTTCCGTCCAAAGAGCATTCACAACAGCTATCACTATATGATTGCCATCAAAACAACTCCACTGCCGATATTAAAGAATCACTCAATGACGTCGTATTTTCAAAACCAACATGGAGTCAAAATCCTCAAATTTTCAACTTCAACTGGCCATATCTTCTTAACTAAATTGATAGGAATGCTGAAACTTTGGAAATAAACTAAAGTCAGTAAGATCTTTCATATGAACTACATTTGTATTTTGGCTGGAGTAGCTCTTTAATTATATACTCTGTACATAGTTAAATATGTTTTATAATATAACTTGTGTATACAAATCTTTCACGATCCACTAACGATACTTACACTTGTATATTATTATATTAATATTCACAATAAATAAAACTTATCTTTCATCTCACGTCCACGGATTATCACTTTGTTCAATTGAATCTACATTGAAAGAACTGATTGTATGTTAAAGGGGGATATGAAACCTAAAAATCAGATTAACTGAACACAAAAGAGCTACTGGAAACGAGGACAAAACTAATCAGATTGCTAAACACCATGGGGATGGCTAAAAGGGATGGCTCAAAAGGACCTTTCTGTTTGTTAGGTTAGGGTTAGGTACGGTTAGGGTTAGGTTTAAGGTTAGGATCAGGTTATGATTGAGATTAGGTTAGGATTAGTAGTTCTAGAAAATGTGAAGGTTTTGAGTCATTTCTTTTACGCTTGACTCGATTCATTGTATCGCCTTTGCATATTTGGATTCCGTAGACAGTTGGTAGCATCTTTAATGGTCGGTAGCATCTTTTTAGCTGACCCTAACCGCCCGTCTAAAGTGTCATCCTAACCCCCCGGAATACAACAGTGACGAGTGCCAAAGTTCTCCGAACATACCTTTCAAAGACACAGCTTGAAGAGAATCCCATTCCTTTCTGGCATTTTTCTCGGAAAGTCTCACCAGCGAAGCCCTGTCCACTGAACCATTCCCAGATTCCGCCGTAATCGTTGCAGATTGCGAAGATGGTTGGGATCGACGGGATGAAACCTCTTTCTCACTAACACAATAAAAAACCACACGTCAAGATCGGAAAAGAAAGACGAACCTAAAAAGGCGATTATATCCCCCTTAACCATAGAATATCCCCATCAACGCCAGAATATCCCCATCAACGCCTGAATATCCCCTCAACCCCCAAATATCCCCATCAACTCCTGAATATCCCCTCAACCACCGAATATCCCATCAATCCGCGAATATTCCTCTCGATCCTGAATATTCCCATCAATCCCTGAATATCCCCCTCAATCCCTGAACATCCCCCTCAATCCCCGAACATCCCTCAATCCCTGAATATCTCCCTCAATACCTGAATATCCCCCTTAATCCACGAATAACCCCCTCAATCCTTGAATATCCCACTCAATCCCTGAACATGCCATCAATCCCTAAACATCCCCCTCAGTCCCCGAATATCCCTCAATCCCCTGAATATCCACCTCAATCCTTGAATATCCCCCTCAATCCCTGAATAACCCCCTCAATCCCTGAATATCCCCTCAATCCCTGAACACCTCCCTCAATATCCCTTGGTGTACTGCCGAAATAATGAATAGATGCAGGTCTAACGTTTCGAATGTGAAAGGTAATGTCATTTTATTACCTATATTCACTATTTCACCAACCTTAGAGTCAACCTCGTTCCCAGGCTCTTACCTTCGCGGTTGCCTTAGAGTTTATGATTTGTGATTTTATACTTTATATTTATACCTATACTAGATAACTCAATTAAGTCTAAACTGTTCCCTGTAGACGTTCAAATCTCCCTTGGACGTCGAGCTTATTCTCGCCTAACCACATTAACCCACGCCAAACCCTTGCTAAGCCCCCGTTAACTTGACAATACAGAGTGTAAGCTAGGGCAAAGAAACTCCGCGTTAAACGGTTAGTTGGATCTGGGAAATGACGGGTATTATTACTGTTTTTAAGACTTCAGGTGTGACGACAGATATATAGCATGGAATCACGGTGCAATTTTGTATTATCAGGCAATTTGTAGAGTCAATTCCCAGTCAATTCATCTATGTATGAGGCAGTGAAAATTTTCAATATGGAACATTTTTGGTGCGTTTGATTCTGAGCCATTCAACATGCGTTTTACTTGTGGAACTGGGTGAGAAAGATTTGAGAAAGATTTGAGTTTGTTCAAGCCATTTTGGAGGTATTTTATTATTAAAACAAAAAATAAATAGCCAAAGTATTTCGCTAGCTTCGCCCATTCTCGCAACTACACTTCACTTCGTTGACTTGTGAGAGATGTCAGGGCTTATTTGCGTGAAGCCGCGCCGCACAACCCCGCGGTCGCAACCACGCGGCTGGAGAGATCTCACTATTCCCCAATTCAGATAAATGTAGATTTTTTCGAAGGCCTGGGGGAGCGGGGAACCTAAAATGAATCGACAACATACCTCAATTGCTTCAGATTCTTACGCGACACGCGAACTGGAGTGGAAGGCTGGACAGGAGTTCCAATTCCTTTCTCTACGACGTTCTAACACAATGCAAGGAAACATTATTAGCAAAAAATATATATAATTATTTTATTTTATTTTATATATATATATATATATATATATATATAAATATAAATGTATAACCGTAAAAGTACCTTAGGAAGGCGTAGGTCGTTCGCATCAGCCTTTCGTTCTTGACTTTTCATGTCGGTTGGAACTTTAATGTCGGCTTCGGAGGGCATTTCACTTTGGACACTGTAGGACTGTGAATCAACAACGCCATCTTTACCAGAGAGTTCGCGCAATCTCTTCTTCAAGTCCCGGCTCATCTTTTTGTAATAATACAGATCTTTCTCGAGTTGATGGACGCGACCCTCGTGTTCGCTGAATAATTTTAAAATAATGCGGAAAAAAGTTTTATAAAGCCTGGTTTCACGGCATGTGCATAAGTATAAAGCACAAACGCGAGCATAAGCGTAAGCATGAATAAGCACTTAGATGAGCATAAGCATGTGGATAAGCTAAGGATGAGCACAGGCGTGAGCATGCATAAGTATGAGCATTAGCATGAGCATGCATGCATAAGTATGAGCATAAGTATATGAAGTAACTAAAGGAGGGGTTGGAGTTCAAGGGCGAAGAGTGTGGGATTAGTTTTGAAGAAATACAAGACGTGGTAAGGGGATGATTTAGAAGACGACTCTGACTCCGTGACTACTGAGGCGGATCAGGATGGCATAAGATCAGAGGGAATGAATGAGATTGGTAATTATTATATAGTTAACTAGAAGGCACTCAGAGACTGCATACCTCCCCTACATGTCTATAAACTGGTCTCTCTTGAATGAATAAAATGCTTGATTGTATTTGATTGCATTTGTTCCGTTAAGCCCGTTATTTTGTGAATTCCGTTTGTTTGTGAATATAAAAGATTTGCGATACATGGACGATCGTCAAGCTCATATCCTCAGAAAAATGATTCTGAGTCCCGGACAGGAATCGAACCTGTAACCTTCTGATTGCCGACGCAATAACCATTACAATGATGTACTGGTTCGATTGATATATGCAGTTGTACTGCATATATCAATCGAACCAGTACATCATTGTAACCTTCGCTCTCCATCTGCAGTCTCAGTAGCTCAATGGTTAGAGCGTCTCACTGGCAATCAGAAGGTTACAGGTTCGATTCCTGTCGAATCATTTTTCTGAGGATACAAGCTTGACGATCGCCCATGTATAGTCTGTCTACTCCAAGCTCTCCCACATTCACTGCAGCAGTGTATATATTAACACATAATGAGCATGAGCATAAGTATATATTAGCGTAAGCATAAGAAAAAGGACCACGCGTTCTTTCTGTCCAGCGATCTCTTACCTAGTCTGCCGTTGCTCCACGTCATTAATTTGTTTCATTAAGAACTGTATCCGCTGTTCATACTGTTTGGCTTGATCCGTCAGCCTTCGCTCAGCCTTCAAGTCAGCCTGTTGATAACCTCGTTCCAGCTCTCTTATAATCCTCTTCTGCTCGTCCACGCGCAATACCAAGTCTTCGCATTCCAAGTGCTGTTTCCGTTCCTTCTCTCTGTGACCGACAACCTTCTCGAAGTACTTCCATAGCAGAAACACGGCATCTTCTCTCCCTAAACTTTTCAACTTTGTGACTAGGTCCTGATTCTGGGATGACTCGCTCCCAGTCCCTGACCCTAGTTCCTTCTTTTGCGTATCGATTGATTCCGTCTTGAACTCAATGGCCGCTTCCAGAGCCTCGATGCCTTCGTCGAACTCCAAAAGTCTGAGAAAAAAGTGTTAGACAATGGTCATAAAACGTGTTGTGCTGCGTAGGCAGTGTAGAAATACATATCAAATATCTAAAAAGGTTGGTGTACTGCTGAAATAGCGTGTAAGTATAGCTATTTCGGTAGTACACCAACCTTTTAAAATATTTGATTAGTTAGGCAATAGGTTTAATACAGCGCCGCTTCTCATTTGCTGTCCTGCGAGCGCGGGAATCTCAAGCAACCAATCAGAAACGTTTCAAGTTCTCGGCTTCCGTAAGGAGAAAATTATTTTTAATCAGCGAAATAAAACTAGTTTTTATGACTTTGTGTCTTATTCTGTTATAAAAGAAATGGTTCGTGGTTTGATCAAAGATTATTTTCAACTGTATTGATTACTTTCAATGCTTTACATGGCCAGGCACCTATTTATATTACTGATTTACTGACTTGATATAACAATCCTACTTGCATTGCAAAATCTGCTATTTGTACCAATTCATTACCAGAGCAAATTAGAAGAACTGACTGACTGTAAGTCAGCACTTAAGACTTTCCTTTTTTCGAATTAATAGTTTTGTAGTTATCATAGTTTTATTAGTTATACATGTTGTATTTATCGAGGTATTTATGATTTTTTATTTCACGATTGAGTCGTTTTTCTTTGATGTACCGCGGGCTGTATATAGCATAATACTAATTAGATAAGAAATTAAGATAAAACTAGGAAAGTCTTTGTCCAAGGTGGAAAAAATATAAAAACTTTGTTGGAAAACCTCCTCAATCATGAAATAAGTCAAATAAATCCCTCGAACGTTGGGATGTATGCCATATACAGCCCTCGGACGCTACGCGTTCTCGGGGCTGTATATAGCATACATCCCTCGTTCTCGGGATTTATCTCTTACATACTGAAATGTAATGAGTTTTAAAAACAAAGAAAAATCATGAGAAAAACAAAGGAAAATCATGACCATATCGTGTCTTTATATGCGATAAAGATTCGTCCTGATTTACATAAACTTTTCCTTCGATTTTCTCGGCGAAAATAGCTTGAATCACTGAAATAGTTGGTAAATATGGTTGGTCATTTAGATGCAGTCATTTTTAAAGCCGTTCAACAATACATTATTAAAGTTACTTTAATAAAGTATAGTTCAAGACACTCTCAACAGTGTTTTATCGAGTCTAAAACACTCGACTATCGTATCGTCATGTGTTTTAAACCCAATAAAACACTGCTGCTCGTGTTCGAAACTATACTTTAACTATGCTTTAAGTAATTTTAATAATGTATTGTTGTAAGAGCATTAAAACGTATTTAATGTTATAATTATTATTATAATTATTATAATTACAAAAATTATTATAATTTATTATAATTATTATAATTTATTATAATTATTATAATTATTATAATAATTATAATAAATTATAATAATTATTATAATTATAATTATTGGCGTGCTCCGACTCAAAAGGACCTTTCTGTTTTTGTTTGGTCTTTATTTTTGGTTAGGTAAGGGTAACTACGGTTAGGATTATTATTAGGATTAGGGTTAGACTAGTTCTTGAAAATGTGAAGGTCCTTTTGAGTCATCCCTTTTAGCAAAAATCTACGATTCTTAGGTGACCCTTGCAGGATTAGCATCGTCGCTCCTCGCTGTCACCATGTTAGCTACAGTCTCCTCTCCGATCTGCATTCTGCCAAAAAAACTTATATTGTATTCGCATACACGAGTTGAGTACCGTATGATATTGTTAATGAAGAGAACAGTGAACTCTCTACCTCCGTTCTTCTTCAACACTCAACAAACTGCCTTCTTTCAGTTTTCTATCGAGTTCATTTCGTTTGTCCATCAGTTCTTCTCTTTTGCTATCTAGCGTACGAATTTCGCGACGAATGGCCTCGCTCGTCTTTTGGTCTTCGCTTTCTGTGTGAAAGAGAAGAAAAAGGGGAATAGTTTAAGGGGAACTGTAGTCTGAACTAAATAATATTTAATGGATTGCGCAAGTTACAATAATGTACTGGTTCGATTGATATAGTGAGACGCTCTAACTAACTAACCAACCATAACCATACTGCCAGTGAGACGCTCTAACCATTGAGCAAGCCACCTCTTAACCAACGTACCTCTTAATGCTGAATCCTTCTCACGAAGTTGTTCTTCGACATTGTCCAGTTGTGTTGACATGCGCAGAATGTCCTATAGAAGAGATATCGGCGAAAACCGGGAAATGATTAGCTCAGTAATAACATAGTCACCTCGGTTTCTTTTGTTTTAACAGGGACGTTTACTGTCGTATTTCCCTCATCAATACTGGATGAGGGACATTTAGAGTAAACATCCCTCATTACTATTTATGAATATAAAATCACCGAACTCCTTATTCCTTGCATCTGCCCATTGTTCGTATACATTGCTACTCCAACTTGTATGTCATTTTGTGGCTAAAGGCAGTCGATCTTCTCTTACTTTCGAAACTTCCTTGTCGCTCACAAAAGAAAAGCGAAGAGCCATCATTCATTCCGAATAAAAAAATACTCTATTTGCAAACCAAATTTATACCCAGATTCACTGAACCAATTCTATAAAGAGATTTTACAAAACAAAAGCATCCATTGTCTTGTTTATTTCCTCGGTGACAATGTGATTACGTTTTGAGGGCCATTAGTGATTAAATTACCCCTCAAGCCTCGGGAGGGTTTTGTAGAACTTCCACAAAACCCTCCCTCGGCTTTCGGGGACATTTAATCACTAATAGCCCTCAAAACCATGTGTTTACTTATAATAATCAATCAATCCATCCAACCATCTCGCTGGGACTTTTCTTATACGCTCCTCAGCTGTGTATACGAGGCTGCCAGCCAGAAGCTATCTATTTATTCATGCCATACCATATTTGCCTGGTATCCTCGTGTTTGAGATACTTTTATATAATTATCCACCTATCAATCTATCATTAATAATTCATGAGGAAAACACATAGGAAAATCACGACCGTTTTACGTCGTGATAAAGACACGCTTTTCAAAATTGTCAACATGCTCTTCTCTATAAATTTCTTGCTGGTTTTTACGGCTTAGGGGGTGTTTATATGAGAGGCGATACAGCCCGGTTACCAGGCTAGCCCGGTATAGCGAGATATCGCCGCGTATAGTTATTTTCCTTATCCGTTACGATCTGAGCCTTTAGTTTACCTTGGATACGACCTGACTAGAACGTAGTTTCTTTATCTCCAGTTCACTTTTACTTTTCATCATTTGTTCTCGTTCTTCTAAGATACCTTCACGTCTTGCAAGTTCTTCTTCTAGTTGTTCTATCGCTTGTTTCTTGCCCAACACACTCTCAAGTTCTGCGTCTAACCATTGTCGTTGTTCTTGTAACTTCACTGCGTCTTCGCTAGGATGACAAAGATTTTCATGGTGAGCTTCTTAGTAGGACTTTACTTCATAAAAAATGTCATGAAATAGGAAGAATATAATATATCACGACCCAAGGGGATACTTAATAAAATATCAAATAATGCCTAATGCAGAATAGTCATGCTTCATCACCATCATCATCAGAATCGCCATCATTATCACCGTCATCATTTTCACCATCATCATCATTGTCTTTACAATCACCATTATCATCACTTATCATCACTTATCATTATCATCATCATTATTATCATCATCACTATCCTCATCATTTTTCATTGCTCCTGGTACCATCAACACGACCATTATCAATAACGATAACCATTCACAAAACATCATCACATTGATCACAATAACCATAACCATTCACGATAATTACCACATCAATTACAATGCAATCACCACCACAATGATCACCACTACCATCATAACTGCCACCATCATCATCACCATTACCATCATCATCACTATCACTATCAAAGAATAGCATAGGTTAGCATAGAATAGCATAGGATAGCAGATGATAGCATAGGATAGCAGATGATAGCATAGGATAGCAGATGATAGCATAGGATAGCAGATGATAGCACAGGATAGCAGATGATAGCATAGGATAGCAGATGATAGCATAGGATAGCAGATGATAGCAGATGATAGCATAGGATAGCAGATGATAGCACAGGATAGCAGATGATAGCATAGGATAGCAGATGATAGCATAGGATAGCAGATGATAGCAGATGATAGCAGGTTATAGCATAGGATAGCAGATGATAGCAGATGATAGCATAGGATAGCAGATAGCATAGGATAGCAGGTTATAGCATAGGATAGCATATGACAGCATAGGATAGCAGATGATAGCATAGGATAGCAGATAGGATAGCATAGGATAGCAGATGATAGCATAGGATAGCAGATAAGATAGCAGGTTATTGCATAGGAATTACAGGGATATACTTCGTATTTTCCTCTTTGGATGTCTTTCGTCTCAATTTTCTTTGAGCTGCAGCAACCTCCTCAGTTTTCCTTTTTAATATCTTCTCATTCTGTATATTTTTCTCCTCAAGTTCCTTGATTCTCTGCTGGTCTTTCTGTATTTCTCTTTCCATTTTCGATTTCCTCTCTGCCTCTTCTTTCAGTTTCTTCTGAAACGTGTCCTGTTGTTGTTTCATTTTTTCAAGATGAATTTCCAGCTCTTTTAATTTTCGTTCGCGTTCACTGTACAGAGTGGAGACTTTCTCGTTGTCCTATTGCAAAAGATAAATATGATGTTGAATAATGTGACATTATACTAGCTGGCAGTTTACTTAAAGGGGAAAAACTGCGTTAAAAAAACAACTTTTAAATAAAAGAATTTTTAAAAAGTAGCCGGGATATCGAATTTTTAAGGTCAATAAACCCAATAAAATTTTTATAACTTCGTTTTTATTTAATTTATCAATAAATCCATACGATACTTTTTTGTAGGAAGTAATTTATGTTTACATGACACTTAAAATACAGCATACTGTCAAAAATGACGAAAATTATAGAGCTTTCTCTTTGTCGATGACGTCATCAAGTTACGTCATCAGATGTCATCAAGTTACGACATCAGACGACTAACCCTACATATTCCACACATAAAATATCTTGGTTATACCTTGAATTTATTGGAAAATACTTAATGTGGCTCGATGGTCTAAATCATGAGAAATTGCATTTTTCCGCATAAAAATGCTTTTAATGCAGATCTGGGCTTCATCGTGGTTCATTGCATAGCTCTAGTGGTGGTCTTGTTTACTGAAAAGTGTTATACCCTCAAAGTTTACCTGAGTGGAGAAATCGTGTTTCCAATAAATCCAGAAAACTAATTTGCATAAAATCTGCCGCTTATCATAAACACCATTTCTCTAGATATACAAATGCTACAAGTGTGAAACGTTACAATAATCAAGACCAAAATAATGTAATGAACCAAAATAAAGCTCAGATCTGCATTTCAAAACCTTTTATGGGGAAATACCTGTATGTAATTTCTCATGATGATTTAGACTATCGAGCTACCTTAAGTAAGAGTACTTACGTATATGTATGGTCGACATTTCGGACGATGTGTCCTTCAGGACCTGTCCTTAGCAACCGGTTGTCTAGCAACGGAATACGTCCGAACACCCTTAAGGTTGCTATTGTTGTCAAGCCAACGTTGTAGCAACTTGTGTGATGTTTACCTGCATGTCTAAAGTACAATCTTATGTAACTAACCTTCTGTTTTTTCTTGAGTTCATGCAATTGTTCCTCGAGTGTTTGAAGTTTCTTCTTGTGTTCTTGTTCTAGTTTTTGTTTCTCGTTTTGCTCTTGGTGAGACTTGACTTCGTAATGCGCTAAGGTCTTCTGTGTTATTTCCAAGTCCTTTTTCGTTTTGCCCACTTCTTTCTCCATCACTTGCACCTTTTCAGCGAACGTTTTCTTCATCACGTTCGCTTCTTTATCGCTTCGTACAAGTTCCTTGATCAGCTCTTGTTTAAGCCTTGGGACATAGAGAGAGAAAAAGCACGAGAGAAAATAATTTAGTTAACTTCGGAGTTTCATCAATTCACAAAAATTGCTTTTCAAGTGAGCCGACAACAAATAACAGAAGTATAAATATATACAAAATAAGTAAAGTAGTTATCTTCACCATCATCATCATCATCACATCATCATCATCATTATCATCATCATCATTACCATCATCATCATTACCATCATTATCATCATCATCATCATCATTACCATCATCATCATCATTACCATCATCGCCATCATCATCACCACCATTATCACCATTACCATCATCACCACCATTATCACCATTACCATCACCATCACTACCATTATCATCACTACCATCATCACCATTACCATCATCACCATTACCATCATCACCATCATCATCACTACCATCATCATCATCATCACTACCATCATCATCACTGCCATAATCACCATCATCATCACTACCATCATCACCATAACCACCATCATCATCATTACCATCATCACCACCATCATCATCATTACCATCATCACCACCATCATCATCATTACCATCATCACCATCACCATCATTACCATCATTACCATCATCACCATCATCACCACCATTACCATCATCATCACTACCATCATCATGACTACCATCATCACCATCATCATTATTACCATAATCACCATCATCACTACCATCAACACTATCATCATCACCACCATTATCACCACCACCATCATCATCACCACCACCATCATCATCACCACCATCATCATCACCATCACCACCATCACCACCATCACCATCATCATCATCATCATTACCATCATCACCATCATCACCATCATCATCACCATTACCATCATCATCACCATCATCATCACCATTACCACCATCATCACCACCATCACCACCATCAACATCATAACCTCGAATGTGATTGTAACCTTGATGACACGAGAGAGAAAAGAAAAGAGGCACAAAGGAAACAACAATACTAACTTTATATTGATAGTAAGATCCCTCAGCTGAAGTTGGGCTTTGCGAAGGCACATTTCTGATTCTTGAACTTGTCCTTGAATGACCTGTGTACTCATACGGAGATGGTTGATCTCGTCCTCAGTTGCCTGTCCCTTCAACTTCTCCTTTGCAATTTCAGACCTTTTCTGCAGCATGCAAATACACCAACAAATATCAACGTTTTATCCTAGTTACAATATGAACATCTGATTTAACTGCTTACCAATACCTAACGATATACACAAGTGTACAACCAGGTTACATGCTTACCTTAACAGGCCTACCATTGGACAGCCCTTGACGTTTCTTGAAATCCTTCGTGCCTCCTGAATTAGAAGTCTTGTCTTTGGCCTTCCAGGTTTTGCCCAACACTCTAAAATAAAATAACTGATTACCATCACTATCATCACAATCACCATTATCAACATCTTTTTGGATACACAGAACGTGTCTAACTTTGATGGTGTTGCTTCCTTGTCTTTCTCACTCTTTTCTTCTTGGTCACTGTCTGTCGTATCAGAAAGCGAATGTTGTACTTCATCTTCTTCCTCAAACTGATTGATAATCAAATGACTTCGCGCACGAAAGTTCTGCATCATCCTTTCCATGGGATTCTAGAAGAACGGATTATAACATTTAGATTTAATCGACCGAGCAGGAGGTCTTTACGAAAAAATTACCCTGCCCGCGTTCTTTCAGTACAGATGATGGTGGTAATGATGATGATGGTGGTAATGATGATGATGGTGGTAATGGTGGTGATGATGATGATGGTGGTGATGATGGTGATGCTGGTGGTGGTGATGCTGGTGGTGATGATGGTGGTAATGGTGGTGGTGATAATGGTGGTGATGATGATGGTGGTGATGATGATGATGGTGGTGATGATGCTGGTGGTGATGATGGTGGTGGTGATGATGGTGGTGATGATCATGGTGATGATCATGGTGGTGGTGATGATCATGGTGGTGGTGGTGATGGTGGTGATGGTGGTGATGCTGTTGATGGTGGTGATCATGGTGGTGATGGTGGTGATGATGGTGATCATGGTGGTGATGGTGGTGATGATGGTGGTGGCGATGATGATGGTGATGATGGTGGTGATGATGATGGTGGTGATGATGGTGGTGATGATGATGATGGTGGTGATGATGATGATGGTGGTGATGATGATGATGATGATGATGATGGTGGTGATGATGGTGATGGTGGTGGTGATGATGATGGTGGTGATGGTGGTGATGGTGGTGATGATGATGATGGTGGTAATGATGATGATGGTGGTGATGATGATGATGATGATGATGGTGGTGATGATGATGGTGGTGATGATGATGATGGTGGTGATGGTGGTGATGATGATGATGGTGGTAATGATGGTGGTAATGATGATGGTGGTAATGATGGTGGTGGTGGTAATGATGGTGGTGGTGATGATGGTGGTGGTGCTGATGGTGGTGGTGATGATGATGATGGTGGTGATGATGATGATGGGGTGATGATGGTGATGGTGGTGGTGATGATTATGGTGATGTTCTTTCAGTACAGACCGAGCGACGAAGGAGCGAGGTCTGTGCGAAAAGACCAAGGAAAGGATAATTTATCCGTAAAGACCGACTCAACGAGGCTAATAAGGTTCTTATTATATGGCTTTTATTAAATTTCTCACATTTCCTTTTCAGTTGTTTTGTAATTACCTGTCTTTATGTAAGAGATCAAACGTGAGCAAGAGTGTTTCATCAGGATATCCAGACACCGACACTCAAACAAATCAGCAACAGACACTCAAACAAATCAGTATTTTAAGAGAAAATCGAGGTGAAAGTTGGCTTAATTTATGTAATTTCTTCCTCCGATATCCAAACCACCGTCTTGGTGCTGATTTCCTTTGTTTTCGGCTCATGAATTATTAATGAGTTTGAGATCGGTTTGTAAAGACCGCTCAGGAACCAATCAGATTGCAGAAAAGCTGCGTAAAGTCCGCTCGAGTCAAGTCATATAATAATACCTCGTAACGTATTTCAACAAATTTCAAGAATTACCTTGTCTGCAACCACATCTGCAACTGAATGTGAAGATACATCATCTTCTGACAAAGTATCGGTAACTGGCGACGCGCCCTTTCTTGTCTTCGCTTCGTCTAAATAAAGTGGGAATGGTTAGGGGTAAAAAATGGACACTTGTCTGAAATCTAACTTGTTCAAACTGAGCTTTTTCGTAGCTAAAATAATTTGTTTGTACCGTTTATACAACTTCCAAACAAAGTATGCATCATATATTCTATTCATTTTACAAGTTCGTTAAAACATTCGCGGCCGATGTTTTAACTACTACTTTAAAGCTTCATTCATATAAGGTGCTGGTGATAATTTTATAATTATATATACATATATATACATATATATATATATATATATAATAGGTAATATTTGGCATTTCACTCGATCAAACTACATGTTGAAAGGATTTATGGTGAAGGAAAATTTCGAGTGTTGGAATACATACATTTTAAGACCAAACCGGGACCAGTTGCGAAAAATGCAACTTAGCGGCCTTCCAGTAGGAATTGAACCCGCGACCCTGCGATTGCTAGTGCAGCGCTCTGACCACTGAGCTACGGAAGCCGTTGCCGAGAGCCTAGTCACGAGTTCTGTATATATGGTGGTAATGCCGGGATAAGATTCTGGGTATATTATAGGTAATATTTGGCATTTCACTCGATCAAACTACATGTTGAAAGGATTTATGGTGAAGGAAAATTTCGAGTGTTGGAATACATACATTTTAAGACCAAACCGGGACCAGTTGCGAAAAATGCAACTTAGCGGCCTTCCGGTAGGAATTGAACCGGCGACCCTGCGATTGCTAGTGCAGCGCTCTGACCACTGAGCTACGGAAGCCGTTGCCGAGAGCCTAGTCACGAGTTTTGTATATATGGTGGTAATGCCGGGATAAGATTCTGGGTATATTATAGGTAATATTTGGCATTTCACTCGATCAAACTACATGTTGAAAGGATTTATGGTGAAGGAAAATTTCGAGTGTTGGAATACATACATTTTAAGACCAAACCGGGACCAGTTGCGAAAATATATTTATATATTTATATATAAAACCAGTTGCGAAAAAATATATATATATATATATTATAGCATTTTATACTAAGATGTTTACTATTTAACTAAACACATTGACAGTGAAATTAAGTTTTATTATTATTATATTATTATTATAAGAAAGGGTAACATGTTTGACATGTCATTAGATAAGCTACCTTCTTGCGTAACTTCGTTTTCCTTCGGAAACATTTGTTTGTTCAGTTGCACTTGTTGTCTCAAAAGTTGATCGTCGTATCTCTTCAGTTTATCGAGAACATCTTTCAGTTGGTCACTCTGGTTCACGTTTTCGTTTTCTAGTTCCTTGATGTGATGACGGAGACTGTCGCTCTCTTTCGTTCTCTCGGCGAATATTTCTTCGTCCGTCGCAAGATCATTTTTGTACTGAAAGTAAATTAATTAAAAACGTTAGAAAGGGAAGGGAGGGAACAAAGGAAGGAGGGAACAAGGGAGGGGGGACAAAAGAAGAAGGGAACAAAGAAGGGGGAACAAAGGAGGGAGGGAACAAGGGAGGAAGGAAGGGAACAAGGGAGGAAGGAGGGAAACAAGGGAGGAAGAGAACAAGGAAGGAAGGAGGGGAACAAGGGAGGAAGGAGGGAAACAAGGGAGGAAGGTACCAAGGAAGGAAGGAGGGGAACAAGGGAGGAAGGAGGGAAACAAGGGAGGAAGGAGGGAAACAAGGGAGGGAGGAACAAGGAGGTACTAGGTAGGACGGAAGGGAGTTAGGGAGGACGGACGGGAACAAGGGAGGAAGGAGGGGTACAAGGAAGGAAATGACCAAAGGAGGAAAATGGGAGCAAGGTGGGACAAGGGGAAAATAAGGAACAAGCGAGGACAAGCGAGCAAGGGGGAGAAGGACAGGTGAGGGAGAAATGGAAGAAGGAAGAAAGGCAGGAAGGATGGGAGGAACTGAGGAGGGATACCTTCTCTAATTCTTTTCTTAAATCTTCAATAATTTCGTTTTGATGACGTTGTGCCGAGTTAGGTCTTGAATTCTTCAATCCTTTCTTTAGTTTCTCCACTTTCTTCTTTAGATGTTCATATTGCTGTGAGATAACCCGATTCATCCCGTTTGCTTTATAAACTTCGTTTAACAACGTTGTTGCTTCGTCCAGCAAGCCACGAACAAGCTCAAGTTCGTGTTGGCATCTGTAAAACAGACGCATCATCGACAGTTATTATCGTTAGAATGATCACCATCATCACGTGTCGAACTCCAACTCACACTCCAAGTCAAGCTGCAACTCCAGCTCTTACTCCAATCCTAAATTACCATCACGACCACCATCATCACCACCATCACCACCATCATCATCACCACCACCATCACCACCATCATCATCACCATCGTTACCATCGTTACCACCATCATCATCACCACCACAATCACCATCACTACAATCACCATCATCATCATCATTACCATCACCACCAACACGACCAGCAACATCACATCATCACCACCATCACCACCATCATCATTACCACCATCACTACCTCATCATAAGTGCTTTGATCATCATCATCACCATCATCGCCACCATCATCACCACCACCATCACCATCACCACCACCATCACCATTACCACCATCACCACCTCATCATAAGTGCTTTGATCATCATCATCACCATCATCGCCGCCATCATCACCACCACCATCACCACATCATCATCACCATCATCATTACCACCATCACCACCTCATCATAAGTGCTTTGATCATCATCATCACCATCATCACCACCATCATCACCACCACCATCACCACATCATCATCACCATCATCATTACCACCACCATCACCACCATCATCATCACCACCATCATCATTACCACCATCATCACCATCATCATCATCACCTCATCATAAGTGCTTTGATCATCATCACTGCTCACCTTTCTAGTTCATCAGTAACATCTTTCATCCTCGAACCATCTCCGATGTCACTTACTGACTCTAACGTCCTTGTCCGATGTCTCTGAAGTTCCTCACGCAATGCCTACCAAAATATGGTAAAATAGTCTTTACCATTAGGGTACATTGTTCTGAAGCTTGAAGATGTTGTAGATGTGACAGTGAATTCTCATATCATATCATATTAAAATTATCCTTATAAACTATGGGATATAACTTCCTTTTTATTTAGTATTGCCATTCAATTTTTATTTAGTATTGCCATTCGAAATTCAGCGAATCTTTTCCTTAACTCGCATGCCAAATATTACGCAATAACGATGATGACAGTATCCCCATCATAAACGTATGCAATTAGTTTTTTCAAACTATCACTTAAGTAATTGCCCGAAGAAGGAAGTTAGTAACGCCCGAAGAAGGAAGTTAGTAACGTCCGAAACATGTCCCAAATAAAAGCAAAATAGAACATGGCCACCCCCACTCAGCCAATCCGCGCACAGTATTTCATGCTCTATATTCCATAAACTGTCTGAATTGATGTAAGATATACTCATTAGTATGCTCTATATAGAGCATACTAATAAGGCTTTTGAAACAAAGGAAAACAAAGCGTCATTAGTATTATCTATATAGACCATACTAATGAGGATACGGAGCACACGAAAAGAACTTCTTCGTGGTGTCACTATATTCTAAGTGATATAGAGTCCTTTGAATTAGATAGAAGACCACTCGGGCCATAGGCCCTTCTATCTAATGCTCGAGACTCTATATCCCATAGAGCACATGTGACCATTGTATAACCTGTATTACAAGTTCCTTACTTGTATTTCGTCCTCCATTTCAGCCAACCTTGCCGCCTGTGGATCTCTGTTTACCACAGGTTTATTCTTAATGTATCGTGCCTATATATAGAACATGAAGAAACTATTTCAACATAAATATGTGATATAACGCCGTTTCTGATTGGCGGGTGTGGAGCACGAAAATTTCAACAAGTTTTGTGATTGGTTGATTAAAAAAATAAAATCAACCACAAAGAAACCGACACACTTACCCTGGTGGCGTACTTCAACGAGTTGAGATTTTCTGCCAAGTCAGCAGCAGCCGGGCTCAGGCAAGTCAGCATCACAGTCCTGGAGTTGCCGCCAAGGGAGTCTTTGAGAATTCTCGTAATTTTGCTTTCTCTGTATGGGATATGAGTAGCCTAGAAATGAAGTTAAACTTTGATAGCACTTATTCATGTACCGAATATTATGTTATTCAGGCTTTTAACTAGGACGTATTAGGAGCATTATACAATAATCTCAATGCTCTTACAACAATATATTCTTAATGTTACTTACTAATTACAGTTTCATTATAAGATAAAGCCTACTACATATATTACCACTATGAACAAAAAACTATTAATTTAAAAAAAGAGGTCTTAAGTGCTGACTTAAAACTACTTAAAATATCAATGCTTCTAATTTCCTGTAGTAATGAATTCCACAGTTTTGGTGCGGCAACTGAGAATGTTCTGTCTCCATGAGTCACCATTTTTGATTTTGGCTCAAGTAGCAGATTTAGGTTTGATGATCTTAAAGTCCGAGTAGGTTTATATTTAGTTAGTAAATCAGTTATATAAATAGGTGCCTGGCCATGTAAAGCTTTGAAAGTAATTATGAGTATCTTAAAAACAATCCTTGATCTCACTGGCAACCAGTGAAGATTACGAGGGGTGGGTCAGCGGTCAATGACCACTGATTTTCGTGGTGTTTACGAGAGGGGTGTTTCACAGTTTACTGGGAACAATCTTACTTCATACCTTTTTCTTGGAATCTGACAAGGCACTGATAACATTTCCCAAAGCCAGTAACCCGCTGTTGATGTAAACTGATTCCTTGAATCTCTCTCCAACGTTGCCTGTGCGATGAGCGCGTTCCGAACCAGCCAGGTCAACAAAATGAAACTTGGCCGACATGAACTGCAAGAATTCTACGGAAATGCAAATGAACAGCCTAAAATCAATCGTGTATACTAGAAATATGTATGACTCAACACCCTGCGCCAGTTTACCGTTCGAATTTGTCAGTGTAGGCGTAGCAGCCGTTAAAGGACATTGGAAACAACAATTAAGTTTGTCTAATATGAAAGAACTCGTAAAATTATAGAGTAACACCTTTTACAACTTTTCCGTATTTTACTTCGTTTTTGAAATATTTCAGTTTGTTTGATATGTAAATGAGATGGTCTCTGACGTCAGGTGTGGGGTAGAGAATTTTCACTCATTAAAAAATGTCTTATATCTCAGTGATTGCTAAGTTTACAACGTTCATTATCATGAGGAGTTATTATACGCACATTTTCAAGTAAAATTGTGGAACAAACTTGAAGATGCAACTAATATTTTAATGAGTGAAAATTCTCTACCCTGCACCTGACGTCAGAGACCATCTCATTTACATATCAAACAAACTGAAATATTTCAAAAACGAAGTAAAATATGGAAAAGTTGTAAAAGGTGTTAGTTACTCTATCATTTTACGAGTTCTTTCATATTAGACAAACTTAATTTTTGTTGCCAATGTCCTTTAAAGTGTTTATGCAACGACATTTTCGACTTTTTGTTTTTGGTTTCGTCGGATTTTTCATTCATCGCTGAGTAATTTGATATAAAAGTTATCTAAAGTAACTTTTTACATTTGCATTGGTTTGTAAATACACCTCAATGTTGAGAGGTACTGTAGATGTGAATTTGTCCATCATTATTCGAGTTACTTGCGACGTCACAGGTAGGACACATCAAAGGGATACTCCTGCAGTCAAAATACAAATGTAGTTCATATGAAAGATCTTACTGACTTTAGTTTATTTCCAAAGTTTCAGCATTCCTATCAATTTAGTTAAGAAGATATGTACACGCCATATTTGTTTTGAAAATATGACGTCGTCCAGTGCTTCTTTATCAGCAGTGCAGGAGTTGTGAATGCTCTTTGGACGAAAATTAGTCGAAATAAACTATTTAGTTCCTTGTGCGGAAAAGTAGAGGAGCTCCTTAGGCATAATAATAATGCTCTATTATCCTGTAAAATGTTGACGATCCTCGAACTTGGAAAATTGTCTGCCTAAAGTGCAACACATCGCGAAGTCTCACTGAACCCATAACTTGCTGTTATTAGTGATTATTTTATTTTTGTAAGGGCCCACTGTAATTGGTGTTTAACTGTTGTGGTGACCCTGCTTCTTCTATGTATTTTTTAGAGGCGAAGCCAAATAAATAAATAATATGAGATAGAATCACTCAGTGACGTCATATTTGAGAAACAAATATGGCGTCGAAATTGGAGAAACTCTCTAACTGAAGTTAGAGAACTGAACTAGCCATATCTTCTTAACTAAATTGATAGGAATGCTGAAACTTTGGAAATAAGATCTTTCAAGATCTTTCATATGACCTAGATTTGTATTGTGGCTGGAGTATCCCTTTAACAGCATTGGTATATTTTCACAGCTCACGGCATGGTTGGTTCGCCGGTAACACAACGTTTTCTGCCACGAGAAACGTTTTCTGAGAATTTGAGCTTGACGATCGCCGATATATCGCCGTTTAGGTAATAATTGCAAAACATGGAAATAAAGAACTTACCTCCAGGCTGATTCATGTCGTCGTCAACGTTCTTGTTTCCCTTTTTCTCTTCAGCTTGCATCTCGTGTTGTTCTGTGTGTGGAAACACGAGAGAAAATGACGAGTCGAAAAGTTGCATAAGTCGTCAGCAATCTTCCAGATTAATCATGGTTTGTTTGTTTTGGGGGTGTGAGCTCTGTTGAGTTATAGATGCACTTGGCAAATTTGGAAATTAAATCTGTTACAAAACAATTTTCCTCAACGCAAGGTTCGAATTAACTTGATAGTTTATGATTTTGCTATTCAACCAACGGAAAAAAATTCTGTATTTTCTAAAGATATATAATGATACATTCGTATTTTGACTGGAGTATCCCTTATATTTAATTCAAACCTTGCCTCAACGACACTTACCAATATAAATTGTAAAAATCGCATGTGATCTGCTGGAGTGTTCGTTCATGTTGGTGCTACCTACATGTCTACCAGCAGAGCCTGCGTCAAGGCAACTCAATGCCTCGTCTGCTGTTTCGATCACCTGCTCTGTAGCACCAGTGATTACTAGAGGTGGAAAATGAAGAGAATCGTCAGCATTTACGAAGTTTGGCAAAGGACTTTCATATTAGACCTCCAACACACTATTAAAGTGCATATGAAACGAATTTTTTTTTACAATTTTTGAAAGCTTAACTCTTTCCTGTTCGGCTGAAAAACATCCAAAATTGAACTACCTCTTTGTTCTATTGATATCTCGGGAAATATCTATAACTGTTGCGAAACCTATACATTTTCTGAAAGCCCAATAAACCGGCTGTTACCAATGCTTTTGAATTTTCCGAACTAATTATCATAAATCAGGTTGAAAAACTTCCATTTTTCTAGAAAAGACCATAATGCACGCCCGCGTAGCATCATGAAAATTCAAAATGCCACCAATCGCAGAGTTGTTTATGAAATCAAATTTGGCGTGTGAGTGGATCTCGTGTCCCTGGCGCTTGTCGAATTTCAATTTTTAATATTGCGTTACTGTGTGCCGTGTTTTTCGATTGACGACTTCGGGGTCTTCTATGACCCCTTTTGACTGGGCCGGACAGGAAAGAGTTAATGTTTATAAATATCGGAATCATAAAATAAATATTTCAAAAATGCTTTAAAACCAAAAATGCTTTTTTATGGGCACAAACGGGGTACCGCTTTTGTTTCAAAGAGAGAAGTTCTCCTGAACTAAAGCTAAAATGTTACTACAAGGATAATCTCTCATCTTACCAGCCGCCATAGTCCAATGTTTCTCTTTTTTAATTAGTTATTTACTTAGTGTTATTAGTCCAGTGTTTTAGTTTCTTTATTAATGTTTTTACTCGTAATCTAGTAAGTAGTTTACTTGTTTCTTAACTTGTTTGGGGGAAATGTCAATTGGGGCGAAAGCCCTGTTTTTCTCTCCCAGCCACCTGTCACTTTTATCTTTTTTTTTCTTCTTCTCGTTACTTTGTTATTTATGTGTAATTTTAATTTTGTGGCGAATGCAATAAATAAATAAATAAATAAATGACTCCGAGGAGTCATTTAACATGTAAACACATGCAAACCATGTGACGTAAACAACCAGGCCTGGACTGGCCTATGTACCATTGTGCCATGGCACATGAGCCCCTTTCGTGGCCATCAAAATGGGCCCCTGGTGCCTGGCCATACACATCCATAATATCACACACCCAATGTCTAAGAACTGTGCTCACCCTCCCATGCACAGTTGAGTCCTGCGAGAGAACATTCTCAAAGTTGCACTTCATCAAGAATCGACTGAGATCTGCTTAGTCAACACCATTTGAAAGCAGTAACGATTGGTTCTGTAGAAGTTGATTTACTGAAGGCTATTGATAACGAGGCAGTGTATCAAAAACTTGCGTCAAAGTCCTCAGAAATGGAACAGCTTCTTTTCATGTTGTGAAATGTTATGTTCTAAATGTTAAAAATGTTATGTTCTAAATGTTAAAGTGCCACTACGATCAAATTTTTACCTATCGATATGTTTACGTATTTATAAAGCAGAGCTGCTAAATATTACTTGGTCGAAACCGTTTTGCGATTTGACGATGGCAAGTATTATTTTTTTTACTCCGAATCTGGAGTTGTTATGTCCGCCATTAATTGTTCATGTTCTTGACCAGCGTAACGAAGTGACGTCATATTCTCAACGCGAAGACTCCACGTGGCTAATTCTTCAAGTAAACCAAGGTCGTTTTTTCAAATTCGTCGTTTGAAAGGCTGGACATTTCATCTACTTCTCGAAGAAAACAAGAAAACAAGTAACCTCGACTAAAATTCAGGCGTAGCATTGAGAATCTGACGTCATAAACAATATTACCTTTTGAAATTGCGGGCTCACTTGGAACACGTTCTTAGTAATGGTGGCCTAAATAATAGTGATTTCAGAGCTCAAAATACTTACTTCAAAATACCATTTTTTAGTTTTTTTTTACATCGATGATCACTTTCGACCCTGAAATACTATTCTATGCTAAAGAAAATCTAAAAGACGGGGGTGAATTTTCATCGTAGTGCCACTTTAAAAATGTTCAAAAAAAACGTTGAAAATGTTCCGAAATAAATTGTTCTTTCTTTTCTTATTTGTTATTCTGGATTCGGTTCTCAAATTGCAAATATTACCTGTTCACATGTATAGCTGGGCCCATTCCCGGCTGAAAAGGCAAGGCCCCTAGATTGGGCCCAGTCCAGGTAGATGGTCAACTTTTAAAGCAAAAGTGGTACACGTTTGTGCCCATAAAAAAGTGGTTTTAAAATATTAAGCTTTCAAAAATTGTAAAAAAAAATTCGCTTCATATGCACTTTAAGAAAACTATAAAAAACTATTTGAGAACCATCCTCAGGGTATTACATGAAAATTAATCCACATGATCAACCTACACTACTAAAGTGTGAATACTAAAGTGTGATCGTCCTGCGTCCAGGTTGTTGTACAGTAGTCTTGAGAAAGACTATTGTTGGTGACTGACGTTTTGACAGCCTCAGCGGCGGTCATCTTCAAGTAAAGCGTGTTTGCCAGGTTTTCCTAAGTTCCAAGTTGGTATATCAACTTTCTAATGTAAGTCGCTTCATAGTTACTGTGATGGAGCCGTAATCTGCGTTCTAAGTCTAACTGATTCATTTTAGCATCTTAAAAGATCAGAGACAGATAGTCTCTGTCGCCTATTCACGGCTTCATTTTTTCGCAGCATCTAAACAATAGTTGCTCGCTCCAGTCTTTATTTAGAGATCAGTGGAGACTACCTGTATTTCCGTGTTCGTCTTCTCGAATGTGAATATCTTTGGTTGATGTTTCTAAGTCCAGCAGATCTCGAACCTCTTCCATATAGATTTCAATATAAGACGCACTGACTACAAAATTCACTTTGTGTTGCTGATCCTGCAGTAAAAAAGTTATCAAAGTGTCCATGAAGTGAAAAAATAAGCACGCTAAGACGTACATGTACTAGGTACAGTACCGCTCAGAAGTAACCTAACAAAATCCTTTGTGCTTTGTGCATTTGTACCAACGTCGTTGTCATTGTATGCAGAATACAGAGACTAATAAGAATGACTTCAAAACTACTCCAATGATTCCTAGTTCATAAATTCCTTTGCTTTGAACTTGCTACGGCAAGTTAATTGACGTCCGCGTCATGTCTTTCCGCTGCCGGCTTTTGGTCGGACGAACTCGGAACCCGAAGCGTTTAGTCGACCGTTGCGGTTAGATGTGTAGACCGCTACCTCACCGCTACCTCACCGCAACCGCAGTGTTAGGTTACTTCTGACTGGTACTGTACATGTATCTAGTGCTACCAAATGCTATGATAGGTCGCAGTATGCCATTATTGCCATATATAGTTAATTGTTATGGTTGCCGATTATTTGTTATCGTGTTGTGAGAAGTATGTTCTAATTGAAAGTAGAAATGAAGTTTTAATAAAATACAATACAATGCACGCTCCGAAAAGTTTTATTGAAGTTTTCTTCTATTAATTTGCGCATTGCGGTTGCAAGGTCCTTGCGAGTCATCCCTTTTAGCCTTGTCCTGTCTGTAAAGTGAAACAATCGATAGCATGTTTGGCTTTAATAAACCGAGAAGCACGGCTGGAGTGTTCACTGAAAATTTCAAGTGAATCTGGTGCATAGTCTTCGAGTTATAAACTCTTAAAGTTGGGCATGGCTAATCTATTTTTGGAGAAGCCTGAAAGCTCGGTTAGAGGTGCTGATGACGTATGCAGATGGTCAACTATGCATAACAAGTAACAACAATAGATTATGGAATATTAGTCACTGATCTCTAAATAAAGATCGAGCAACTATTGTTCACAAAATGAAGCCGGAAGTCCGCCATTACTAAGGGACCAACTGAGAATCCTATGAGGTTTTTTGATGGTTTATGTGCTCTTACCATCGACAAAATAAAATAATATTACTATAAAGAGGACCAGAAAACATTTTTCAAATTACTGGGTAAAACGATTCATCGCCTACCTACAGATTTACTGCGACTTTGGTCCCTTAGCAATGGCCGCCATTGGCTCTAATTATCCAGTGAGAGATGCCTGATATGAGACGTCAAATTAGGTTGAAGATTTTATGCATTTAATGTTAACAAAGAAACTATATTGGCCAGACACTAAACCTATTTTGCTAGCGTCACAGTTTGATTTGCTTGCAAACTCGGAGTTTCTAATGATCTCTCGTTAATATACATTATGCAAATATGCAGGCTTCAAAATCAGCTCATCAGATACAATAGAAAGCTCAATCCAGTCTTTATTTAGAGATCAATGATATTAGTCCATCTCATGTATACGTCATCAAGTCCGTATATTCAATCTAGAGGTGTGCGAATCCGGATCAAATCGGAGCAGATTTTCTCTTTTTTTCTCGGATAGGATTTTGTACTTTTTTATCCGCATTAGATTCACTTTTGTCATTGTTATTTGTTCATTGATTTTCTTTTCGAAAGGTTCGCGCAACTATTGCAAAATATATCCGATGTTTTATTTTTTTCGGATACGATTTGAGCAGCTGTTTTAGGATCGGATCGGACTACGATTTGATGGCTTCGGCTCGGCTTGACAGTTGAGGCAAACCCTCAGATTATAAGGGGTCAATCCAACCTCGTCCCCAGGGCATTTTGCCTCCACGATGGAAGGTCGACGAAAATGGCCCTGGGATTGGCTGGTCACATGACACCCAGAATTTCTGGGTGTTTTGATATGATAATGTATGATAATTTAGGTCATTTGTCTTTGTTTACTCTGTTGTTGTGATAATGATGAGAAATATGCAACGCTCTGCAGACTTGTTCATGTAAAACATTCATCCTAAAACCAACTAATTCATAATACACCATGATTATCTCGTATAACCATATAATGAACATTCAAATTTATTGTAATTTCTCCTAGTTAGCTGTCAAACATTTGTAAATATTCTAACTTTTATTCGTTATATTTATCTATTTTTAATCAAATTAACTCTGTAATTTTTAACCTTTCTAAATACCGTGTAAATGATAGATGTATTTCAACCTCATGGTTGCAAAATCTATAATTTTTAAATAAATTTAAAAAAAAATAATTCAAAATTCAAAAATAAATATAATAATAATAATATTAATAATATTATTATTACACATTCGCAAGGGTAATATGCCTTATTCCTATTGAATTGATTTTATTTTCTTCCACAAATCAGAATAAATCAAGCTTTATGTAATTGGGTGACCAAAACGAATATCGGCAAGAATATCGGCAAGAATATCGGCAAGATATCGGTAAGAATGCCAATACAGATATTGTCATTTTAGCGCCGATATCCGATACGCCGATATCGATATCGGTGCATCTCTAATAAATCCCTATTCTCTCCTGCACAATACCACAACAAATCTATTTTTCTTTTAAAACATCTCTGTTTTTTTCCCATCCAGAAGAAATAATTGCGTGCAATGGCGATTCACAAATTGTGATTGCAGTTGCGTTGTAACAAAGTATAATTACTACAGAAATCGCGATGTAAAAATTATTTCTATTTTCTCCAAGTTTTTCTGCTAGCAGATCATGTACATAAAGTGAATCCAAATTAAGTTAAGCAGTCATATATCTAATTTAAAAACCTAAAGGGTTGGCAAGTTTAGTGTTGGCATTATAGGCATAACATTCATAAAAATGTAGCGAGAAAAACGTCGATATCGTCAACACTGTCAAAATTGTGTTTCCTTGCTGTAGTTTAGCATAATACAAAATAGTGAAATATTAGGATTGAAATACCGGTAGGTGTGCGTCGGATCGGATTGACCCCAACCTCGTACCCAGGGCATTTTGCCTCCACGGTTGAAGGTCGGCGAAAATGGCCCTGGGATCGGCTGGTCGATTCTATAATCTTATTGGCCAGTTCTAAAACTCGATTAATTCAGCTAGAGTATAATTTATTCATCTAAATCCACATGTAAAGAAATTTCCTCGCCTTTCAATTTTACTACAAATAAGAAATATAAGAGCTTTGGTTAATTGTCAAGAACTGCATTCGATATCTACTTGTTCATCCATGATTGCATTACAGAAGACGGAATAAACGAATTTCTAAAACGATTGGTCCTGCATTTAATTGGAACGAGCTTATTAGAGAACCGTAAATTGTAACTAGACTTTTCTACAGTGTCAATAAGTTCGGAAAGAGGACTAGATTGTGGAAGAACCTTATTCCTACAAAAGGTCAAACATAGAAGTTCACGCCTTGAAGACAAAGTTGGAATATTAAACACTGTCAAAGCATCGTTATTTATATCTGACATTGACATCAAGACAATGAAGACATGTAATTACTGATTATGTATACTATATAATGCATTTCATTTGTTAATAAATAATATTATATTATTATTATCATTTGTCAGACTTAGTTACAACTCACGGGCATATTTTCTCATTTTCTGAAGCCAGAATATCGGTTATCGGTATCGGCAAATATCGGCACTAAAATATCGGTTATCGGAATATCGGTAAATTCCTATATCGGTGCATCTCTAGCATTTATCATGATTTGCTTCTTTTTTGCATGCTATAATTGTCATGCCATATTGCTTAAATGCAAAAGCAACCCATTGGATCGATATCTTCTGGATATAGGAGAAAAACAGAGATGTTTCATGACTCTTAGAGGAAGAATATATTTGTTTTCAATATTGCCATTATCTCCTCCAATACCTTGATCATTTGAAATATGTGTTCCATAGCCCTTGGAATGACACCATACTCTTCGTCAAGGAGTTCAGCAGTGGTTGCACTGCCAATGGTGTAGGTCTTACCAGACCCCTGTTCAATGGTGAATGAACAAAAAACATTACTCCAAAAAACATTACTCCCCAAATTACTGTACATGGTGCCTTATCACTATCTAAGCAAAGCTGCTAAATATTACTCGGTCGAAACCGTTTTACGATTCGACGATGGCAAGTATTATTTTTCTGACTCCGAATCTGGAGTTGTTATGTCCGCCATTAATCGATCATGTTCCTGACCAGCGTAAGGAAGTGACGTCAGACTCTCAACGCGAAGACTCCACATGGCTAATTATTTTAGTAAATCCATAGTGACCAAGGTCGTTTTTCAAATTCTTCGTCTGCAAGGCTGGACATTTCATCTACTTCTCGAAGAAAACAAGAAAACAAGTAACCTCGACTGAAATTCAGGCGTAGCATTGAAAATCTGACGTCACACACAATATTACTTTTTGAAATTGCGGGCTCACTTGGAACACGTTTCTTAGTAATGGTGGTCTAAATAGTAGTGATCTCAGAGCTCAAAATATGTACTTCAAAATACCATTTCTTAGTTTTTTTTACATCGATGATCACTTTCGACCCTGAAATACTATTCTATGCTAAAGAAAATCTAAAAAACGGGGGTGAATTTTCATCGTAGTGGCACTTTAACATGGTGCATTTGGTCTAAGTGGCTTCTCTTGAAATGTGACTTCAATGTGTATTACCACTCTAATAGATTAACCCTATGGCAGAAGCGGCATATGCCAGCATAGTCAATCGAGATATAGTCTGGAAACTCGGCAAACTTCAAAGCGACTATAATGAGCTACGTTTTGATGTTGAACCGTACCTTACACCGTGCACAGCCTTTGTTTTAGGTTTATTAATATTTAAACAACACGGTTGAGCGATTAAACCCAAACGATTCTATTGGATGATTGCTTCATTATACTAAAATACAATAGGTTCAGTGACCGTGCACCGTGCACAAAATTGCATAAAGACGAACAAAAAGATAGAACAAAGACTTTAGCTGAGTTTCCAGACCATATCTCGATTGACTATCGGATGCCAGGGACCCCTGCACGCTTTCTGGGGCCCGCGCCTTCTCGTTGCGCAATTTTAATTTCACGCGTTCTTTCGGCTACAAAGTAGGCTTTGGCCCATTGTGCTAAAAAAATTGGCATATTATGCTAATAGCACTGCTCTCAATTTTGCCTAATTATGCTAAAAATTATGCTAGAATTCACAAATTATGCTCGATATTCTCACATAAATGCTCGATATTCTCACAGATTCTTACATAAATTCAACAACTCAAAAAATGTTTGACGCCATTTTGGCAGTAGTGTTTACAACCTCGTGGCTCGTTCCCAGGCTTTTTGCTCGGCAGTTCAGGTGTACAGTGTACTGCAGTGCACAGTCTGCACTACTACTGCCCACAATGAAAGTGAAACTATGAAAGCGGTCTTGTAACAAGTTTCTGACTTTCTAGACTACCAAATGAGTAATATTACCTTTTATGCTTAAAAAAGTGCTAAAATTTTAGGATTATGCTCGAGCAGTGCTCGTTTTAGAAATTATGCTTTTTTGCTCCCATTATGCTAAAAATTATGCTGGCACAATGGGCCAAAGCCTACTACAAAGTACGGGGCTCAAGTAAGTGTGGGCCTCCGGTAAACGCGGGGTCTCGATGAGCGCGGGGTCTCGATGAGCGCGGGGTCTCGATGAGCGTGGGGTCTCGATGAGCGCGGGGTCTCGATGAGGGCGGGGTCCTGATGAGGGCGGGGTCCTGATGAGGGCGGGGTCTCGATGAGGGCGGGGTCTCGATGAGGGCGGGGTCCTGATGAGGGCGGGGTCCTGATGAGGGCGGGGTCCTGATGAGGGCGGGGTCCTGATGAGGGCGGGGTCTCGATGAGGGCGGGGTCTCGATGAGGGCGGGGTCTCGATGAGGGCGGGGTCCTGATGAGGGCGGGGTCCTGATGAGGGCGGGGCCCTGATGAGGGCGGGGTCTCGAAGAGGGCGGGGTCCCGATCAGATACACGGAGGGGGTGGTAAGCGCTGACGTTTAGGGCTGAAGACTTTTTAAGGCAGCAAGGAAAAAAGGAAGATAATTTAATCCTGTATATCTTTTCCTATATTTTTATATTTTCAAAGCCAAATTTTCCCTTGCGCTCATGGTGAAACCGCTGAGCTGGGGTCTCAACGGTGGTAAGGGGACGTCCCGCGCTGAAAATATGCCGGGGTGGGCGCGCAACCTTAATCCAGCCCTGTGTATTACATATGAAATTCAAATAAAATGTTAATCAGTCTTACTGTTTGTCCATAGGCAAACACAGTGGCATTATATCCATCAAAGCAGCCTTCCACCAATGGCTCCACACAGGTCTTATATACTTCTTCCTATATGATTGTGCAAAAATGTAGTCTTAATATGACAATAGCCGACTTTGTCGAGATGACGTCAGTATCCATGTTTGTCCCCATTTACCCATAATTCTTGCGGCCATAACAAAAGAAAATAGCTCATTTGCAAAATTTGGTTTGTTTGTCTTAAAGTTGGGCGGTATATCGGTATTTTTAGTTATTCACGATATTTAGTTGATACCGGTATGTTGGTATTGGTTCTGACGCTATACCGGTATACCATTGTTACGGTATACTGTAAGATAATAATAATAATAATAATAACAACACACAACGTATATGTAGATACTTTCCAAAAGGCAAATGACGTTCGAAATATCAATCGCAACAACGTATGCTGCGAGGTTTCAAAATATATTTGTGGACTGACAAAATATATTTGTCGACTTAAACTATTATATGCGCATTGCATATATGGACCACCGTAATATACTGTATAACCATAAATGTAGTTAAGCATTTCTGCATTTGCCATAGAACATTCCGTAAAGTCACTTACTAGTCATAGATGCTTTTAAAAAAATGATAAAACGTGTTGTGCTGCGTAGGCAGTGAAGAAATACAAATCAAAATGTATAAGAAGGTTGGTGTACTGCCGAAATAGCGTGTAAGTTTTTCGAGCGAAGGCCCTTCGTCAGAGAGTGAAACATAAAGTGAAATAATCACTCAGTTATTATTTCACTTTACGGGCCGCTTGAAACGTTAGACAACTTACACACTATTTCATAGACTTGCTCCAAATCTGCCTCTTGATTGTTTCGGGTTTGTTTAAATTTGTTTTTTTTTCAAAGAACTCGCCATATAGATGCTTGTTCGCTTTTTAGATTGCAATATTATGAAAGAACACGAGGAGCCGCGAAATAAAGTGTGCGGGAACCTTGGGACGACGAGGAATTTCACTCCGCTTACCCAACATTCTATGAGAGCTGGGATGGTAACGACCCTTTGGGATGGTCACGACCGTTTACGAAAGGGAAAATTACCTCGGCGATCGCGACAATTACGATTTGTGGTTTCCGTTTGATCGCTGCGATCGCCGATTTCATTTTTGACTAATTTTGACCAATCGTGGCGATCGTACTCATCGTAGCGATCATATATATATGAAAACCAGACTTTTTGAATTTGGAGTTGAAATATGCATTCAAAGTAAAACACTGATTTATCCATCTAATTTTAGATCATTTAACGAAACAAAATCCCGATAACTTAATATTTTTTTCTATTTAGATATTCCGCGTGGGAACTGGGTCGGACAATGTAAGCATGTTACGATAGAACGCGTACCATGTTTTCTCGAACACGCTGAGAATAGACTGTTTTTTTTATTCGACGCATGCTTTTACTTCGTCAAAATCAAAGAGGCCACCACGTCTTTTCTTCTCGTGAGACATTTTTCTGTGAGTGAGGTCGCTGTAAAACTATTTTGGATTGAGGAAGCTATTTGCGCACGTGTATCCTGATACGCGTCAGATATTCCGCGTGGGAACTGGGTCGGACAATGTAAGCATGTAGAACGCGTACCACGGCATTATTTTGTGAACTGTCGTCCTATTTTAGGTTGCTTATGTACAAATGTAGATATTATAATTATTTTGCAAAATCACTCTCAGCTGTTATAAATGCAAGTAAATTGTGCAAGCAAAAGCAATTGGATAACAAGAAATATATACATGAATGAATGATTGTTACATTTTCAAACTTTTTAAAAATGTTTTAACAACCTTTCATTTGAATTCAAAAATGGCAGGAATATTTCTGTGTTCTATACTGTTTTAGTATAAATTGACAAGTTTCTATCACAAATCCTCAATTTTCACCATGGCTTTCGCAGGAGTTAGAAACCTTTGGGGTAAAAGTCGCATAGTTTCGAAAGAATATTCCCATTTGTTTCATGAAAAATGTGAAATAAAAGTTATTTCTTGGGTTAGAAACTTGCAAATTGACACTATAACTAGGAGTAATCAAAGATTATGTAATTGCGTTCGACGCATGTAGACCAGTAAATGACGAAAGAAGATTGATAATTATGCTGTAAGTCTGTAACGAATTATGAAAATAAACAGCGTCTTAATTGAAGGAGACACTGTAACTTCAATGTTTTTGACAACGGTGACATCCTGAGTGATTTCCGTACGTTATTTTAATATTAGGAGGGTATATTTCCCGTTCGTTTGTTCGATTTGAAAGTTGACCGCCAGATACCTGTAAATCGTTCAATTCAGAAATATTACAATAGTGAAGTTCTATTTGGCAAAACTTTCGCTTGAATGGAAAATTTATAACTTCGCGAGGCTTGCACGTTTCGAGTCACAATGTTGTTCGAATTAGATGTATGGTGTTCAAATGATCAGATTGAATTTTGATATTATAAACGCGCCATATGATTACCATATGTTATTTATTGCAAGGCTATATGATCGCCTTTATACGTGGTTTATATTCTACATTCTATTTATTTGATCATCCAAAAATTGCTAGCATCATTCTGCTGGCATGCCTAATCCTGAACACTTCTACAGGCAGTGTTAGTCTCAGGCAGCGTATTAATCCATAATTTATTCCAAATTCCAAAACGGTAATTTATTCAAAAAGGGGAAAGATTTTATCTTGATTTATTTTAGCTGTAAAGCACAGGTAACCCATAACATGCAAGATTAGAATGCGTTCTCCTTCGTCGAACGCAACAATTAGACAACTTCAATTGACAATTTCTTCAAATGCTTCCTATGATTCACATTTTGCAGGAGTAGTATAGACCACACCATTGGTCCTCCATAAATCAGAATGTCCTTTCTGACAGCATCAAGTTCCTGCAGGCTGTAGGGTCATCACATCGACTAAGGAAGAGGACAACTACACACACACACACACACACACACACACACATATATATATATATATATATATATATATATATATATATATATATATATATATATATATATATATATATATATATATGCTAAATTCCAGACTCTATGTTTTTCTTAAAGACGTTAAGGCGTCCAAATTGGCCAAATTACTGGGTCCTTCCCCGAATCCCTCCCAAAGCACTAGTTCCTCTAACGAAGTCACTCGTCTAGTTTTCACTATTCCCTCTGATTTGCCATTATCTGACCCCGAGAGATCTTTTCTTGCGAAAGGTCTCAAGTTTGTTCCCAACTCCGGGCCCATCGATCTATTTTCAGTTAAAGAGGATACCGAATCTTTCTTCCGCCGCATGCGCCTCAAAGCCTTTTTTCATGATAAGCCCACTTTCAATAGCAATAAGGATATTTTCGAAGAACTCAACCCCAAGAAGTCGTCTTGGTCTCCATCCGAAGGTGATTTTTCTTCCCTTGATCTTTTCGTAAGACAATGCCGCCATGACATTGATAAATTGCAACCTCCGCGCAGAAAACAAGTTCATAACCTTAACAAAGAAGAGCTTCTAGCTTTGAATTCATTACGATGCCGAAATGACGTTGTCATAAAACCTGCGGACAAAGGTGGCGCTGTAGTTGTCTGGAGAGCGGACTTGTATCGACAAGAGGCTCTTCGTCAACTCAGCGACACCATCTTTTATACTAAGTTGAATTCCGATCCCACTCAATCTCACCAAAAATCCGTCAAAACTACCATCAAGAATTTCATCCAAGCCGGTGAATTGCCTGCCTCTGCATCTAACCTTATATTAACAACCCCCAGAACGCCTGTCATATATTTCCTACCTAAAATCCATAAACCTAACAATCCTGGCAGGCCGATTGTTTCCGCTTGTAGTTGCCCCACCGAGCTCGTTTCCAGTTTTCTAGACAACGTTATGTATCCTTTGGTTAAGAAGTTGCCTTCTTATATCAAAGATACTAAACATGCCTTGCAAATTTTCGACCAGTTACGTTTCAGTAGTTCCGATAAATTTATTTTCACGATGGACGTCAAGTCCTTATACACCGTCATTCCCCATTGTGATGGCCTTGAAGCTCTGAAGTTTTTCTTTGATCAGCGCACTAATTTAGAACCCTCCACAACCACGTTACTCCGCTTAGCAGAACTAGTGCTTACCCTTAACAATTTTTCGTTTGATGGTGAACATTATCAACAAATAAGTGGTGTTGCGATGGGCACCAAAATGGGTCCAAGCTATGCTAATTTATTTGTTGGTTATGTTGAAAAACAGATCTTTGAACAATACACGGGTCCCTTGCCTGATTTTTTCGGAAGATTTATCGATGACTGTTTAGGAACAGCGTCGTGTTCACGTGTCCTTTTAGAGCAGTTCATCAACTTTGTTGATGATTTTCATCCTGCTCTGAAGTTCACGTGGGAAATCAGCGAGACCTCTGTGTCGTTCCTTGATATTTTAATTTCGATTAATGGTGATTCGCTGAAAACGTCGGTCTCGTACAAGCCTACTGACTCCCATAGTTATCTTCTATTTTCATCCTCTCATCCCAACCACACTAAGCAATCCATCCCTTACTCTCAATTCTTGCGTCTTCGCCGCTTATGTAGCGACGACCAAGATTTTCAAGTCAAATCAATGGAAATGAGATCTTTTTTTGTCCAACGTGGTTACCCTACCAACCTTTTAGACCTCGCCGTTCAGAAAGCTTTTCTCGTCCCCCGTTTAGACGCCCTTGAACCATCTTTGGAACGAGTTTCAAACAATAAAATTCCTTTAGTTCTAACATTTCATCCTTTCAATTTTAAAGTTAAAAATATTATTAATCGGAATTTTCACATTTTACAAAATGATCCTGAGACGTCAGCCATTTTCACCGACAACCCTTTGGTATCTTTTCGCCGTAATAAAAACATTCGTGACTCCTTAGTACATAGTGCCCTTAAACAAAATACCTCGGCACCAGCGGGAACATTTTCTTGCGGCCGTTCCCGCTGTAACACATGCGCTTTTCTCAATCCCACTACAGTTATTACTGCCCCCAAATTCGACCACACAATCCGTCATGCTTTTTCATGCACGTCCACCAACATAATTTATTGCATTTCATGCGATAAATGCCCTAAAATCTACATCGGTGAAACTGGGCGACGTCTTTCAGACAGGTTTGCTGAACATCTTCGTTCCGTGAGGATCAATGATGGTGACAAACCTGTAGCCCGCCATTTCAACAGCTCCAACCATTTGGTTTCAGACATGAAAGTCTGTGCCATCCTTCCCATCTCCGGTGGCAACGATAACCGCAAGCGTCAAGAGAAGCGTCTCATTTTTAAACTTGGCACCACACATCCTCTTGGTCTTAACGAACGTTTTTCTTTTATTTAATTTCCTACAAGTTTTTGGTTATTTTAGTTTGCTTGGAACCTTTATTATTATTAATTTTTTATTATTCGCGTATGCATTTTCATTCCTTTTCAAATTTTTTGTTTCTTATGCTAATATTATCGCCTAATCCCCTTGAATATTGGACCTGTCATTTCTCCCGCCCCCTCAGTCTGCTTGCTGATCGACTGTTAAAAATAGCAAATGATCTTACGTTTCCCATCTCATTAATTATTAGTTTGTTTATCTCCCGTGCATTTGATTGGCTACTTTCTACTTGTGACACCCTTTTGGCATATATATAAGCCCTATTTATTTCATTTCATCTCGTCTTACTCTGATGAAGGGCTCCGCTCGAAACGTCAGTATCTCGTCACTAAATTCTTGGCAGTTTACCACCTTTTCACTTTGCTATATATTCAAAACACTGTCTACGCAGCACTCT